>CM067368.1:22096432-22226432 GCA_034401795.1 Chaetoderma sp. LZ-2023a | reverse complement strand
ATAAGGTGACCATTTAAGATAAAGAGGGTCTCAAGACAGTTGACATTTCAGCATCACACCAGTAAGAGCTCGTGTGAAACGAGATTTCGCGAGTTCCAAATTCAATGTCATTAAACGAGTGTAATAAATTTGAAAATTGTCAACACGAGAAATGTAAACAAGTTCTAGTTCCTCTATGTCTGCAAATGGTACACGTTTGGCGTGTTATCTAATAGAATTAATTAGTAAATTGACCGTGCCTGTGTGCGTGCGTGCATGCCTGCGTGCGTGCATGTGCTCGCGCGTACGTACGTGTGTGCGTGTGTGTGTGCTTACGTGCGTGCGTGCGTGCGTACGTGCGTGCGTGCGTGCGTGCGTGAGTTCGTGCGTGCGTGCGTGCGTGCGTGCGTGCGTGCGTGCGTGCGTGCGTGCGTGCGTGCGTGCGTGCGTGCGTGCGTGCGTGCGTGCGTGCGTGCGTGCGTGCGTGCGTGCGTGCGTGGTGTGCGTGCGTGCGTGCGTGTGTACACAGGTCACCTCCTAACGAAAAGCAATATACCGCCATTCGGTACTCCGCGATGTCGTGTCTGCATGCCGCGTCAGATCCTTTACTATTGACTTCATCTGGTCGTTGATCCTGACACCGTCGGTAACTGTTCTTGTCATTCCATAATGAAGTGCCACTTTCGTAATGATAACATCAGTGTTTAGGGTTTCAGCAGTCGAAGAGCGGAAATTGGAGAGGCATTACATGAGAGTAAGCTCTACCAGGCATTGCATCTTGAATGGTCCTTTCATGATTTAGCTATGCTCTGCCCATCTCTAGCTAACCTCCACCCACATCTACCTCGTGTTGAGATCAAACAATCTCTGGACTCTCTGATTATCAATTTCCAGAAACCTATACAGGTAAGCTGTTAAATATTTTCGAAACTAATTTGAGTGGGTGCCATTGCTGCCTATTGTAATTTAATTAATACATTTTATCTTGGGATAGGTGAGGTGGACAATGCTGAAGCTTTTGAGACCTGGTAGACTGGACGCTCTTCCTATATAGCTAATGCAGCAATTATTTTGACTGATTAGTAAATCATATGTGAGTTTCGAATGTGGCATGTTGTTGGATCGATCTGCTGTCTCCCGAGTGTCTCGAATGGGTGATTAGTGCCCCCCCCCCCACCACCCGATCGCTCATTTTATTTAATTCATGAATCACAATGGACGGATTTTATTATAACGGCGATCGAATCACATGTTAACCCCGTCCTATCTGGTGACATTTTCAGCAAACACATTAACACAGCTTGTACAGGATGCCACCGCACAGACCTGCTAACTGTGCTACGTACCGGTTTAAAAGAGTCCAGACTGTGTGCACTGATGACAAAGCAGAACCCAAGGGAGATAAGGACGCGCACAGTGGTCAAGAAAGACGTTCTGCCAGAAGCTGTGGGGTGTTTTCAAACCACTGTAGCCGCAGAAATTCATCATCATCATCATCATCATCATCATCATCATCATCATCATAATCATAATGATCCCGACTCTATGTCAAAATCCAGATCATCCATTTGATAAAATGGGTTGACACATTTTTTGTTCATGTCAGTGTGTAAATAACAATATACAGTTACAGTTCAAAGCAATAGGTTGTACACATATAACACTGCTCTAATGGCACGGTATGTCTGAACTTCGTATACAGCCGCTCTAATGGCAGAGTATGTCAGAAGAACATATATAACCTCACTGAATAGAATGCTTGCATGAATAAATGAAATTTTTATTTAGCAATATTTAATATTTCCAATAAACTGTGTACAATGTAATTTAGAGCGAGCATGGCAGGACATTCATTTCGGTTAGAGGTTCACCCATGCTTAACATTATTGTAACAAATATCATTCATTGATCAGCATGTTTTACAAAGCCATCTTAAATATAGCAACGGCCATTTGACTTTACAAAAGAATTCGACTGTCTTCCACTGCTACTGTTACTGCTCTGCTACTGCTGCTACTGCTACTACTGATGCTACGGTTGTTGCTGCTATTACTACTACTACTACTACCACTACTACTACTACTACTACTACTACTACTACAACTACTACTACTACTACAACTACAACTACAACTACAACTACAACTACTACTACTACTACTACTACTACTACTACTACTACCGCCGCCGCCGCCGCCGCCGCCGCCGCCGCCGCCGCCGCCGCCGCCGCCGCCGCCGCCGCCGCTGCTGCTGCTGCTGCTGCTGCTGCTGCTACTACTGCTACTACTAATACTTTTTTTTCTTTTTTTTTTTAAAAACCGACGCTGACGCAGTCTGACAAACTTCACGGAGGAACTCCTTTAAAAAGGCTTGCAAACCCCCAGAAAAAAACCTGGTGAACTAGTAATCTTGATTAATATTACACCAAAACAATGATAAATAATGAGCATTAATACAATCTCTAAATACATATGGCTTAAAAAGTATAGATACAAAACAATAGGCTGATAAAGCTCCGATAGCAAAACAAAACTTAACAAAGGCATTACTATTCAACCCAGGTGTAGTAGTAGACCCGTGTGGCGAGTGCAACTATCCAACAAATGAAAAGTACCTCGTCAATCTATGACAAATAAGTCAATCATTGACGCCAGTGGGCTGATTCTCTAAAGATCAGCGGGCGTAGTAGCATTTGGGTAGTATAATACATATAGTCGGCAGAAAAATTCCAGAAAAATTGATGGCGCTCTTGTTTACATTTTCAATTTACTTTATTGTAAGGTTTTGTAAATTACCATTCAATCCATGTGTGGTAGTAGGCCCGTGTGGCGAGTGCAACTATTCAACAAATGAAAAGTGACTCGTCAATCAATGACAAATAAGTCAATCATTGACGCCAGTGGGCTGAGTCTTTAAAGATCAGCGGGCGTAGTAGCATTTGGGTAGCATAACATATATAGTCAGCAGGAAAATTTCAGAAAAATAGATGGAAATAGATGGCACTCTTGTTTCCATTTTTGATTTACTTTGTTGTAAGGTTTTGTAAATTACCCGGGAACAAATAACCCTATAAAACTCTGTGCAAATTCCTAAAATTACCTGGGACAATTTTATAATTCAATGGCAACTTACTTTATCGATTGATTATTAAATTACCCCAGTCTGTTTATTTGTTAACATGAATTATTAAACATAACAATATCAAAGTGCAGACTAAAATGAATTACATGACACAGATTAATTAAAAGACACAGATAAATCAGCTGTAGCAATTAAATGATTTAAGCTAGTGCAGGCTCATTTACTTTTACAGCTCCCAACTCTATTGAAACTATGTATGTTTTGCACCATATGTCCTTGAATACTTTTTCTTTACCATGCTGCTTTAATCTAAAATATTCGCAAGGAATATGATTCAGCAGCAATGACCGAAATATTGCCTTTATTGCTCTATTGTGATTGCCCATAGATGGATTTTTCGTATGTGCACACCGATGTTTCCAAATGGCCCAAACACCTATGGTTAGTATTGTTATTAAAATAGTCCTTTCAGACTTTATGATATTTACACCGCTTGATCCAAATTCTCTAAATAAGACTACATGCGTGTCTAGAACAATGGGCTTCGCTCGAAATTTTGCCAAGATTTGGCTGATATAGTCCCAAAATTGTGACGATATTGGACATTCCGCAAATAAATGCTCGATTGTGTCCTCGTCTGTTTGACATAAGTAACACCTATCAGAAGTCGTAATATTGCACTTGTATGTCAAGTGTCCCACCCATAGCCGTCGATGTAGTACCCGCCACAATAAATCACGAGCCATATTTGGTATGTATGGAGAATGTAAGATTTTCCATACATTTTCCAACTGGATGGTTTATAGCTTGAGTCATCCCATCTCCTAATTTCTATGGGAGGTGTTACTTGTTTTCTTCTCATAATATGGTACCATTCCTTGGATCTCATCTTGTATTTTAACATCTCATCATCAAGAACTAATGCGGGTTGTGGAGTCAAACTATTATTATTTACATTTGGCAGACGAAACCATTCAATTGGTACAGCATGTTTTATTTTATTTAGCAACCGCTGGACATCTATATGCCTCATATGTGGTTTTTCTAGCTACGTCTTGCATTGAAATCCATCTACGTGTTTGAGGGTGTATCATATCCGATAAATGTTGAATGCCATATTTTGCAAAGGACGGTAGATAAAGTACTGCATTGTTATAACATATATTACTATTGCCCCACAATTGCTGTTCTAGTACTTCCTTCCAGCACGTAGGTGGAGGCATGTATCTGTCAAATATTTCTAACTCCTTAACTTGATCTTTAAACACATCTGGTATCATTTGGCTATTCGGAGGTGGCTTCTTTGAGGTAAAAACATGCTCCGCCAGAAATGGTTCTACAATTCTCTCCATGAGAGCTCGTGAAACACATGCCCACGTCTCATCTGATGTAATAAGATCATCCAAAAATTTTAACCTTAAAGAAACACATTTCCCTTTAATATCAATTAAATCAAGTCCTCCTTCTAACTTAGCATTATTGAGAACACGATGGGAAACTAAATGATTCTTTTCTTCCCATATGAATGACAATATCAACTCCTTAACCTCCTTTTCTACATGTTTTGGCATGTGTACAACATATGCTGTATACCATAGCCCAGATAATGCCAAGTTGTTGACAACAAACACTCTACCAAAGATTGAAAGACGACGACGCTTCCAATTTGCTAATATTCTCTTAAGCTTAGATACTCGTTCATAACAATTTTGTATTGTATTCGGTTTCCTGCCAAAATAGATGCCTAAAATCTTAATGGTATCATTAGACCAATTGATTTCAAGTGGCTGGTCATTCCGCTCTTTCCATGGCCCCAGAAATAATCCTTTGAATTTTCCTTTATTGATTTTCAAACCAGATGCATTTTGGAACTTTTCTAGTACGTGGTTTAAAATTACAAAATCATTGTTTGAACTGGTAAACACAGTTGTGTCATCAGCATATTGTGACAGCTTAAGTGGTCTTTCTATGCCACGAATACATATGCCTTGAAAGTTATTATTTTGCCTCAATGCTATGCCAAGTGATTCCATCACAATAACAAATAATAATGGCGATAGGGAACACCCCTGTCTAACCCCACGTTCTAAGACAATTTCTCTGGATAATTGATTGTTCACTAAATAGCTACTCTTGATATCCGTATATAAAATCTTTACCCATTCAATAAAGTTTGAGCCTAACCCAAACGATTGCAAAGAATTAAAAAGAAAATCCCATTCCACACGGTCAAATGCCTTTTCATTGTCCAAGGCAATCACAGCTGAAGGGATGCTATCCTTCTCAACCAATTGTATAAGGTCTCTTATTACCATGGTATTGGTTAGAATTGTCCTCCTGGGTACAGCACATGTCTGCTCTGTTCCAATGATTTCTCCTAAAACACTACCTAGTTTCAATGTTAGAGCGCTGGATATTATTTTGTAGTCTACACATGGTAGAGAAATTGGTCTGTAATTCTGAATTAGACGTCTGTCATTTCCTTTATATATTAGCCGTATGTATGCCCTAGCCATAGTTGGTGGTAAATGGCCTTTCTCAAAAATTTCAGTGCCTAATTCTTCCATTATTGGACCTACAAGGTGCCAAAACGTTTGGTAAAATTCAACTGGAAGGCCATCACACCCCAGTGATTTTTCTAGTTTCATACCTTTAAGGGATTTAGTTAAATATTTTAGTGTTAAGGGTTGATCACAAAATTCACTGCCTGTGTCTGACACCTTTTTGTCTATATTTGCTTACAAATCCAATTTTGCATCTTCATCAATTCCCTCTGACTTGTACAATGACTCATAGTAATTGCATACACTAGTACTCATTTCATTGTTGGTAAAGACGGTTGAACCATCCGGCATGTTTAATGAGCACACCACCTTATCTATTGCCCGTGTTTTTCTAATGCGCACAAATATCGGGTTGGCTTTTCCCCTTCTGCGTGCATCTGGGCTCTTGCTCTAATTTTTGCACCCTCAAACTCATATTGTTCTATATCTCTTATTTTACTTTTAATTTTAACCAGTAATTCATAATAATTCTCTTCACCATTATTTACTTTAGCATTAATTTTCATCAGTGATCGATGAAGTATTTTCTTCAGTTTGCGTATTTCCTGTGCTTTTTTAATAGCATACTTTCGGGAAACATACTTTAAATCCAGTTTAACATCCTCCCACCATTGCAATGTGCTCTTATATGATGCTTTCCTATTAATCCAATGTTGCCAACAACTCTCTATATTCTTATAAAATTCTTCTCCCAACAGTGTTGTGTTTAATTTCCAAAACCCGACCCCTTTTGTTACCCAGTCAGCATTTGCAAAGGTTACACAAACCATGTTATGATCGGAGAATGCAACTGGCTTAATATTAACATCTCTCCAGTACCCTGTTAACAAACTATTCACATAAATTCTGTCGATCCTTGAACCAACTTTACCATCTACCGAAAAACATGTAAGATCTTTACCATGAGGTTTTGATATTCTATAGGTGTCCACTAAATTTTCATTATCACATATTTGTTTTAAGAGTCTATGTGATGTATCAGTATAAGTTGAAGTTGCATTCCTGTCATTTTCTTTGTCTAAGACACAATTAAAGTCACCACCCATTACTAAGTTTTCAGTGATGTTATCTAGTGCTGTTTTAGACATCTCCTTAAAAAAATTACGACGTAGTTGATGAGATGTAGGTGCATATATACACAGCAACGTGATACGTGTTTGTTGTATATCAAGCGTGACTCTCACCCAGCGACCATTTGCACCTGATACTGAAGAGATTATATTTACATAGGCTGAACAACGAGGGAGTATAACAATTGCTACACCTGCACTATTATCTTGAGATAACGAATAAAATATTCTGGATCCAGAAATCTTTTCTAAATTATCGTATAATTCTGACTTCTGAATTTTTGTTTCCTGTATCAAAACAATGTCAATCTGCTCATTTTTCAGAGTCTCTAGTAAGTGACGTTGCTTTATGTCACTATTTAAGCCTCTACAATTGAGTGTGCAAATTAGCATAAAAGGTAATAAAATGCTGTGTAAAACCGCCATTATTAAGCTAACTAGATTTTGGTTTTTTCGACCCTCTCTTAGACCATTTACCTATTTTACTCACAAACGCTGCATTACTTAGCTCACTTTTTCCAAATGCTTATATTTTAATATATCTGAATCATGACGCAGATTCCTATATTTAACACCATTTGCCATCACATATGGAACTAACACCTCTCCTGCCTCTGACCTGTACATGACCATTTCATCAGGTGATTTAGAACTCTGTGTTTGAATGGATATATCAGATTCAGCGACTGACATATTATCGTCTTCTATATCACTTTCCTCTATTTCTGATTCAGAACTCTCTCCATCTTTCTGTCGCTTTGTTCCACTCAATCGATCCGAGACACCAATTACTTTCTCTATATTATTTAAATCGTCTAGATTGAGTGTACTCAGTGGAAAATCAAAGTTAGTTTCAGTATCTTGCGACCTGAATTTTACTTGTCCTAAATTAAAACTCTCTTCCAGAGGGTATTGATCATCATGTTCAACGTGTGTGGAATTAGCCTCTCTGTCATCAAACTTGGATTGACTTGTTACTGGAGTAAGACTTAGCCCCTCATCTAGAACCTCTATTTCATCGCCTGCCACTACAGCGATTGGATTCTTAGTTTTTTCCCCATGCTTCTCATTAACATGGACTTCAGCTACAATCTCAGCAACTACTGGTTCGATGACATTTTCCTTAGCAACGTGCTTCCCATTAGTATGGATTTCAGCTACAATCTCAGCAGCTACCGGTTCTATGACATTCTCTTTAGAGACAACTTGCTCTGCACTTTTATTAGCACCCTTTTTGACATATTTGTTCTGCGGGCATCGCCACTTAAAATGATCAGATGATCCACAAACTAGACATTTGTTTTTGTTAGGGCAATCTGTTGCAAGATGTTCTGTGCTTAAGCAGATTCTACACTCTTTGATTTGCCCCCTGTAGCATAATGGCAAGATAAATCGACCATCTATGGTGACCTTGCTTGGGAGAGGTTGTTCTACCTTTTCAAACCAAATTCTTCTGATGCCATTTTCTAAGGTTCGATCAAATGGATAGGTCTCGTGTTCTACTTTGTCCACTTTGCCATACTTGATCAATTCAGTGATAACCCGTTCATCTGGGATCTCTAATGGAACCTTCATCTTGACTAATAGACGATCAGAATCTATTTCCTCCACATTACACACCTCACCCTTCACGACAAGGACGTCGTCGAGCAACTTTTCCTTCACAGTTTCATTAACTACGGTGACATTCCATACAGATTTGGAAACATTAACGAGACCTTGAAGGACCCGTGGCCCTGCCCCAACTACATCCTTCAACCCATGATACACCTCAATTGCCGAAACACCCCAAGCCTTTGTCGTGATTTTAAGACGCATGGTACGCTTATATGAGGTTGCCATGGTGTTTTATAAAAAGAGGTACCCCATACTACTACAATATATAATACAAATATATAACACCAAGACGTCGGGGAAAGAGCTAAACACTAAATAAATAGTGTCCCCTTTTGAAACCCTGACGTCTACCAACAAATATACGAATAGAGAGTACAGTCGTATATTTGTTAGTTTGAACCACTTTCTAAGTGGTTCACTAACACCTAACCGATTACAGTGGTTTCCTAATGCATACTAACATATTACAGTCATATATTTGTTAGTCTGTTCGAGTTGACCGGGGACAGCCAACTGACTATAAGGATTTATATAGTTAAAGAACTAGGCGTGTGCTTACAAATGACAAAGGAATTAAATCCACTCACTCAAGCGATCTTGCCAAATATAATGCGCTAGCCTACGAACTATAGAAATAGCAGACTAGCGCAGCGAGAAATGTATTGCATTGACCACAGTAAGAGGAGCCCTACTAAATGGCGGAAACCGCCAGCTAAGAGGAATGCCTTTAGAAAATGGAGACACAAAATGCGCTCCAACCAAGACAAGAATTTACAAATTAAACATAAAGTTTGAAAGGAAACACTAATACGAAATATATGTATAAAATTTATCTACAAAATCGCGCTAGAAACTAGCAAATTCGGGCAGCAATTGCAGAGCTAAATAAACGCGTGCGTTCACTTCGACTACTACTACTACTACTACTACTACTACTACTACTACTACTACTACTACTACTACTACTACTACTACTACTACTACTACTACTACTACTACTACTACTACTACTACTACTAATAATACTACTACTACTACTACTACTACTACTACCACCACTACTACTACTACTACTACTACTACTACTACTACTACTACTACTACTACTACTACTACTACTACTACTACTACTAGTACTACTACTACTACTACTGCTACTACTACTACTACTACTACTACTACCAATGTTGCAGCTGCTACTGCTATTTCTACAACTACTACTACTACTAGTACTACTACTACTACCACTACTACTACTAATAATACTACTACTACTACTACTGCTGCTGCTGCAGCTGCTGCTGCTGCGGCGGCGGCGGCTGCTGCTTCTGCGGCGGCGGCGGCTGCTGCTGCTGCTGCTACTACTATTACTAGGCCTTTAGTAGTTATATAGATAAATATTTACCACCGCCTTAAATGTTAGCTTATATGTTACTCATGTGCTGTATAAAACTGGTGTGAATAAAGAATCTGAATCTGAATCTGACATTATAAACACATCACTAACTGGACTGAAATTTAGATTCTGGGAATTCAGGCTTGAAATCGAATCCTCACTCGCTCATACCGAATAAGTGGACGGCGTTTAGCTATAAATGGGAGGGCCATAGCTGGAAATAGATGCTTCTACTGGCATGGTTAATAACGACCTTTGCTTCCAAGATGAATGCCGAATTGCACATGATGAAATTCTTGAAATGTTTTGCGAATCTACTGCCTAGGGGAACGGAGGATTCCATTTTATGTATCAATCATATGGCGTCGTGGTCAACTACATGAGGTGGTGGCTGGCGTCATAATCAATTACGTCATGAATGACGTTACTAAGCTCGTCACGATTTGATGAGGGACTAAATGTTGCTTTGCGAATTGTATGTTTTTACTATTTAATAAAACTTAACATATTGCTACATATTTTGAATATAATTTTACTGGACGCTGTTGCACCCATTCGAGAAATTGATAGTCAGACAGTTCATGGATCAATCCAAACACGGTCAACTCTGGGTAAAACGTAGCAAAGATGGGCGGGGAATAGCTAGAATGGATGCCTCCACTGTTGCAATGTTTGATGACACTATGCGTTTTATAGGCCATCAGGGGGATCCTTTTGTGGGGCGTAAAGGTCAAAGTCAATTCGCTATACATGTCATGTTTCAAGACTAATAATGGTGCAACAGGTTGGTCCCGGTATATATTACTAGTGCATGTCTTTTGTCCATAAGCTGTTTGAGATCTTACAATAAGCAATTGTGCTTTACTCTTTCATGCACTCTGGTCAGTCAGTCAAGTGTTTGATATCATCAGCAAGATATGTGAACATACGTCACAATCAAATGGCATTTGTCCGAGTGTGAAAGGCTCGCCAGTTACTATAACCGTTTGAATGGCATAGCTCTGGTGAATTTCAATTTTGATAAACAGTGTTGCTGAATATTTTCCCTTAGATAGGAATAACTTACAGTCAAATTAGTTTCCAAATATGTATCATCTTTCCTGTATGGTTACATTGAAATTGAGATTCTGAGATTTGACGGTTCGATGTATTAAAATATGTGCAAATGGGCGTACAGTGTGATCGAAAGATTACTTAGAAATGGGTGGGCATGAATGGAAATGGGTGGACATGGCTGGATATGGGTCGGTACGGCATGACATGGGCCGGCATGGCTAGAAATAGGTAGCCATGGCTGGAAACTGGTGGTCACGCCTGGACATGGAAACTAATATTAACCTTCCTCGCGAGCGGCAAGTGGGTCATAATCTTGTTCAATCCAGTTTACTTATTAATCTTAGGATCAAGTACATCACATGCATGGCGGGATTTAGTCTGCGATAAACGCATAATAGTCCGTCATTTGTACGAATTGTAGGACTTTACCATTTAATACACTTTCTCCTAAATATTTTGAAACTTAATTTGACTGGGCGCTGTTGCTGGCATAGCCAGACTATTCATAATAATCAACAAATTACCTACATAGTTTTCTGGAAATTGAGATCCTGTGTGTGCTGCAAGGATCTATCGACCCCAGCAGGGGCAAACGTGGATGGGGCTTAGCTACAGGTGGGCGGGGCATAGCTCAAGTTGTAGTCCTCCATTCGTAAGATGTTTGCAACCTGTGTCAATGAATTGTTTTCTACACTACTACCCACATGTAGGTTATCTTTCTAGCATACAAATGGAAGATTCATACCCAGAGATCGTTCTCTAGATTTGAAAGAGTAGATATAACTCTACATTCCTTCACACATATGTAGGACAAATATCCCTGACTCTGCAAAAGGTTTATTCATTCATTTAGCAATGCCATTCCTCTAAGCTCCACAGTCGGACATTTCCTTTATGCGCTGGCCAACAATTCACCTAGCCGCAGGGTGTCCTTCCAGCTATGTTTGTTTCAAAATTCCTCAAAATGGATAACTGTTTTCGTGCTTACAATTGCTACGTTTCTCCGCAAATAAAAGCAAAGACAGCAGAAACCGAAGCTAGTGTATGACGCAACACGACATAAATCTATGCCTCATGGAGTTGTATGCCTGTATAGTGCAACTGATGGGTTCCTTTCTATCCAAGCCCGCTCATTTCTAGATATGCCCCGCCCATTTCTGGCTAGAACCGGCCAGCTTTTAAGCGTGTTGGATTCAATTATTATACTGTGAATCATGCCTTCCAGAATCTCATTATCAAGAGCTCAGTATACAAGTAATATTTTGATATTAATTTGACTGTGTTCTGTCTGGCAGCAACAGCTTTCTTGCAATTGACAGACCTTTCGAGATTCGTGAGTGTTATAATATCGAATTATTATTGCGGCAACAGGTAGTGTGCTACACAATTAATTATGACAGTTAAAATTTGCTACTCAGTTTATAAGGTGATGCATTTGATATTAGATATTAGATATTTGGTATGATTTGTATGGTAAGCGATGTTTTTTAATGGCTACAATGTTTGCGGTAACACGCATCTTGTTTGTTCAAGATATGGTATCATTGGTCAAACGCCGTACATGGATTTCATTATAGGCTAATTGAGGTTTTCTGAAAATCGTTGCAACTGGTCGGCACCTATTGTAGATATCGGATCGTCTTATGGGAAGTCATGACCCCGGTAGACGTCTTATATTTGCGAGTAAGACCTCAGTGAAATTTATGTTTGAAAATACCAGGTGAGCTAAGGACTGAATAAGCATCATAGTAGTTAGGTATATATAGGAAGATGCACTGGATGACTTCAGCCAGTGCTGATGCTAGGATACAGTTTCGCGGAAATAGAATAGGTTTCGCAGAAATAGAATAGGAACCAGATTGAAACTGTAGCAGTAAAGTCATCACAATAAGTTAGAAGTGGGAATAGATTGGAATAAGACCAACGGTTCTGAGTTGATGATATCTGTCAATAGTTGAAGATGAAAGTTGTTGCTGTGGGATCGGCACACACTTTTATAATATTCAGCAGTCATTTCGGCCAATAGTTTAGTAAATAATAGAGTGATAAGAATAGATGCGAATCGATGGGAATCGAGAGAAATTATAGGAAACAGACGGACAGTTAGTTGTTGACGGTCGGCATTCCGACTCCCTTAAGCAAGTACAACAACACCAGCTGGCAATGAGATCATACAGCTCATGTGCTTATTAACGTTCGCTTCCTACAGGCTTATCCAAGATAGGCAAGGGACAGGACAGAGGCATTGTAGCGTCCTGTAGGAATTAATAACATAATCGAAATTTGTATATCAACTATATGTCAATCAAAGGAAGGCATGCTACAACAACACATACCGTAATGTTGTTAGTTAGCTGACAGATCGCATCAAAGCAGAACCAGCCAACACCACTTTGACCCTGTTTTATAGTATCTCCCGAGAAGAGAAGCCCAGGGTTTGATTAGTCAGGATGACGTCATAATCAATGAGCATCGAGTCAAACTCTGTGGCAGAGAAACGAAAGAAACGGAGTTTCAAAGTTGATCGAGAGATAGGCGAACAGGGATTGGTACCTAGAAGTATGAAAGGAACATAAACTATGTATTATAATATATATAGATCTATATATCGTAATATGTATAGAAGTTAGGTAAATGTGTAGGGTATATAAGAGGCAGTTTGTCTACTGAATCTTTAATCTTCACCATCAGTGATTCCGTAACAGTCTTGTTCCGTGAATAAGCTAGATAGTCGAATAGCACATCAATTTAGGTTGGGAGTAATTCGTCTCAGTTAGAAATAGGAGTTGATAGAGTAGCATTAGATAAGTAATTAAAGTAAATCATTTCATAAATTGTAGAAAGTATCATTTTATATTACGACAGTAAAAGTCGTCTCTGTTATATCAGTAGTAGTGTAGCGAATAAATTATCTCGTATTTAATCAAGTATAGATCCGAGTTGAGTTTGTGTAATATACTTCAGAAGCAAGGAACACACTCCTTGCCTTACCTGAGCATCTTCGAAAGTCAGATAGGCCCAGATTACTAATCAAAAATATCTTCATCACCATCAGAAGAGGCGAGCCTAGTAATCGCATCCCCGGTATTCGGAGTAGATAGGTTGTCGCAGCAACCTACCATCATAATTCTTCTCCGTGTAGCGGTGATCATTAGTTAGTGACGTTTCGAATAAGAAGATAAAACCGAAAATCTTCACTATGAACCATGTTTGATACTGGCTACCTGTTATAAGGGACCAAAGTTGCATTCCATTGTCAGACGTATGACATGAACCGGTGTAAAGCCGCTAAGACTAACTTGCAGTTGAACATCGTGGCTACACCGATTCATACGCTTTAAATGCAATTCATGTCACTACCACTCAGTCCTGAACACATTTTACCTGACCACGTCCGATTTTATTCCTAAAATAAAAAGTTTTAAAATAATTTCGGATTGTGTCTTAATCAAGGCACGTTTTAATTTAACAACCGGATCATCGTCTTTTCTTGATTGAACTGTGTGTTATCACGACACCTGATAACGGCATTTGTCGACGATTTCCCAGCATGGTCCTAATATCCCCTGCAATACACGATTAGCAATAGGCCTACTCAGATCATTTAAATCTGTGACAGCTGAACGCCACGATACAATAATTTGAATGGACACTAACTATCACTCAACATACTGAATAATTGGGCATCACTTTGGCTAAAAGTTAATTGTGGCTTAGCCACCAACAACTGTTAGTCAAATTTTTAAAAGCATTGAGCATATCCATAGTTAAACCGTGTGGAATATGTAGTCTGCAGAACAGACACACACTTAATTAGATTATGTGTTTTGTTCAACTACAGATGATGAGCGAAGGCGATGTAGGTAGGAGAAAAGACATAATGGGCAGGAAGTATGAGGATATGGTGAAAGCGAAATATGTAGAGAGTCTCTCACTGCCTGAGGGAGATGAGTGTGTGCCAGAGTGTGAGTGTTGGGATGGCGGATAGTTAATCATATGAAGACGTTGACGCTTAGAACACGGCATAATTCTGCATATAATGAAACATCATTTGTCACGTGACATGCATTAACACTCACGGAGCAGTACGGCATGCATATTCATGATGCACGGAATATGGTGCTAAAATAATTAATTCTGGTAGATATTTCTACCTATGTACGGTTAAATTAGGTTCGGAATATACAACAGCTTTTCAGCATAGTTTTCTTAAAACGAATATCTCACAATAGGTAGCTGAACATAGAGCATATCTTTGCAATTAATTGTCACCAGAAACAAGGAGAAGTTACTCAGTTATTTTCGCCCAATCATGCCACACTGGCATGTATGTCATTGCTTTGATTAGTCTATGATATACGCAATGTGTGAACACATAACATAAATACGTTCGTTATTTACAGGGTCGTGCGCTGGAGGGGGCAACGATCCATTTGTACCCACCAGCTATTCCGAAATATGCATATTTAAATGCATACGGGGAGAACACTATACCAGTGACCAGACATCGATGTTCTGCATTATGCTGTAAATCCTACAATTAATAACCAAATATCCACTTACCATGAAATTTAGATTAATCTTTTCAAAGTTTCAAATGCATATACATTGTTACCAGTTATTTCATCCTGTTCATAACTACATACTATGCATGGTGATGGCCATAGGATAATGCTTATCTACTCAATTTGTATGCTTTTCAATGTAACATAATTCCCCCAGATTAATACTACAGCCGCAGTACACTTGCCTGTGTCGATCCTGTCTATAGCGGACACCGAATGGGCCATCAGCAAGTGGTTACTAAACACATGTTGTTGTTTCATAAATCTCTAATTAAATTGTCAAATAAATTTGGAACAAAATGATGGCTTAGAGCTACAAATTTGGCTTAAACAATTGAGGAATTGCCATGCCAGCACATGATAGATGGGAGTACTTAATCCATTGTACCATTTGGAACACAAACATGCATGTATTAATTAAATCAAGCAAATTGTCACAGTATTTGTGGAGCCAGGGGAAAGTCAAGAAGTTGACCTTCCAAAAATAGCATCAATATTTGTGGAACCATGGGCAAGCCAAGAGGTTGTCCTCCGTAAATTAGCATCTATATCTGTGGAACAAGGGGCAAGTCAGGAAGTTGACCTTCCTAAAATAGCATTTGTATTTGGTTTTAACTCCACTTTTATGTGCATATCCAACGTCCATATATACGTGTCAAAGGAAGCTCCTAGTGCCCTAGAAATCGCGTTATATCACAGTAAACTAAGAATTGTCATGGCATTTGCATCTGAAGAATGAGTTTAATTATTCAAAGCACCTTGGGGAATAGTTAGATCTGGAAATTTGTGTTGAACATTATCTGTATGTTTTTGTTTTTCTGCAGGGCAATCGGGCCTCTTTGTAACGGCATTAGGAACATTTCTGTGGCGATTATCGCCATGAAAATAGTATCGACCTCGAATGGTGTGAGTGAGTAAACTAAATCTGCGAATGCACTGGATTATTAAATATAAAGTAACATGGCATTTTATGGGTTACCTCATAAAATATTACTTCAACTCCTACATGTGATTGACATGCGATCTCCACTATGCTGTCTGAAGACAGCACAAGCTTGTGGCATCACATATCTTATGGTTATGTCTTTCTTTTGCAATCCTGTTAATATTGATTTGAAAAATCAGAATGCAAATTACTTAACCTTTAGCAAATGCCTTCAATATGAAAGCAGTGCACTCTAACATGGTTAAAGGTACAACGTGTCTCTCCAACATAAAACCATGCACTTGCATAGTTATCAACAGCTGTGTACAAGGCGAAGACACCAATTCAAACTATTCCTATAGAAAGCCAAGTGCACCCACGTCTCTCAATCATTGACTCAGGAGTGTGTTAACAAAGTACACAGTACGTGTGAACAGTCTACAAGTGCACCATGCACACAGCTGTGTGTGCTGAGAGGCCACTTTGAGTCCTGAAACAAAAGGCATATCTGACCAAACAAATGTCATATGCTGAACTGAAATCACCAACGCAGTTGTTTCGGAGAGGTTGCCTGGATAAACATCTCACTCAACATGCTCGTATGCAGGTCCAAATGCTGGAGCTCGGAGAATCATATTTCACTGAGGGCAATACATCTGCATTGCAGACTCAACATATTCGCAGACTCACTTACCTACAATCTGATCCGTTTTGCAATGGATTGATACCTCAAACATCAGATCGCACGAAGACTGTTCAATCAAACAAAACATACTGTTATTCGCAATAAAGAAAAATCTAATGCACCAAAATACAAGATCTTAGTGATAAATAAAACAGACACTTTGTTTATTTATCTCTATATGCACACTTTAACCTCCATATAATGGTCTCGCATTAGCCAGCATTGCTTCTGCTGTACGTAGGAATCCAATAGTTAACTGCAGGAAGCGGAAGCGATGTTGGCGTCCAATATTTCAAATTGTTTCTAGAATGGATTCCCCTGATAAATGAGCTCATATTTCTGGGTTTTCTAAATATAAAAGTAGTATGAATCTCAGATTAAGCATTGTATAGATATAGGGGGGTGGGGGCTGGGGTGTACGAGGATTTAGAATAAAACACATTTTCAGTTAAATTGTGATGAAAGGGGAATGAATATTCTCTTACATATGACATCTGGCACAGATAAAAAAAAACTGTACTAACGCCTCCCGAATGCACAATGTGGTCTTTTTATAAATCGATCATGAACAACAAGGCCAATAGGAAGACTAGTGCTCAAATACTTATCTGGATTGGGACCATCATATCCCAGCTAAGGGAAGAGTCACATTTAGTGAGCATGTTTTGAGCGCAATAAGGTAGGCGTTATGGGAAGGTCTGAAAGTACATACATACAAACGTGCTAGAATCTATTTTGTAATGTTGCGTTCTGGGTTTAACCAGCCCTTGTTGTTCCATGTGTTTGACTTTAAAATGTAGCTTAGAAGCTAATACAAGCGTTAGAACCTTCGAAATATGTGGCTATTTAGAATTCTTTTAACTAACTCTATGTACGCTGAGATTGGAACAGTATAATCCTTTATTGATGTGGTGTACACAGGCTACTATAACAATAACTTTGAAAATCAATGAGTAGATTTCCTATTTAAAGTTATCGCCATCCGCCAGCATATCCCATACCACTCGCATCGCCAGACCGTTACACGCCACAGCCCAAGCACAACTGGCCAACCATATCCCATCATTTATCCCCGCCATGGCAATGCATTACACATATAACCCGAAACACGCAGACACTTATTTATCTGCCAAACCAAATCAGCGGCAAATGCAAGGCCCCCCTGATGATCATCATTTGTATGCAGTTGCATATATAAATATGTAGATTAATGTGTGTGCAAGGATGGGCTAACATGCTGCTGGTGGTTTCAATGAGCAGGAACCAACCCTTTGAATATTTGGCACGCTGCTGGCTATGAGATGTAATCTCTGTTCTCGCATACCTCCTTCACCAACCCATCCCCTCCCTCGGCAATACGACTCTCTCAATTATGCAATCCTCAGTATCTTGGATAGTGAACAGTTAGGTTCTCGCCAACCAGGATGTTATATCTCAGTTTACGATTCCCACTACGTAATGTGTGCGCAATAGCTTCAGGGTGACGTAACGTTACTGCCGGGCAATTGACCGTCAATAGCTGCATGTGCCTATTAAAGATGGGACTGATGGGGTTTTCATGTATTCATTATTTTATCCAATGCAACCAAATCAAATCTTTCCACGAAGTAAAAATGAAATCTAAAATGGCAATTCTACTTCTAGAAAGATCCCAGAACAATATTTTCTCTTCTTATGGATTAGTATGACATCGATGCCTTCATTCAATTGACTTCAATTCAGAGGCAAGTCTCAAATTGATTATTATTAATTCAAATTCCGTGTACCTAATTGCAGATGTGGATACTTTGATGGTGGCTCGTACATTACATCTCACATATTCCATAAAAGCAGCAAATGCTCTTCTAACTGATACGTTGCCAATCACTATTTTTGATTTCCAATCATCATTAGTCGGAAAAAATGGAAATAGAAATGGGCGCTGGGCCATACGTCCTACATTTGTCAATACACTTCATTTGACTTGCTGTATCAATAATTAGTTTCATTTCATGTCAGTCATCGTGTGCGCACAAGTGTATTTTAATATATGCATAGCCAATGTATCGATCAAATCAGACTGATTCATCTCTCACAAATACGACTACCATGGGCAGATAAGGTATCTATGAAATGATGTAAACATAATTATTATGTAAGATATTTTTAGCGAATTCAGCAGATTCAGCTACTGCTCCTGCTGTTGCATGTGGTGTTGTTGTCGTCGTCGTCGTCGTCGTCGTCGTCGTCGTCGTCGTCGTCGTGGTCGTTGTCGTTGTCGTTGTCGTCATCACTCCCGTTTTTGTAGTTGTTTGTGTAGTTGTTGTTGCTGCTGATGCAGCTGGCTGCTGCGGAAGCACCAGTCCCAAATCCTACGTTCAAAATATGCAACATATCAGTGTCAAAATCAAATTAACGTATAGCACGGTAACGAAAACCTAAAAGAAGTGTACGAATCATATGTCTTTGATCAATTTATAATGTAAAGGTCGTCTTACTATTCCAGTTGCCTTATTATAATTTAAACTCTGAGAATTCGGGTTTCGACGTTTCAAATCAAAGCATAGTTATAAACGTATTCCTATGCACCCTCGCATGTCCTCTCAGATAGATGATGAAGATAGGTTAGTCTATTAATTGGGCTGTCAGTGACTGCTTCTCAAAGTCTATTTGCCGCCTGTTCCTCAAAATCTGACACACAAAAGGAGTTGATCTATTGAGCCATGATTGCCAAAATCCTGTATTCTAGTTTAATTATGCTCCGCCCATCTATAGCTAAGCTCCACCCATGCTTTGCGCGTGATGTGAGCCATGCACTCTCTGAATCGCAATGTCCAGAAAAGTATTACGTGTAAGCTCTTGAATAATTTAAAACCACTTTGACTGGGCTGGACGTTGTTGCTCTCTATGGCAGCAACAGCGCCCAGTCAAATTCAAAATATTCAGCAGCATGTTTATTAAATAGGAAAGACATACAGTTCGTAAAACAAAGCATAGTCACGTAATAGATTATGACGTCGTATGTTTGACTATGAAATTGCAGCCGATGGTTCGATACCATTTCATTGATCATCCCTACAGCAAAATCGTGTCAATTATCTTTCAACACAAGTATCTTCCGAAATCATACTTCTTTTACGGCTATTAGTTCTCTTGTGTTTGAATGAAGCACACCACCTTCTCAAAACACAAAAGGTGGTCTCTTTCAGTTCTTGGAAATTGGATAAATTGTCAAGACAAGTTCAGTTTGCGAAAAAGAAAATCGAGTCACTAAGGAGCTTTAGATTGAATTTGTAGGTTGAGTTGTGTTAGTACATTTAACGATCTCAAGATACGCACTTCAAAATTTCTAGCGAACTTCAAGCATGCTGATGTCACCGTCATTGCCAGATCAATTATCGATTTCCACTTCAAACACACAAATATTCCTATGCATTGCAAATATAATGCTAGAAATTAAGGAGACTCAATCGTAAAGTTTCCTAGTACCATGTTTATTTGTTTTCGAACCCATACAAAAGCACTCTCACTACCAAGGTGATATTGCATCAAAGAAAGACATACACCAAGCATTGGACAAATAGAGATGTATACCCTTGAATCACATTAGATATGTTGCCTCCATTGTGTGCTCTTGTCGTCACTGTGACAATGTCTAGCATACCAGTGGTCGGTTAGTATAAGCGGCTACCCGAATAAAAAATGTTGCCAGGCAACGATCGAGGATACAATCGTAAACAACGTCGATTGAAGGTGTTACCCGACATCTGTTTCACGATGTCATAGAATATTATTAAATTCCAAGAAGATGTCATTGGGAATTTATTTTCTATATAACCAATCAACTATGCATTGTAAAACTATTTACAATCTTTACGAGACAATAATTATGTTCAATTAAATCTGATGCTGCAGACTGCCCACCTGGCATTTAGTCCCATATTAGAATGGCAAAGGAAAGAATATTTGTGCTAAAGAGCATATAGAAAGGCAGGAGCATAACATCACAACCGATACGCGATGAGTATGCAAACTGCTATCTGGCGTATGTGGCATTATGATTCCGAAGGATGGGCTTTAAAAGGTCTCGTGTAAAAGTATAATTAATGGCAAGAGATGTGAAGATCTGTAGAAGTGTCTTAGACATTGGTTGGAATGAAGAAAGAGAACAGATAAAATAATTTCAGGTGAACGAAGACAGACACAAGAACTTCCAACAAACATCATCGGCAGGATGAAAATCGTCTATTATAGACATAATTATCATAAGATGCAGCGAAGTTAAATTGATATCATACAGACTAAATAAGAAGATGATAATAACCCAATTGGATGGCAGAGAAAACAAAGGTTTGACACCCTTAATGGGTGGTCAGGAGAGAGCTGACAAAATTGCAAGCGCATAGCGCAGGATGGATCGCTATGTGAGAAGAAACCTACGCAGATATATCCAATCAGCACAAATGATGTTCACTGTCATCACTGCTGATAAGTGACCTTATCTGTACCTGTTAACCTCTCCTTTCAATGTTTTCGGGTACTAAGGTGCATGAAACAAGTATTCGGACATCTGCCCTCTGATTTCTGATGTGACTTTATGATGGAACTCAAAGGAAAGATGAGAATATATAATAGATTAAATAGCTTATGGAGTAATACCAAAATAAATGGGAGGAAACGAGTGAAAGTACATGTAGACAATATTTATTTTTAGGCTCAGCCTAGTGAGCTATAATGACCAGTAAGCTATTCTGGGGCCAGGATGCTCTTCTCCCTAGTGGGTGGGGTCTGGACATGTGGTGGGAGTGGGTGGGGTGTGCGTGTTCGATAGGAGGGCGTGCTCCCGAGGTGGAGGTGCTCCCTTGGAGGGCGTTCTCCCTAGGAGGGCATGCTCCCTAGGAGGGTATGTTCGCTAAGAGAGCGTGCTTCCTCCCACAGAGTGTGAGACAGTGATCTCACAAACGCAACTATTTTATAATTAGATGCGCTGAAGCAGTCCTGTATTATGAAGGATAAATAGCGTTGTTATGCTGCTTACTAACTTCGACTTTAATTTCTTCGCAGATAACCATGTGGTGAAGATGGCCATCTACCGCTCTCCAAATCTACACACTTCCCTGCAACGATTGAAAACAAGGGGCGGGACTTGGTTGATTCATTTGCCTATTTTAATAAGCCAACTACATACAGCCGATGATAGCTTCTGAATCACGGAATCTATCACAGATTGATTTTCCGATTGTATGGTTTAATTGTCCGGCATCCGGAAACAGGAAGGTCCCCTCTATGTAAATCGGTTAATGAGTAGAAATAAACCCGTGCATTGCTGATTTAACAACGGTATCCGGTGCTTATACTATGTGTTTGATTGACGATTGTCGCAGTCTAAGCTGTTGTTAATAATGATAATGACAACGCCGCAACACGATTTTCAAAATTGTCTCAATATGTTCCATCCCATGAGCTCATATTAACTCCAGTTCACCTCGGTGCAGCATCGTAAGGGGCTGGCATGTCCCGCATATTTGTACATCATATATAGGTCAATTGTTTTTTCTTGTTTTTCCTATGTAAATTTCCATATAGTAACGGTGAGTCGCCTCTCTTGAATGGTGCAGTATCTGAATCAATACTCTCTACATGCTAGCTGGAGAAAGGTTAATTATTTTATCATGAAGAGCTTTAAATGGAACCATGTCTCAATTAAATCATAACTAAATTTCATTCAGTATAATCGTTCAGACATGTGTGAAAAACTCGTATTGCCTGCACTGAGAGGGTATTGCGATTCGGGTCTGCCTATCTGTGTGTCTGTCTGCAAGTGTTTCTGTTTGTGTGTCTGGAGCTGTATCTAAAATACTGCTGATCAGATTTGGCTCAAATTTAGAGACATCAAAGTGTGTAACTCCGCACTATGATTTCACAATTGTGTCCGTGACCCAGGAAAAAACCCCGAAAAATCTATAAAAATCGAAGCAAAGGAGTATGCTGTCACTCGTGTATGATGTAATATATATATATATATATATATATATATATATATATATATATATATATATATATATATATATATATATATATATATATATATATATATATGTATATGTTGGTGAGTGCGTGGACTCTAATTTGGCTGGTAATAGTTGGCGCCTATGACAGCAAATTCAAAATTAGGTCACAATTTTTCACAGTTGTCTCATACTGCCAAACAATATATTATATGTATATATTTGGGCATACATATAGAGGCAAACAGTCGCACTATTTGCTGATTGGTTAAACAGTAAATCATGACAGCCTTCACAGTCTCAAGAAATGCATCAATCAAGCTAGTAAAGTCCAAATATCTCTCGATTACGACATAGTAAACAGGTAAATGCTATCCATTGCTTAAGTGTGGCATAGTGGTCATGCTTGCATGGGGTTAGTCTTGCATTAAGACATATTATATCGGCTGGACGGGTATGCTAAGATGTGCTGAAGATTCATTTAAGAAAGTCAGCAAAGCTCATAGATAGGTGTGCAAATGACAGCTGATGCTACAATGAAACGAATCAAACAATCTATGACATCCTCTTGAGTGTTTGCCAGCCAGTATTTTCTCAGATTGCATACGGCTTATCCCAGAACAAATGGCGTTTCCCAAAATCCTGTATATGTGCTGGCCGTAATTGCAATTTATCCTGCGACCTCAAGAGAGCAATCTTATGACAATCGCATAGTCCTATAAGAAGGATATATCGATGTAGCTCCTAGATATTAGTAGCAAATTTGAGTGAAAATTACAGCGCAATTGGTAGTTACATATTTTCCATCAGTGAAGAATGTTAATTTTAAGGACAGTTATTTCTAGTGCAACAACGATTTGCACTAAGATTAATTTCCAAATATCGAATATAGCTTGCATCAGAATATGGTGTATCTCATTTGCTCAGGATTACCATAATCAGGAGACAGCCTCCATAGCGTCAAGCAACAATGGACGTGTTTATCATTAAGAACCATCTGCATTGCTATGTTGCCTTTGAATGTGTAGCATGCCTTTATCACAAGCTTGCGCTCAATTACATACCATTAGGTAAACAAGTACAACATTATTATGGCAAAAGCATCCCCATGCTGATGTGGCATCGGGTACTGACATCAGTTCTGGAAACCTGTGGCGATATACATCACAGTAGTAATAGCGGCGCGGTAGCGGCAACGGTTTGAATTTACTGGACCAATACCGGGCCATTGTGGGCCAGTAATATTCACTGCATGCTTGCCAGTGGCTTGATCAGCAGGTAACCACTGTTCGTCAGATAAGATAAGACGTTGCTGTTCATGTGTGACACTGACAGGTTTTAATGACTGGCGAACGACACTTTGCCCAAGACAATTTCTGAGATACCCTTGTGACGTGATTGTAATTACTATGTTTTTCGGACGTGGGCAACCGGATGTGCTTATAAGTAGTCCTAATTCGGTAGTTCTTTCTGTCAGTCGATGAGCTTGGAGAAAATGTAAGCGGGACAGTAATTCACCATACGTTTTACCGCAAATGGAGGATTTAAGTTAGACAAGGTTATGGCTTGCAATTAAATATAGAAGGTCAGCACATAGCATGCAGGTGTACAGTAAGCAAACACCCTTGGTTCTCTATCCATGGGTCGGATACCTGCGTCGGCGTGTGGTGACTGACTTCTCATATCGCCTGGTGACAGGAGCCTTAACATAGTTATAAATCGTATTTCCTTCTTGCCGCTAGATAAACCATTGGGGAATAAAACAAGATCTAGAATAGATCTCCGAAACAGAAGATTTAGCATTTTCAGAAAAGCATTTCCACAATTACAGAAAGAAAGGCATTCATCTATTCGTTGATTCAGGACTTGAGGCATGACTTATACTCCTGAGGGTTTCAAAGGCAAACATGGCAAACGGTTGTATATATGTGTATATATGTGTATATATGTGTATATATGTGTATATATATACGCCAGGTTGTAACCCTTCTTGTGCAACCTTGACCTTTAATGGTCAATCGGGGAAGAAATTCCCACTGCAAGGGGCTTAAGAATGTCCAGTTGTAGGCCAAGAGAATAGTATGTTTGCTAATTAACCACTGGAATAACTGCCCCGGTAAATCCTCAAAACTACAATTCTCTTAACCTGCAAATAGACGGCGGCTAATCAAAAAATCGAATTTTCTTAACAATTTCCCCTTTGACGCGCAACCTGTTCAAACACGTTCTCTGTAGTTGTCTTGAAAGCCGAAAACTATTTTTGTAAATTTCATTGGCAAATTTACTAAAATAGTCTTCTTTTAGCCTGCAAATATTATAACTTTATTGAAAAATCTTGGCAATTATATGGCTAATTGATATAAGTTGCATCCTGGGCGCTGTCAGACGCTGTTGACATAAATGGGGTTACATAATTAATCATTAGCATGAACGTGTATGTGTAGAAAGTGGTTCAACATTATAAACCAATGTGTGTCACTCAGTGATGTGATGTCTGATTTGCGTGAAGAGAGACATTAGAAACGCCTTTAAATGGGCATCATCAACTTATCTGCTTTTGGCTTCGTCTAGACATTGGTCCGGACACCGTCCTATTACAGCGTGGAGCATTGCCACGTTCAATTTGTTTATTGAAGTCGATAAATGTTCTTTTCAAAACTAATAACTTTCGTGATGATGTCATCAGTGATTGGAGCCAATACGGGTTCTGGGTTTGGATATCAATAATTGGAAGTGCGCCCAGTTAATGGAAGCTCTGCAAGTCATGGGAACCTGGATTCCGATGGACTCAAGCGATGTAATCCTTAGATTCCGGCTGAAGTGTTTCTCTCTGGTCTTGTTGGATCACTCTAGTTGTCATAGTTGCACCACCTAGTCTGTTGATTATTTTGAAACGAATTTGACTGTGAGCTGGCATAATAACTCAGAATACCTTTTCTCTAACCGATATGACAATCATGATTAGGAAATTGTCTTCTGCGAATATAAAGAGGCGCTGCAAAAAGGTTTACAAAGGTGGCTGCCAATAGATAACCCTGTAATTATGCGTGTCGTACCTGTCTTCTTTCTTGCGCATGTGCATTAGGATATTGCGCCATTAGAGTATTTCATTAAATGACGTGTACAGTAAAGTCAATATGTCTATGTGACCTTCTTTGATCATTCCATTCAGGATCAAATCGAATCCGCTTGGTTTACCCCTTTTCAGCCGTGACATAGTTTTCGAGTTTTCGATTAGGCAGATATAGAGAAGTTGTTATTATCGAATGGGACATTTCTGGTTTGTGGCACATTATTAGGGAGCGTAGTGAGATATTCTACCACTTCTGTATTACTTATAGCATTGACAGATGAATTGGTGTTTTCACTGTTTCTTACCTGATCCAATAAAAAACAAAATTGTCGTGGATTAATATGCCGTATTGTATCCATCTGCGTTGGAATACTGTTTTTTATTAGATGATTTCTTTTTGTTCAGTAGGCTCTTATAACGTTTTCGCATAGACCAGAAATCAGAAAAAAAGGTTTGTATTACGGGGTAGTTTGCGAATTCGTCTTCCTAGTTCCTTTAGCTGATTACGTAGCTGCTTGCAATTTGAGTCAAACCCCTTTTTGTATACTTTCTAAGCATTTTAACTGTCTTTCCAGGACTGCGCGTTTGTTTTCTAAGATCAATTGTATTGGTTAGGATTCAATTGTTTTTTATATCGCTTACTAGTGATATTGCATCTTTGACTGTTAACCTCATTACTGGCCTGCACAAACGCTTTTGGAAATTTGAAATCATTATCCTCTGCCTACCTTCCGTACCCTCTGCGTGTCGTAAGAAGCGACTAAAGGAGGTAAGGCTGAGGTAACCCTGACAGAAACCTCGAGTGCTGGAGACGGAGGTTCCAGGCCGCACGGCGCACTCTAATAAACCATGGATCCACGCACTTAACGCTTATGATCATGTCGATAGTCACTTACAGGACTGGCGGTATGATCAGCGAACGAAAAGAAGAAGAAGAATCCTCTGCCCAAATAAATTTGTTATGTTTCTTTCGCTCCGTTATATTACACGGTAGATACACTACACGACGATACCAGACAATGAATAGAATGATGACAGGGATATGTATACAACACATTTCAACAAAATGTAGCATGATACAAGAAAATAGTCAATCACACTACGCATTCCTGCGTGACTGAAAGCGATAGAACCCCATGTGATGTCGCCAAAGGCACGGCCATTCCGAATTCTAAGACCAGTGGATTTACACAAAGACAATAATCTTTTTGTTATGACTGGTATGACGCTATGGTCTGAAGTTCGTCAACTAATATGAGCGCCTGCGATATAAGTATCATGAACAGGCAGGTAAGGATGGCCAAAAAACGTAATATAGGACAATTAAAAACGAAAGAGAAGGGGCACGGCGTGCTTCCAAAGGACAAGTCAGAGTGGAGAATGCTGAAGAAAACTGATTGCAGCTCAAAGAGTTTATCAATCCTTCTATCCACAAGAAGCAGTCAGTCGGTCAGACGCTAAGTCCGCCAGTCGGTCGATCCAGCCAGTCCAATAGTCGTCATCATTGTTCAAAAGTGTAGATATGTATTAGGCATGTTATGGGCGGGTTTCCTTAATCAAATTGACGTTAATTCAAAGTCCAAAATGGCTACCAGACAATTAGTTTCAGTTGTGTAACTCTCTGCAGCCTTAGCTGAGTATTACAAACTGCTATCAAACCGATGCAATTACAAAAGCAAATATGTCCATCGTTTTTCCTTCTTAAAAATCAGTTTAGTGACATCTCTGTTTTAATAGATATTCTCAAGACATTGGAAATCCATTTGTAGTGATTCTTAAAGATTGTGTGCAAATGGGAAAAATAGTGTCTCCATTTAATAGCACCCCAGATTGATTTAAAAGCTAGACATCCTGTACGTACATTGCCAGGGGAACACGGGATACCTTACATAAGGTTCATGTGTTCAAATTCCAAAGATGGCTACCACACAAGCTTCATGATTAGTAGTTTCCATGGCAGTTTGGTTCTATCCCAAGAAGAATTCATGTAAATCATTGAATAATTAGCACGAACGTCATCTGACTCGTAAAATAGATCACACATCTCAATATGATAAGGTTTTCTTTCTCATCAATGTAGATGAACGCACAATTGACGTCACAACCTAGGCAGGTAATACTAGCCGCAGGCAATAAGGTGGTGGAGAGCTTCATAATGAACCTGACCATTGCTGCTGGTAAAATATTAACGCTTTCGTGGCGAAGCCGTCAAAATCCTACCACTGCAGTGGATTTGGTGAATGTCAATGTGCAGGTCAAGAGAGGACAATTTGCTTTAAATCTTTCAACTGGTAACCGAGCCAGTTATCGCGGTGGGAAATTATGATAGTCTACACTAAATTTAGACATAGAAGTTTTAAATATGTATTCAGTGAGAGAGACAGAGAGAGAGAGAGAGAGAGAGAGAGAGAGAGAGAGAGGGGTGCTAATGCAGAATGGTGTGGTATGGACAGAAAGAGCCTGGGAGACAATTCCAATATATTTTGTAGCCGAGTCGTCAAATGTGGCAGATGTATCTAAGCACATATCAGAATGTCGTTTCCAAATGTAGCATCCTTTAGCAAAATTCCATCCATATGTGCTGATTCAGACACAACATTACAAAGATTGGCCTCTAATATATTAACCCCGTTATCCTGATTAGCTATGTATGATATGCACTGAAATTGTCCTATGATGTTTGACAAAGGGATCTGTGTTGTGTCGGTCCTCAGTCAGCCACACAATCCACAATCCGGCTATCCATAGGTGGACATATACAAACTAAGATTATCACGACATGCCTGATCTAAATTGCATGCTAGATTATGAGAAATGTCTTGCAATGTGCCAAAACAGTCATTTATTCAAGCAAGCTCTGTATTATATTCGTGTGCTTCAGCCTGATATAATAGAATCGTGTAAATATGCGTTCAATCCTTGTAGCAGATTGGAGCTTAAATAAATTTCTAAGTAAACACCACCGAGAACAAATAAATTCGTTGCTACTATGTTATCATGTGTCTATTACATCCCTGTAACACGACCCACGATGTGAAGCATATGCTAGCCGCGTAAATGTCTTTGTGGTAAATGTCTTGTTCAGGACTTCACCACAACTCTTGATGATTTTGCATCATGACCGAAAATAACCATATGTGTTTTAATGGCTTGCATTTGTGTAGCGACGACATATTTGAGACATGTCCTCATACTGGCTAATCCAGCATGAAAGTATGTAATGATATTCTAGAGGATTTAACTATGTGGCATCATAGCTTAATAGAGGGGCATGAACTGTCACTCGGGTATCTTAAAGTCATGATTAAAATACGTTACTTGCTGACTTCAAAATCGGCCAACATGAAAGTAGCAAATGTACAGATGAAAGAATTGTGTCTTTGATAAAGATCACAATATAAATAAGATTCCGTTGCATATTTCGAAGATGTTTGACTTGGAGCTCTGGCTGCCATGTGCAGCCAAAGTGTCCAGTCAAATTGTTTTTAAAATAACCAACATTCTGCTTCTAATGTTGTGTAGGAGATTGAGATTCTGGAAATCAAAGCTCAAAATATTGAAAACCATTCAAAGACGCGCATAAAGTAGGCGGAGTTTCAAGAACTCATTCTATGATGGACATTCAGCGCTGTGTAATGTGGCATTCTAGAATGGATTTCCTTCTGTGCATGCACGACACAATCCAGGATAGTGCGTGGAACAATTAGATACTATACTAATACGATTTATACTGAATAGTTGCAGAAACTTTAAGTAACACTGTTTCTAAACTGACCCTCGGGCATCACCTAATAAGGAATTGAATATAGGAATCTTAAATTCTAGATGTCTGTGAGATAATAAAGTACAATGCAATCGAATATGGACGAAAAGCCCTTAATTGTTGGCCACTGTTTTAAAGCAGGTTGCTGTTTTAATCTGTTCTACAGTTCCATCAATACATGGTCTCAAATACCATATTCTATTTCATATAGTGTGTCATTAGCGACTAGACTCCTCACGGCTCCATAAGGTGACCATTTAAGATACAGATGGCCTCAAGAGAATTGACATTTCAGTATCACACGAGCAAGATAGTATGTGAAACGAGCTTTAGCGAGTTCCAAATTCAAAGTTAGTAAACGAGTGGCATAATTTTGTAAATTGTCAACACGAGAAAGTTTTAGTTCCTCTATGTCTGCAATTGATACACATTTGGCGTGCTATCTAATATAAGTAATCAGTAAATCGAATGTGGGTGTGGGCGTGCGTGTGTGCGTGCGTCTATGCGTGCGTGCGTGTGTGCGTGTGCGTGTGTGCCTGCGTGCGTGTGTGCGTGTGCGTGTGTGCATGCGTGCGCATATGTGTACAAAGGTCACCTAACTAACGAAAAGCAATATACCGCCACATAGTACTCCACGATGTGGTATCTGCTGTACATGCCGCATCATATCCTCTACTATTAGCTTCATCTGGACATTGATCCTGATTAGAGCATTGCCACGTTTCTTGGCATTCCCTAATGAAGTGCCACTTCCGTAATGATATCATCCATGTTTAGGGTTTCAGCAATAAAAGAGCGGAAATTGGAGAGGCATTCAATGAGAGTAAGCTCAACCAGTTTTGGCGTCCTGAATTGTCCTTTCATGATTTAGCTATGCTCCGCCCATCTTTAGCTAAGCTCCACCCACATCAAGCCCGTGTTAGGATAAATCAATCTCAGAACTCTCTGATTATTAGTGTCCAGAAAACTATCCAGGTAAGTTATTACATATTTTCGAAACTAATTTGACTGGGTGCCGTTGCTGCCTATAGTAATTTAATTAATACATTTTAATTTGGGATAGATGAGGTGGACAATGCTGAACCCTTTGAGACTCGGTAGACGGGAAGCTCCTCCTTTAGCTAATGCAGCAATTATTTAACTGATTATTAAATCATATCTGAGTTTCAAATTTGGTATGTTGTTGGGTCAAGAGAGTTACAAATCTCTATCTGCTGTCTCCTGAGTGTCTAGGATGGGTGGTTAGTGGTTCCCAATCGCTGAATGTGTTTAATTCATGAAGCACAATTGATGGATCTTATTATTACGGTGATCAAATAACATGTTAACCCCTTCCTATCCGGTGACAAAGCTTGTAGAGGACGCCACTTCACAACCTGGCTAACTGTGCTACCTTCTGATCTAAATGAATCCAGACTGGGTACACTGACGACAAAGAAAACCCAAGGGAGATAAGGACGCTCGCAGTGGCCAAAGAGGACGTTTTGACAGCAGCTGTAATCTGTTTTCAAACTACTGCAGCCGCAGAACAGATTATATAATGATGACGATGATGATGCAGATCATCATCATCAACGCCATCATCATCATCATCGTCATCATTATCATCATTATTAACATCATCATCATCATCATCATCATCATCACCATCATCATCACCAGTATCATCATTATCATCGCCATCATCATCATCATCATCATCATCTTCATCATCACCACCACCACCACCACCACCATCACCATCACCGCCACCACCACCACCATCATCATCATCATCATCATAATCATCACTAAGATTACCATGTCGCTCTGGCTCTAACTCACAATCCACAACCTCCATTGATAAAATGGGTAGACAATTTATTTGTTCATGGCGGTGTTTACATAACAATGTATTTATGTTATGGGCCAACGCATAGTTTGCACATATATAACATGGCTCTAATGGCAGGATATATCTAAAGAACATATATAACCTCACGGATTATAACGGCTGCATGAATAAAAGAAAGTGTATCTAGCACTATCCGACATGTCAAATAAACTGTGTACAATGTAATTTAGAGCGAGCATGGCATGCCATTCATTTCGGGTAGAGGTCCACCCATCATTACCGTAACAAATATCATTCATTGATCAGCATGTTTTAGAAGGCCAGCTTACAGATACCAATGGCCATTTAACTTTTCATACAAATTCGACTGTCCTTGACCTTATACACACCTCGCTAATCGGATTACCAGATCCATTATATCGGGGTTCCCATCGCGCGGTGACTGGTGATAAGATAGAACACCGTAGCACTAACGTGTGCCTATTAAAACACCTCTTGTGTCAGCAGCGCCGTAAAGCACTCAAAATACTACTTATATCAATGAAAACCGTAATAACTTTTCAAGAAAAATTAAAGTTTTTAAATCCGTTGTCCTGCGAATGGGAATTCAATCAAAAGTATAATGGCCAAGAAAATACACATATTTGCATAACCGGTGCCCATTTGCAGGTTAGGAAAATGGTGTTGCTGATAATTTAATGCTGAAATTTCCAAAATTCTATTCTCTTAGCCTGCAAATGGAATTTCTCAAGATCACTGTAGAGATGTTTTGACCACCTTTACCATAAATAGTAATTAACGTATGGAGCAGTGCAGTCCGCTATTAGCCCAATAATCTGCGTTATCATGGAAGATATTGCAAGTGTAATTATGTTTTGTTGAGCATTGATCGGAGATAGTGCTGAAGTTCAAATAGATGCCACTTTCTATCAAGGTTATCAAGCGAATTTAGTGAGAGCTTAGCTAAAATTACCACTGGCAAACAAGATCATGCACGCACATCCGCAAACCCACACGAATTCATAGCATCACTACATAGCACTACTCACGCACCCATGGTACAGAGGATTATATATCTGGTAATCAAGCAATCGTACACGGTAGCACCACATAAACGCACCGCGAAAGTCAATCACTTGATTAAATGCATAGCTGACTATGCTTTGTTGAACTGTTGTAGGGACAATTGGCGTAAGAGCAATATTGCTCCGCATCAGAGAGATTGGGCAAAGCATCGACCAAGCCACTCTCTGGAGCAATACTTATGGAAATGAAGTAGTTGTATCTTTATGTTATGTGAAATCCATAACGTGATGTGGAAAATTCTCAATAGAGTAATAAAGTCTGATTTGCTAAGCAAACGATATGATTATACTTTCCAATTTCTAGAATAGGTATTACAAAAATGTGCAATTACCAGTTGTTGTGTTTGAGACATTGGCGTTCCATATATTCATGATGCATGCATGGTGTATGCATGCTTGCTGTAGTAGTATACCTTTCCTACAGCTACAATCAGTCCTTCTTCGCATTTAACCAATATGTCTTGTCCTAAGCCGAAATCCTTAGCTTCCTCAGGTACATTCTTAATTTGATTGTTCAAGGTCCTGCTTTCTTGAGGTCACCTCGTAGTACGCTTAGCAGATGTATGCAATGAAATTATGCTATCTGGCCATTGGTGTCCATGGTGAGGATGGTTTATAGCACCACCTTTCTTATTAAACCACCATTATTTGATCCTGAGAAATACATACTATGGACTATGCCCTGTGTTAAGCGACCACCTCTCATGTGTCACCATTGTGCATGACCTATGCTGTGTTGATTATAGCGCTTTGAACCAGAAAGACCAACCATCAAATGGTCTCCAAGACTTATTAATTCTTCTGTTGAGCTTTTTTTAATTAATGTAACTGGAAGTTCTATGGCAGCAGCGAGTTCCTGTCAAATTAGTTTCAAAATAATCAACAACAGCTGCTATACGCTGTATAGTTATTATGAAATTGAGAATCTGGGAACTCAGAGTTGAAAGAAGGAAAGGGTTTATTGTACTTTTACAGGATTTTACTGACGTCATTGTTTTTTTCGGTATCAGTACGTAGTGATGAGATTTGAATGACGGATATTATAGGGATTTCGTGCTTGAAATATTGGAGGAAGATCCTCGTTCAACGGTTCATCTCATTACAGATCTTATAGAGCATAATTAATTTGTTGGTTTTGTGTCTATGTCTCCGCATTTCAAATCCGGTTTCCGTATATAGATCATTAGTACTAGCGCTACGGGTAAGTCCACTGATTAGTCTAAATATTTTCTTTAGCATGTTTTCCAGTCTATCCATACGATATTGAGTAGATTGTACCTAAACCACGTCTGCTTATTCTGAAGATGGCCTAACGAAGCGTGTATACAAGATTTGGAGGTATTTCTGGTCAAGTTTATATATTAGGCAATTGAGTATGGCCAGTTTGTGTTGGGAATTGGGCACGATAGATGGTGCATGGATTCGCCATTGGGCTATACAACTAAGAGCCACTCCAATGCATTTGGCATTGGATAATGGAGAGCTTTGAGAGTTTGTAAATCTGATTGGAAAGATTGTATGATCGGGATGCAATGCGACGAGCATGGAGGTAGTTTTGAAGCGCTACATTCAATTAACCGAGATCACCCATTATAAAGAGTAGATCGTGTTCTATGGTGGGACGTTGTGCTTAAAAGTTATCAGATATGGCATAGAGGCAAGTCTCGGCAGAAAGGAATAGCACTAGGCTTAACATCAATAAAGATTAGAAATGGTAGCGGTCCCAGAACAGAGCCTCGGGGCACTTCAGCATTTCACATGGAGTACGGTAGAACTTTTCCGTTAAGAGCTACTTATTGGCTACAGTTTTCTAGATAACCTTTACACAATAATAGTAGGCCTCCTGAAATAGATATCTATTTCAGGCTCCATAGAAGGTCACGGTGCAAATCCGGTCGAAACCTTTAGAGACACCTTTAGAGAGGTCGAAGAAAATGAAGAATATTTATTTACGGTTATCCAGTGCCTGGGTAATGGCAGTGTATACGTCGTGCAGCTGGTCTACTGTGGCATTCGAGGGGATGAATTCGAAATGAGAAGGTGTAATTTAATGTAGTTGCATTATGTGTGTGTGTGTGCGTGTGTGCGTGTGTGTGTGTGTGTGTGTGTGTGTGTGTGTGTGTGTGTGTGTGTGTGTGTGTGTGTGTGTGTGTGTGTGTGTGTGCACGGTTCTTTCCATGGCCTTAATAAGGCAACTCTTTAGATAAAGCAGACGGTAATTGGAGCAGAGGTTCTTTTCTTCTTTTTTGTAGACGGAAATAACACTTGCAGTTTTCCACTCACATGTGAAATGAGAATTGCTAAGAAAATAATTGTAAAACTTCATTCAAATTGGTGCTAATATATGTTGAGTTTCAACCAATAGTTAGGATTTGTATGATTTGGATGCACAGCCTTTGTCGTGATGAGGCTTGCTCGTTAATCCAACACAACTGTGGTTGTTAGTGTGATGCTATTTATTCCCATTCCTGTAGATACGCACTAGAATCATCAAGAGAGGCAATGTTGCAAAAGATATATATATATATTAAGTTTCAAGTTTATTGAAATACTTACAGGTCACTATGTCAGAAGGTCAGCCTCTTAGAGGGAGTCATAAGCAAAAGGAAGCAGGTAGTCGTTTAAATGGGGAATTTCTTCAAGGGTTGAGTTTGCGCTGTAAGAATTTGCATAATTGTCACAATATATTTCTATCCTGTCCATTCTCCTTTTATTTCTCTGCTACCATTTCTTTGTATTCCTGTTTAGAAGTTCCTCTGTTGCTTAAATCCATCTCGCCCCTTGTCTGTTTTGATTTTCCTAGATTTTCCTTTTCTGTGGCTCTTTATATCGTCCAGACTATTCAATAATTTCCCTCTGGAGGTAAAAACTTGTGCACTGATTTGTGTTTCATCATTGACGTTTAACATACATATGCTTAGTATATATAAATATATATATATATATATATATATATATATATATATATATATATATATATATATATATATATATATATATATATATATATATACATTGTGAATGACGCAATGTACCGGGTGTATGTAATGATCCATTCTCCACTATTTCAACACGTCACTTCCGTTGTACCAACGTGCTTGTTCGGATGTGCATTTATTTGTTTTGCTTTTCTTGAAGACATCTACCAATGGACCTTTCCAGTTTTAGCTATGCCCTGTCCATCTTTACCTAAGCTCCACCCACACATCGCTCGTGTTGCTGCCTATGTTTGAAGATAGTCAACAGAATGTGTAATACATGGTAATGACATACAATTCGTACAACGTGTCGGACTATTAAGCATTGCTGATGGACAATATCCAGTCATTCATGATGTAATGATTATGACGTCATTATACACGTCACATAGTTGCTTATGAGGTCAGATGACGTCATATGATAGATGGATAAACTTGGAAATGTCATTACCGTGTGTTTAATCCTGCCGTTTTATATGCAGTGAGATGCCGACATCACGGGCAATGTGAAACTGATATAGAGCCGTATTGGGAATGCTCGTATTGCTGAGCATATATATGCTTGAAAATAAAAGATGCTTGAAGCAAATGTGAACACTACATTATAATAATTGGACACACCCATGTGCATGTAGATCAAAAGGTGATGCGCGTGTTTGTAGCCAAGTTCAATATCAATTTCCAGGACATGGCATGCACAGACTATCATAAATAGAAACGCGAATTGAGCACAATTGATGGAAATAAGCGGAGTATATACAATTCGCTAGAAGGTCGCTATTCCTGTTGGTAATGGCATTACTGTGCTGTTTGGCATGGAAGCGCAGATTCTGGTAATTATCTCTAGAAATTATGCATGTGCTTTTAAGCATGCACTTTATTTCAGCATTGGCAATGTCACTTGTATTTGCTGATGCCTCTAAAGCAGATCCGTTCCTGCAGCAAATTATATATTACATTGTTTGTGACTTTTCTGGCTATGATGAACCCGAGTTTGCGCTGATTAAGGATGTATCAGAATGTAACATGAGTTTTGCTCCCCTGATAGCAACCGTTTGGTCACTATGACACATCAGGTTATTTTTCAATCATATAAATGAGTTAATAATTGTCTCGATCCACTAGAGATAAGTCGCTGATGTATAATGTTCAATCAATTCCACACAGATCGTTAGTTCTCCCATTTTATAGAGCAGTCGGCCATTTTGGCTAAATCTGGATTTAGATTTTGCGTATTTTCCGATAGATCTAAAAGCGTATTCTAAGATAACGAAACAGCACCCTCTCCACCATTCGTCAACTGATAACCAAAATGAGAAACAACTGAAAGGAGCATAGCAAGCTCACACATGACAAGAAGACATACTGGATAATTCTTAAGATAGCCGATTGCTGCTGATACATGTCTCAACTTCTTCTATTCACAGAAGGAAGGCATCATCAGCATCAGCATCATCATCATCATCATCACCACAGTCATCATCATCATCATCATCATCACCGTCACCATCACCGTCATCATCATCACCATCATCATTATCATCATTAAAAACACCACCATCATCACCACCCTCATCATCATAATCGTCATCGTCATCATCATCGCCATCATCATCAAAACCACCATTATCATCATCATCATCACCACCACAACCCCAGCCCCACCTCCACCACCACCACCTCCACCTCCACCACCACCAGCACCACCACCACCACATCCACCATCATCATCATCATCATCATCATCATCATCATAATCAGCATCATCAGCACCATCATCATCAGCATCAGCAGGAGCAGCAGGAGCAGCAGCAGCAGCAGAAGAAGAAGTATTGGAAACAACTGCAGAGGCTATTCTGCATTTTAAGGAAGGAGTTACATCTTGATCAAACATAAAGTATGCCATTCCTTTTGACTACTATCCAATAAATTATCTCCTTCTTGGCCCTTTTCACTCAAGAACTTAATCAATACATCTGTTTCTATTGAACATTCTTGGATTGTGCAGAACACAACCTTTGTTAGCAAATAACTTGGCCACTTCCAGACAAATATGGGGTATATAGCATACCTTTCCTCTGCCCATATCCAATACGAGCAGTACGATGGAAAATGCCTGACCTGTTTTCGTTTAACTCTAGACACTAACATTCACTGACCTGTATAATTAAGATGTTAATCTTTTTGCTCCTGAGTAGTTCTTTATTAAATGCACTGAGATTGCGCCAGGATGTCGGAAGTCGACGAGCCTGGTCGTGTCGGACATAGATCGGGCACTCGGCTAACCATGATTGGAGATATAGCGAGCCAGTGTGTCACCTAGACACCTCCCAAGCCTCAACTAAGTTGCTGTTACAGACACAAATATTACACAGATTGCTGATTAAAATGATAATACGTTTCCTGATTTATTTATGAAATGCACTGAAATTGTGCTAGGATCCTATATGAGCAGTACGATTGAAAATGGTTGATCAGTTTTCTTTTTACTCTAGACACTTGCGTTTGTTCGCCTGCATTCTGCCGGGCTACATTATTCGGAGGGGAACCCAGCAGCAGCAGTGGCCGATTGATTCCAAAATCTGGAAACTTATTGGGTTTCCTTTGGATAGAAACCGTGTAAAACCTTTAATTAGTGCCAAATTAATAACGAACATTAACTGATCTGTATAATTAAGATGTTAATCCTTTTTCTCCTGATTAGTTTTTTATGAAATACACTGAGATTGCGCTAGGATGTCAGAAGTCGAGATTCTAGTCGGTTCAGTCATGGATCGCATGCTCCCTAACTATGGGTGCCGATATAGCGAAAGAGGGTTTCACTTCGACCCACACCCCTATCCCCCCTGCCCAATGTAACCAAATATTACACAAATTGGTGATTAAAATGATAAAACGTTTGCTTGATTTATGTATCAAATGCACTAAAATTGTGCTAGAATATTGGCCATATTAGAAACTGGTCGTGTTGGCCATGTATCGGGCACATAAACTGTAACCTGGCTAAGCACGAGTGGATAAATAACAAATATGATTGTATTGACATGCTCACTCTAAATTACATGATATACTAAGAGAAATGTTTTACAGCGCTAACCAAGCATACATGTATACAAGCAATCATAATGACTGTTATCATTTTCGTAGTACATGTGTCTCAGATAAAACTTGCTGTTAGAGTCGTTGTAAATGCGTGCAATCCTTGTAGCGGAATGTAACATAAATAAATTACTACATAAACACTGCCATGAGCAAATAAAGTCCGCACCACCCTGTTATCTGGTGCCTATTACATCTTAGTAATGCAATCCACAATGCATAATATAAGATACATTTGTTTAAATTGTGTACATTCAGAAGCTTAAGTTGTGCACTTCAATATAATGAGGCGAACTGAATCTTAGCAAATGATGATTTCATTCAGTATAAATTAATGTAATTGTTTACTTGTGATGTTGAAACTTGCTCTAATTCAATTTCACATCTTAAAGAAATTATATTAATATATACATAGTTAATTCATCATTTGTTAAGATTCATTTCGTTTCATTATATTAATGTACACAATTAACGCTTCTAAATTATACAATTTAAATAATATTATCTTAGAGCATTTTGGTATGAATGTGCACCTTTAATGAATTGTATATATTTGGTGAAATTCACGATTTAAAAGACATTCCGTTGACTAGTTTGAAGTTGATTTGACTGTACAAATTGGGTGGAGTTTAGTCAGAAATGGGAGGTGCGTGCCTATCAAAGGCACGTGCACATCTAGATGTTGATACATCTATTCTGATCATCGTGTATTTTATGAAACAAAGGTTGACAAATTTCAATTAATTGCACGAGGGTTTAATTATGAATGGTATATCGTCTTGGCGAGAAAAACAAAAGAAATACCCAGCAGTTATATTTCTTGTTGATACAACATGATAACTCATCGCATAATGGATAGGTCTGGTATACCACTCAAGTGAATGAAGTCACAATCAATATGTCACATGTAGACTGACGTCACAATACATATTGACGTATCTAGCTCCGTCATCAACATTAACAAGTCTGTCACAAGTGCACGAACTTTATGACGTTAATGGATTGCCTATTAAATATTATGTTGATTAGTTTGAAACTTTGAAACCTGCATTTCCGAAATCCAAATGTTAAGGAGATCATGCAGGTAAACTGTTGAATATTTAGAAACTATTTGTTGTGGTAAGTGTTAAGTCAATGCGTTAAATATCATATGATGTGATTATATATATATATATATATATCTATATATATATATATATATATATATATATATATATATATATATATATATATATATATATATATATATATATATATATATATATATATATATATATATATATATATGTTTAATAATCCCATCCTTGTATGGCCGCAAATACTCTATTCTATCTCATATAACGTGCCATTAGTGACTAGATTCCTCAGTGCTTCATAATGGGACTCATTATCGTTTTTAAGATAAAGAGGGTGTCAAACGAGTTGATATTTGATATGGTACGAGTAAGATATCATGTGAAACGAGATGTATCGAATTCTAATTGGGAGTGTACTAAACGAGTGTGATGTATGTCAGCAAGATTTAGCTCCATTATTTCTGCAATTAGTGCACGTTAACTGCGTTACCTGTGCGCGGCTTACATATAACGATGCAACTAGATGCCGACTAGGTGTGTGTCGCTGCAGACAGTTGTAGTGTAGTTTTCGTGGTTGTAAGGAGTTGAGTCGCTTAATGTAGGCAACACTGGAAAAAAGATGTGTTGTTGACTAGTTGGACTAGTTGTTCAGGTTACACATGTTTAACGCTGCTCACCCTCAGTTGGCGACTTAGTTGTTAGAGCTGGTCAGTTGTGTGTTCTAAGGAGTTGTTTATTTATTAACTAATCGAAAGAGACGATTCTGTCATGTGCTTTTGCAGGATGTAGGCATCAAGCAATCTTCATGTGTATTTATGTAATAGTTAATGGCAACATCATCCATGCACATGCGCGTGACGAGTCAAACATCTATAATGAGACGCTTGGATCAAACCCGATCTCCTAAGACAAGTGGTCATGTAATAGATGTCCAAAGTCGCTTTGTTCGTCATGTTATCTGCTGAAGTAGAATGGCACATACTAGACTCCTACAACCAACGCTTCCTCTCGCGCTTTGAAGTACGCATTATGATCTTGTGAATTCTCACCAAGCAAAGCGTATCTAATTATATAAAATCATTTTCCCGCAAATAGACGTTACTTCCGCTAGTTGACATAGGCAGTTACCGAAATTGTAGCTTGAAAGTTGTTATATATTTACACTCATACACAACTTCTTGGTCCGACGACTTGGACAAACGGCCGTATATATGTACGTCAGGCTTTACCCCCTTGTTGTATCAACATTGTATCAAAGCGCTCTGTATGCTACGTATATCAATTAACCATTTAATTTCTGAGATGGTTCAATAAAATGAAGACAATGATGTAATTTACAAATGAACTTACAAAAATATCGCTTTCTATTTGCCACCAAATGGACATTTCTCAAGACCTGTGCATGCCATTTTGTCAGGCGTGACCATTAAAAGGTTGATGGTCCAGAAAATCTAAATGTTTGCTTAGTCATTGTCCATTTGCAGGCCAAGCGAATTCACCACTGGAATGTACTCGGTAACCGAGCCAGTCATTCCAGTGATACATTCTCAAAAGCGAGTCCTAGCCTAGCCTGAAAAATAACTCTATAGAGATAGGGTGTGGCCGAGTTAATGATTAAACCGTTAAGTTGACACAAACGGGGTTAAATAATTAATCAGTAGCATAAACGCGTATGTGCACAAAGTACTTTAACAGTATATACCAATGTACGCCACTCAATGATATGGCGTCTGCTTTGCGTGAACGGGTGTATTAGAAGCTGCTTTAAACGGGCATCATAAAAGTATCTGCTTCTGGCTTCGTCTATATATAGACCCGGACATGGTCATACAACAGCATGGGACATTGCAACGTTCAATTTGTTTATTGAAGTCGATAAATGTTCTTGGCATTTCATTGCTGAAATTATCCATGCCATTATTGCACTGAACATTTCTGGTATGTGGCACGGTATTAATGAGCCTAGTGTGACGGCTCTACCCATTCTGCATTACTTATAGGATTGACAGATGAATTTGGTGTGTTCAATGTTTCTTAACTGGCCGAATAAAGAGCAAAATTGGTGTGGATTATTATTGCGTATTGCATCCATCTGGGTTAGAATATTGTTTTTAAATATGTCTTCGCTTAGGTCAATAGGCTTTTATAACGTGTTCATATAGACCGGAAATCAGAAAGAAGCGTTGTATTTATGAGGTTCTTTGTGTATTCATCTTCCTAGTTCGTTAGGTGATTATTGCTTGCAATTAGAGTCAACACACTTGTTTGTATCCCTGTACTTTCTAACTGACTTAACTGTCTTTCCATGACTGCGCTTTTGTGTTATGGGAGCGATTTTAGCAGCACTTGTGAAAACGTCGGTTAGAGATTCAATTGCTTCGCTGATATCACCTACTAGTGAGTTTGCATCTTCGACCGTTGACCTCATTACGGGGTTGCACAAAGCTCTCTGAAATTTGAAATCATCATCCTCTGCCCAAATAAATGTGTTATGTTTCTTTCGCTCCATTATATCAATATCCACGGCAGTGTGATACCACACGGTAGTTAAAATACACGATACCAGGCAGTGAATAGAATGAAGACCAATAATTCAACAAAATGGAACATATTTACAGGAACTGGAATATAGTCAATCACACTAGGCATACCAGTGTGACTGAAACACGTAAGACTCCCTCTGACATCGCCAAACGCACGGCCATTCAGAAGTCGGAGAACAGAGGTTTTACACAAAGACAATACTGTTTTTTGTTCTGACTGTTCACGGCGCTACGGTATGAATTTCGTCTCCTAATATGAGTGTCTGCGATATATGTATCATGAGCAGGTCAGTATGCCCGAAAAGCGTAATATAGGACAATGAAAGAGAAGGTGCATGGCATGCTCTCAAACAGCAAGTCACAGTGCAGAATGCTGAAGAAAACTGATTGCAGCTGAACGAGGTTACCAATCCTTCTATCCACATGAAGCAGCCAATAGGTTGGCCAGTTGATCGATCGGCTGCCCGGCCAGTCGGTCAGCCAGTTAGACATCCAGCCAGTCAACCGATCGTCGTCGTCGTCGTTGTCATCGTTGTTGAACAGTTTAGATATGTATGTGGCATGTTTTGGGCAGGTTTTCGTAATCAAATTCAAGTTCAAACATGTATTCAGTTAGAACGAGAAAGGGAGAGAGAGGGGGAAAGAGAGCGGGAGAGAGAGAGAGAGAGAGAGAGAGAGAGAGAGAGAGAGAGAGAGAGAGAGAGAGGAGAGAGAGAGAGAGAGAGAGGGAGGGAGAGAGATGGTGGGAGGGGAGGGAGGATGGAGGAATGGAGGCAGGGAGGATGGAGACAGAGCGAGAGAGAGAGAGAGACAGAGAGAGAGGCGATATTGGAGAGAGTGAGATAGGGACTGAAAGAGCCTGAGAGACAAATGGTATATTTTAGTAGCTGAGTCTTAAAATGTGCTAGATGTAGTCCAGATTAATGTAATTAAGCACACAATTATCAGGATCTCGTTTCTAAATGTGGCATGCTTTAGCCGCATTCCATCCTGATGTGCTTATATATACACAAAGATTACAAAGATTGGTCACTAAGATATTAACCGTGTTATTCTGATTATCTCTGTATGATATGCACTGAAATTGTCTGTGATGATTGACAAAGGGATCTGTGTTGTGTCGGTCCTCAGTCAGCTACACAATGCACAGCCCAGCTATCCATATTTGGACATACACACAATATGATTATCTTGACATGCCTGATCTAAATTACATCGTAGATTATGAGAAATGTCTTGCAATGCCGATCAAACAGTCATATGTATTCAAGCAAAATCTGTCATTATATTCGTTTTACATGTGCTTCAGCCTGATATAATATACTCGTGTTTATAGGCGTTCAATCCTTGTAGCATCACAATGAAGGAATACATTCGATGCGACCCTGTTAGCATGTGGCTGTTGCAACTCCGTAACACAGTGCACGATATGAAATATATGATACTACGCGTAAATGTCTTTGTGGCAACTCTCCTGACCAGTACTTCACCACAACTCTTGAGGAATTACCACCGTAAATAACCACATGTGTGTTAATGACTTGCATTTGTTTAACGACGACATATGTTCTTACGCTGACTAATCCAGAAGGAAGGCCTGTACTGATATTCTAGAAGAGTTAACTATGTGGCATCATAGCTTAATCGAGGGGTATGAACTGTCACTCGGGTATCTTAATGCTATGAGTAAAATACATTATATGCTGACAGTTACCTCGGCCAACATAAATGTGGCAAATGTACAGATGAAAGAATCGTATGTCCTTGATAGGATTCACAATTTACATAACATTCTGTTACATATTTCGAAGATGATTGCCTGGGAGCTGTCGCTGCCATGTGCAGTAAGAGCTTTCAGTGGAATTGCTTTCAAAATAACCAACAACTTGCTTATACAGCTTTGCAGGAGAATGAGATTCTGGAAATCAAAGCCCAAATATTAAACACTATACAAAGACGTGCATAACGTGGGCGGGGTTTTGAGAACTGTTTCTACGATGGACATTCAGTTTTATTGATTTACTGCTGTGCATGCATAGCAGAATCGTTAACAGAGCGTGGGCCACTTAGATAATACAATTATAATATGTGGACTGTTGCCGAAACTTAAAGTAACACTGTTTCAAAACTGACAGTCGGTTCTCACCTAATAAGGAATTGAATACAGGAACCTTAAATTCTAAAAGTCTGGGTGATAATAAAGTACAATACATTCGAAAATGGATGAAACGCTACTAATTGTTGGCCACCGTTTTAAGGCTGATCATTGAATGATAATCTGTTTTAGAGATCCATCACTACATGGTCCCAAATACTGTATTCTCTTCCATATAATTTGTCATTTATCACTAGACACACCAGGCCTCCATAAAGTGACCATTTATAATAAAGACAGTCTCAAGAGAGTGATATTTGTTATTACACGTGTAAGATCGCATGTGAAACGAGGTTTAACGAGTTCCAAATGCAATGCTAGTAAATTAGTAACATAATTTTGAGAATTGAAACACAAGAAATGTAAACACGTTTTAATTCCTCTCTTTCAGCAATTGGTAAACATTTGGCGCGTTATCTAATATAATTAATCAGTAAAATTAACGTGCGTGTGTGCGTGTGTGCGTGCGTGTGTGAGTGTGTGCGTGCGCGCACGTGCGCGTGTGTGTGTATGTGTGTTCAAAGGTCACCCACCAAATGCAAAGCAATATACCGTCGAATGTTACTCCCTGATGTGGCGTCTGATTCTTTGGCTTCGTCTGGACATTGATCCTGGCACCACCATACTTCACATTGGAGCATTGCAGCGTTCACTTTCCTTATCAAAGTCGCTAACTGTTCTTGTCATTCCATAATGAAATACTTTCGTACTGATATTATCAGTGTTTGGGTCAATAAGGTTTCAGCAGTTGAATAGCGGAAATTCGAGAGCCATTCAGTGAGAGAAAGCTCTACCAGTCATTGCATCCTGAATTGTCCTTTCCAGATTTAGCTATTTCCAACCCATCCCTAACTAAGCTGCACCCACACATAGCTCGTGTTGGGATCTATCGATCTCTGAACTCCTCTATTATCAATCTAGAAAACTATACACGTAAGCTGTTAAATATTTTGAAAATAATTTGACTGAATACTGTTGCTGGCTAAACCAATGTTTATTAAATGGTAAAAACATACAATTCGTGCCACGTATCAGACTATTAAGAGTTAAAGACGGACTAAGTCGGGTCATTCATAACTGATCACGACGTTGTCCAACGCGCTACTTTGTTGATTATGACGTCAAATAACGTCAGATGATGGATAGATAAACTGGAAAGGTCCATTCCAATGGGCTGAAGAGATATCAAACACGATGACTAAGCTGCCAATAAAGTGCCTGAACGCTGCTGCTACCTTTGTCATATTGTTTTGAATTGTTGATCTAGTCGATGATATGCCCTGGTTATATACGTGTATCCCCAATCGCTTCAGGAAATATCATGTGATATGGTGGTATGTGCGATATATATATTAGATAGAATAGTATGTGTTGAGCATGGACTATTGTCATTGGAAGCACAACTAAATGCTAAGTGGATACACATACAATGGTTGTTAGTTCTAAGTGTGTCCAATATTTCAAATAGTATGCAATCTATGTATGTGGTCTGCTCAAATATAGCTTTGAATTGTGAGAAAGGTTAAATGTCATGATGTTGTTGCTTATTGATCAGGTAGAGGCCGAATACTAGGTCAAAGAAAACGATAATTTAATAGAATGATTTTAAATTCCAAAATATCACATATGAATCATAAACATGAGCTAAGCATGTCACTGTATTGCTTGTATCGCACACCCATTATGAGATTAAAGACATGTTAACTAACATTTTGTTTAAGATAAAAGTTTCAAAATGTTAACTCCTGTTAATCCAGCAAACTCAGTATCAACACCTAAACGCACTAACAAAATGGAACTGTCTCTAATATTTGAAACCAATCTGGATGGAAGCGTTACTGATAATGGAGCTTGTATGTCAAGTAGCACAGGTGGAGTGGTGATATCTAATGCCTTATTAGATTTTATTTCCTTTCATGTAAGTGCGAACTAATCAGAGTGTTAATGGCCAATAGTCAGATCTCGCAGAAACAAAATCATGACACTTTGTCTATACCGGATATCTGCCCTAAGAAGATGACATTTGGCCTGGACACATATTTTTAACAGCCATACAGATATGGAGCAAGCAAACCGGCACAGTCCCATTCTCTTAATTCCTCTTAGTTATGCAGTTTCTGCTTATGACTCGCCAGCCTGGCAGCTGCTGCTGCATTAGTTAACGCTGGAACTTTCGCTATACCAAATCGCATATGATTCAGCATTGTCCGGCTCATCTAATCCGAAATTTAAAATGTCCATCGACCCACCAATTCTACCTATTGGAAAAAAGACTAACACTTGCAACCAGTCTGGTTAGGTTAAACACTTCCATCCCATTAATCATTTCACTCTGGGTTCCATGAATATCAGCTACAAGATAGATATTAGCAATCTGTTTGATATGCTGGTACTATTTTGACCAAAAACTGTCTGTTCCCGAAGCAGTTCCTAGTCAAAACGGCAACAGCATTGGCAGACACATATTATTTGATTGGGTCTTGATGTGTATTTGGCTTTGCGTGTTCAAAGTCTTAATCCGGCATTTCAGTAGGTACAATAAAGGTGATTAGTATATTGTGTATGATCACAGTGGGCGACATGGCAGGGCATTCATTTCAGCTAGAGGTTCACCCATGCTGAACATTATTGTAACAAATATCATTCATTGATCAGCATGTTTTAGAATGTCATCTTAATGATACCAACGACCATTTGATTTTTCAAAATAATTCGACTGTCTTCTACTGTTACTTCTACTGCTCTGCTACTGCTGCTACTGCTACTACTACTACTACTACTGCTGCTGCTGCTGCTGCTGCTGCTACTACTACTACTACTACTCCTACTACTACTACTACTACTACTACTACTACTACTGCTACTACTACTACTACTACTACTACTACTACTACTACTAATACTAATACTACTACTACTACTACTACTACTACTACTACTACTACTACTACTACTACTACTACGACTACTTCCTTTTTTTTCTTTATTTTTGGTAGCACGATCAATGGATCGTGTGGAAATCCATAATACCCAAAATATACTGAATGAAAAGAACATTAAGCATAGGATAAACCAAGGGAAGAAACGATTATATCAGTCATATGTATAAATAAACAATAAATATATGATGGTCAAACGATTAATCTAAAAATTGAAAACAGCTAGATGTTTCCCTTTAAAAATTCCAAGCTACTAGCTCAATAACATTCCATTAAAATTATAAAAGCTCACGCAGGCATAGGCTGAGAAATAAACACAGCGATTGGATGTATTTAAGACACACAGTCAATCGGGAACAAATTAATCAATAATCAACGCCCCGCAGGATAATCTACAAAAAGTAAATGCTAGGATATTACACTGAGCTCAGTGAAGCGACAATGCAACCTACATAGATGAAGAGGGTTGAAATTTAACAAACGATTTATAACATTACTCTTTACTTTGAAATAGCGATTCCGTAATTATCCCGGCATAAACACAATTATGTGTATACAGGCTAAGTATTTACAATCTATTATTAGGAATAGATTAGGTTGAATGTTAAATTTATTTTAGTTGAATGCAATTTACTTTTCGATTCAGATTCTAAAATTACCCCGCAACAAATAATAGGAATAAAAACATTGCACTATAAATCAACTATTTATTTAACAGACAAATACAATATGGCTTAACCTGTTCAAGTGACCAACTGACTTGTGGTCACATTCTAACCCTTTCAGAGCAAAAGCTCCAAATTATTTAGTTACATTCACAATCTAAATAGCTGTGAGTATTGGAGCATATGCCTTTCCTGAAGCGGTTGCTACATGAAGCAGATGTCGTTGCTTCACACAGCAACCTGCCAAACACATGCACCAGAATCCACTGATACTGCATATGTATAATCAAATAATACTTCCAGCCAATGTAATAATGGTTACAAACAGGATTGTGGTTCAAAGTTAACCAACGAATAACATCCACATATTAATACACAAGCCACATATTGAAAATATTGCTACTACAATAAAAAAAACCTGTTAACACATGTGAATTAAAATAAACCAGAATGCGCCAAAACATAGGTCTTACTAGTCAAGGCGTTTTTAATGACAAGATTCTCAAGATATACTAGGTCGCTTCTGCACCATCTATTTCTAAATGGTTCTAACTTCTGACTGTTTATATATTTAAAAAATTCCCATCTTATGTTACGCGACATCACTCCCTCAAATAACGCCTTCGATGTCTTCAAATGATCCAAAGTAGAGTAGAGTTACTATTATATATACATGAACAGCGGTGCTTCCATATACTCCAAACACGAATGCTTAAGCAGCATATGGCGATTGTCTTATAATTCTTCAACGTTTTATAATTCAAGACACAGAATTGTGCGAGTGGTTAGATCAATTCTAGGCACACAGAGATGTGATAATATGTTCTCTACATATATCCATAATTGAACTATTACAGGACAATCAGTGAACAGATGCACTAATGTTCCTTCCGAATTTGTGCAAAATACACAGTTATTCTCATCCTCGGTGAACATGTTTTCCTTACTCAAAACGTCTTTTACCCAAAGTCTCCGGTGAATTAATCGCCAGACTTAATCTTTTGCCTGGTTCGGTATATTTGGCAAATGCACATTGTTCCATACCAATTTCCAATCTGTAACATGGAATCCATGCCGCTCCCATGACACTATAAATTTTGCAAGGCTATCCGGGGGTTGTCTCAGCAATGAAAACCAATTCTTAGCCATCATACGACAAGAAAATTCTTGACCATTGTACATTAGTTTCAAAGAAGCTTCATCATTGCTAATGTGCCCGTTAGGCAAAGCAAGCCATTCTTTTGGTATAGCTCAGTATAGCCGGATCAATAATCGCATGGTGTCTATTGGCCTTAGCTGAGTAACGTGTGCAATTTCAGCGAAGGATTTCAATTTCCTAGACCTATGATTGATAACGTCGCCAATATATCTAATGCCTTTCTGAGCCATAGAGGGGAAAGACAACACTTTATTTTCATGACATATACACACCTGTGCAAAAGTTAAGCACCAGCAAAAACAATAGAACGTAGAAACATGATGGTACAACCAGGCTGCCATACTTTTTGTCCCCGCGTTAGCTGACATAATTCCAAGTACGAAATGCACATGCATGCATGACTTCACGCCGCTTGATGTCCGTGCGTGGCGGGAAACAGCACACGTGTTCAGTTATGTAAAAGTCCAGTTTGAGGTGTAGAACATTACATACAGATTTAGGCGACAAGATTAGGAATTTTGTGTTCATGACCGTGGTTTATTTGTACAGAGAGAATTAGCTCTTGATTGTGAACCGCTATGGCAAGACGAAGGTTAAGTGATCGTGTGAAATGGCAAATCATAGGCATGCATACCACTGGTATGTCATGCAGAGAGATTGGCAGACAGCTGAACATTAACCATACTGTAATCAGTCGTTTGATTGCAAAACATGGGCAAACTAACGAGGTGAAGGACAGGCCTAGATCTGGAAGACCGAAGAAGACTACTGCCAGTGATGATCGAGCCCTAGTACGCCTTGTTAGGAGATCTCCATTCACCAACAGCAGAGTGCTCAGCCAGCAATGGGAAACGCGCAATAGAGTGTCAATGTCTACCGTCAAAAGGGGACTGTATGCTGCTGGCATGAAAGCTAGGAGACCTGTCAGACGTCCTCTCCTCACTGCACACCACAAAGAGGAGCGTCTGAGGTGGTGCAACGAAAGAAGACACTGGAACATGAGATCCTGGAGACGGGTACACTGGTCCGATGAAAGTCGGTTCCTGCTTCATGCCACAGATGGTCGAACTCGCGTATGGAGGTCCAGACGCACGGCGTACGACCAACGTAACATCATGGAAGAAGTTCCATTTGGTGGAGGTTCCGTTATGATATGGGGGTGCATCTCATTTGAGTGTAAGCTGGATCTGTTGACTGTACCTGGAACACTAAATGGACAAAGATATCAAGATTCCATACTGGATAGAGTTGTGGTCCCTCATTTTGTAAATCATGCACCTGGAACCCACCCTATATTCATGGATGACAACGCCCGACCACATCGTGCTAGAGCTGTGCATGAATACCTCCGCCAGAATGCCATCGAAACCCTACCATGGCCAGCAAGGAGCCCTGACATGAACCCTATTGAGCATATCTGGGACATTCTGGGAAACATGGTGAGAAGGAGGGATCCTCCTGTGCAGAACCTACAGGAATTAACAGACGCACTCCATCTTGAATGGCAACGAATACCACAATGGCGTATCAGTCGGTTGGTGACCAGCATGAGACGTCGTGTCCAGGCCGTCATCCAGGCACAAGGTGGATATACCCGGTATTAATAATGACAGTATTAAACTCGTGCACAGATGTTAAACTTCGTTTTCAGACGCCATTAATGACAATCTAGCCACGTGTGTCAACTGTAGGGCAATAGTTGTCAGTTGTGTCAACGTAACCATATTCAGGCCTCGTTTTCAAGCTCAAACAAAAACATACAGTGTTTCCCCACCATCATAATCAGCATTCCTCTAGTTGCATTATTACCTCTTGCACTAAGATGGATGGGTACATTAATGTTTATGCTATTGCTTTCTTCATAGCACATGAATATACCCTCGCATGTGCGTAAAAATAGGGTGGTGCTTAACTTTTGCACAGGTGTATATATCAGTATTTCCCCACGGGCCTATCATTAAAACACCCTCCCAACATTGTGGTTGATTTTCCGTTTTAATGAAAGCATCAAGAGCATATTTCAGCTCCAAAAACAAACTAAGTACACGTGCATAATTAGGTGGCGGACTGGTTGCACAAAAGAGACATTTTGCAGGAAATGGCATTATAAAATCTTTGATTAATGCCATGGATATATTTGGCCATTGGACGTCAGAATAAAGTAGCATATTTAAAATTTTGAAACATAATGATAGACATTTTGTCCTGACATCGACAAGGTTAAGGCCGCCCTGGTGAAATTCATTCCTGCGCACATCTTGTGAAACTAGACACGTTTTTCCTTCCCACATAACTCCTAGAACAAGTTTATTAATTTCATTCTCAATATGTTGAGGCATATATATTACAGAATGGTATACCACAACTTTGATAGGATTAATGTATTCATGAGCAAGGCTTTTCCAAAAACTGTCAAACGGCGGCATTTCCATGAATTTATTGTTTTCTTCATTTTGAATATTCTTTCATGCCAGTACAGTGTTTCCCCAAACACCCAACTGCAATGTATACCTAGATTCTTTATCGAGTCAGTTGCCTATTTTATGATGAGAGGTTTATCACCTCTGCTCTTCCACTTGCCTAGAAATAACCCTTCTGATTTATTTCTATTCATTTTCAAACCAGAGAGCTTTTGATCCACTCTTTTAAAATCAGAATTTGATCCAGCAAAAACTGTTGCGTCATCACAATACTAAGACACTTTTATGGGTGTGTTCACCCCTTCAATTTCAAATGCCTTTAAATACACGATCTTCCCTAAAGGTCGACCCTAAGGCCTCCATTGCCATATAAACAATAAAGGGGATAATGTGCACCCTTGCCTCACACCGCGTCCTAAAATTACTGGTTTGGTAAATAATTATTAACCCGATATTTACTACTGATATTACTATATAAGATATGAATCCATTTGATGAAATTAGGACCCAAACCTATGTGACTGAGTGATTTGAAAAGAAAATTCCACTCAAATCTAGCAAAGGCCTTTTCATTACCTAGTTCAATGAGAGCGCCAGGAATATTGTCAGTTTCCACCAAGTGCAGGGTGTCTCTAATTAAAAAGGCATTTGTTAATATCGATCTACCCGGAATAGAGCAGGTTTGGACAACCTCATCCAAGACACTTGAGAGTATGTTCACAAGAGCTTCGAAATGATTTTATGATCCACGCATAGGAGTGACCTTGCTCTGTAATTTGCTAATATACTCCAATTGTGTGCACAACTTTAACGAATTCGGGTCCCAAAATATACCAAAACGTCTATTAAATTCAACACAAAGACAATCAGCCCCTGGTGCTTTACCCGGTTTCATGTTTTAGAGCCAAAACCAAATCATCTAATGTTAATGTTGCATCGCACAAACTACTGCTCGCTTCTGCGAAAGCATCCTTAACATTAGCCAACTTCGCATATGACTTTCCTTCATCACTTTTATCTGACATGTATAAGGCCTGATAATATGTCTCAACAATGTCAATGATTTCATGTTGAGATGAACATTTCTGATTGTTGTTATTTAAGCACCTTATTATCTTATCAACACCTCTTGCTTTCTCGAGATGGAAAAAGAATTTTGTGGGGGTTCCCCCTCCAGTATACATCTGTGCTCTACTTCAAGTTATTGCACCCTTAGCTTTATGTTTCTCGATCTCATACAGTTCAGATTGTATATCATTGAGCTGTTCCGTAAGATGGATATCACTGGCTGCAACTTTGCGGGTTAGTAATGTCAACAAGCGCTCAAGGTTTTTAGCCTCTTTACGAATTTTCCGCGCTTTTTTGATCGAATATTGCTTGGAGATACTTGCAAAGACCTGTTTAACATCTTCCCATCATAATATACAATTGTCGTTGGAATATTGATTCCGAAGCGTATATTCCCAGAAGCTTTCAATGCAACGATGATACTCTAGATCCTCTAAAAGCGAATTGTTAAATTTCGAGAGGCCGGCACCACATGTTATCCAATCTGCATTATCTAAGCTAATGAAAAATATATCAGAAAATATGACAGGATACACCGTTGTACTAACTAACTTCCCTCTCAAAGACCTTGATATATATTCTATCTATTCGAGAGGAAGTGTGTCCATTATCAGAATGCCATGTACAGATTTGTTCTTCAGGATATAAGATGCCATAACAGTCTATTAAATGTTCTGTATCACAAATTCATCTTAATCTAAGGTGAGATGTGCCCCTGAAAGTAAAAGATGAACCCCTGTGCCGTCTTCCATCCATAACACAATTAAAATCACCGCCGATGATGATATTCTCAGAATTATCACTAATCACAGAGGAAAGGTCGGATACAAATTGACATCTCTGTGTATGGGAAGCTGGTGCATAAACAGTCAACAGAGTAAATTGATCCCGCTATGTCAGCAACGACCTTAACCCAACGTCCACTTGTGTCCGATGATGAATTAATAATATTGACAGAACTTAAACTTTTAGACAGGAACAAGAGAGTAACACCTGCACTTGGTTTCGTTGGCGACGGAATAAAATAATTCGCCATTAAATCTTACATTTTTCTAAAACACGTGGGCATTGTACCTTTGTTTCCTGCAACATGATAACATCAATATTCTTGTCTTTCAAATCGTCATGCAAAACCCGTTGTTTAATTTCATCATTTAGTCCTCTGCAGTTAAGTGTGCATATTAGCTTCATTAATAAGACATTTTGTAAACCCGCCATTTCTTAATTAGATTTGTTTTTCTTGCTGAGATTCTTTTTCGTCCACTTGCCTAGCTTCTCATTAAACTCAGATTGCTTTAGATCCACGGTTTTAAGTAGCCTATACTTCGATATGTCAGAGTGAGTATGCAAATGTCGATATCTCACACTCTTTTTGGTGATGTAGGGAATGAACACCTGCCCCGTTTCTGACTGATAAACAACCATTTCACTGCTCTGAGAAGTCTGTGTATTAACCGAAGTATCGGACTTTGCAATGGATACACTGCCATCATAGTCAAAATACATATCTTGTGAATCTTTTACTTCAAAATCTGAGCTAGAATCATCCGTTTGACACGTCAGTCTTCACTTATTCTCGACATTAGTAAACACATTGGCATTGGTATTTTCTAACAGGTTATCATCTACGGAATTGTCAGTGATCTCTTTCCCAACTCCAGGCATGCAAGTTAATGTTAGCAGATGGTCTAACATTGAACTATCAAGACCATCAGTAGACTGTGATCTAAATTTAGTCTGTCCTGGTGGCAAACTGTCCGTATCCGATAATGCATCCCTTGTAGTCGGTACAGACGTCTGAGTCAACCCTTCCTCTAACACTTCAATTAAGACAGACACCACAGCAGCGATAGTGTTGGGTGACTGGTGTGTTTCCACCACTGTGCATCTTTGAGGCTCTTGGCATGTTTGGGGTTCAGTCACAGCCATGCTTCGCTCACCTCATGGTTTATTTACTGCTTGTGGGCAGCGCCATTTATAATGGTCTGTGGCACCACACATCAGGCATGTGTCCTTCTGCGGACATGCACTGGCCAAATGCTCAGGATTGCCACATATTCTACATGTCTTAACCTGCCCCCTAAACCACATAGGCAAGAAAAAAGGTATTTCCAATGGGTAGCGTGTCTGGAAGCGGCTTGACAATATCTTTCATCCAAACCGTTCTCTAATGACCTATCAAACTGGCAGGTTTCATTTTCAATAGAAATTACCATACCATAATTGGCCATTTCTGAAGTAATTCGATCATTTGGTATTTCTAAGGGACCGTTCACCTTAACCAACAACTTGCCACTATCTACCTCTTGGATCTTACAGGCTTTCCCTTTCACAACCAACCCATCTTCTAATAGCTTTTCCCTAACAGTTTCATTTGCCATAGAATTATCTTAATGTTAATTAGCCCATTCAATACATGAGGTCCAGCCCAGCTGACATCTCTTTAAGCCGTGATATACGTCAACGGCTCCCACATTCCATCCACTAGTTACCAAGCGAAGGCTTAATAACTGCGTATACTGACTTGACATAAATCAAAACAGTACGCCAAAACGCTTAATAAAATGCACGAGCACCTGACGAGCAGGAAAAAATAACACTCTCGACAGCTGATGCGAAAACACGCCAACTGTAAAAGAGCCGTTACTGAAGTAATGGGACCAATGGACCTGTATCAACTAAACTTGGACAATGCAGAACGAGAGACGAACAAGACGACGCTGTGGGGACAAGCCTGAGGAGCAAATGCTGAACGATATCACATCAAAATGCGACCTCAAGCAAAACAAATTAAGAAAAAAAAACCTACAAAACTAATATATGTACAGTTTGGCAAACGCCAGACATAAAAATAAATTATAAGGAGCATTAGAAATCGTCTAAAACTTACGTTAATAGCAGAGCCAATGGAACGTGCTGAGCTCAGCTGCTGCTGCTGCTGCTACTACTACTACTATTACTACTACTACTACTACTACTACTACTACTTTTTTCTTTTTTTTGAAAATCCGACGCTGACCCAGTCGGATACACTTCACGGAGGGACTCCTTTAAAAAGGCTTGCAAACCCCCATAAAAAAACGGTTGAAATAGCAGGCTTTATTAATAGAATAACAATACAAACCTAACATGTCAAAACAGTGCAAGCTAAAATACTCTATTATCATATACCACAACGGTGGCATAACTACATAGAAAACACAATTAATAAAGAGCTGATAACATAACATAATTCAACAAAGCCATTACTATTTGCACACCGTGTAGTAGTAGTAGTAGTAGTAGTAGTAGTAGTAGTAGTAGTAGTAGTAGTAGTAGTAGTAGTAGTAGTAGTAGTAGTAGGCCCAAATGGCGAGCATAGCTAACCAACAAGTGGTAAAGCGACTCATCAATGATTAGCAGTAAGCTACTGCTACTTATTGACGCCATTGAGCCGATTCATGACCGGCCGGCTAAGTAGATCATATGTAGTTTAATGTAGCACACCGTATAGTAGTAGGGCCAAATGGCGAGTGCAGCTCGCCGACAAGTGGCGAAGTGACTCGTCAATAAGTAACAAAAGGTCACTCATTGACGCCAGTTAGCCGCGATTCTTAAATGCCCGGCGGACGTAGTGGCCTTTATGTAATATAATGCACAAAGCAAAAGTATACAAACTATGACTACATAGATGGCGCTTTAGGTTCACATTCTAAATTTCCTTCATTGTAGGTTTTTGCAAATTACTCGGGAACAAATACACCTACAGTGAACATTTACAAAAGGAAGCTAGTTGTAAGAGATCACACTCTGTTAACTTGAAAATCGGATCACCTACAGAATATTGACATAATGCTCATTTGATATTTAAATATACTGATTCCCAAGGATATTCGTCAAGATTAGAGTCTCCTAAGGCATTACACTTTTAAAATAAAGGCAATTAATTTAAATTAAAATAGCATTTATCAATACACAGCAAGCAGCGAGTGTGCTAGCTTATATAAGTTCCACTTCTGACATTTTTATATATCAGTATTCACTTGATACTAGGCCAGTTTTGCACCATACGTATTTAAATCTACTTTCTCTCCCATTTTCTACTAGCCTGTAAAATTCACAATGAATGCAGTTTATCAACAATGATCGAAATATAGCTTGTATGGCTCTCTGATGGTTGTTGCCCGTTTTATCTTTGGCCTCCGAACACTGATGCTTCCAGATGGCCTACACTTCTACAGATAACAGGGTTATTAACAATTCTTTCTCCTTGCTATTAATGATTCGTCCGATAGTTGAGCAATCTTTGAACAAAATTGTTTCAGCCACTAAATTCACATATGTGGTTCCAAATTTAGCAAGGAGCATATTGATATATACCAAAAAGCCTCTAGTTATGCGACACTGAGTAAATAGATGGGCTATCCTTTCCTCCTCAGTATTACATAATAGGCGCCTGTCTGTACTTGTTATTTTACACATATAAGGAAGATGGCCGACCCATAGCCTTCGATGGAGTAATCGCCATGCCAGGTCCCGTGCATGTCCTGGTAGACAAAATAGATGTATTGCTTTCCAGGCATTTTTCCAGTTCTTTTGCGCGCATCCTAAATTGTTCCAATGCCTAGCCACAATAGGTCTCTGTCTCCGACTTTGCATTAGAATACTATACCAGTCTCTCGATGCCATGTTGTATTGTATATGTTCTGACATAAATACTAATGTTGGTTGCAGCATATCAATGTTGCCACGTGCTTTCGGCAATTTGAACCATACAGCAGGTATTGCATTCTTTATTCTAACAAATAAGCGCTGAGCATCAGTATATCTCATTGATGTTATTCTTGCCACATCTTGCATTGCAATCCATCTACGAGATTTCGGATTTACCAAATCACGTAAATATTGAAAACCATTTTTGGCCATAGAGGGCAAATATAATACATCATCATTATCACGAATCAACTGGTTGCCCCAGAGACGTTGCTCTAAGGCATCTTTCCAACAATTGGTTTGCTTCATTGATCGTGTAAATACTTTTAAGGCTTCGAGCTGATCTTTATATACATTTGGTATCTTATGATGATTAGCACATAAATAAACATTCTACTGGAAATGGGTCTACGTACCTTTTGGAGTAGTGCCCTTGAAACACTTGACCAAGATGAGTTTGAAGTGAATAACTCATTCAAGTATTTCAATTTTAAAGAAACATACTTTGCTGAAACATTCACCAAATCCAGGCCTCTGGCATGCTTTTCATTGGTGAGGATTGACTGTGATACTAAATGGGCTTTGCCCTCCCATAAGAAGGACAACAGTAACGTGTTGATCTTAGACTCTACTGATTTGGGCATATGACGTAGAGAAGCGGTATACCACAGTCCAGATAAAATTAAATTATTAAGGATAAATGTCCTGCCAAAGACAGTTAGGCGACGTCGTTTCCAATTTAGTAATGCACACTTTAGCTTGGATATCCTTTCTTTCCAGTTTAGTAATACATTCTGTTCTCTACTAAAGTAAATACCCACAATTTTTATGATATCATTTGACCAGTTAATACCCATCGCATTGCCAGTTCTGACCTTCCAATCACCCAAAAATAAGCCCTTAGATTTTTCTTTATTGACTTTAAGCTCTGATGCCTTTTGAAAATCTGTTAATACTCCATTTAAAATTCTAAAATCCGTATTTTTACCCACAAACACGTATCATCTGCATATTGAGAAACATTTAGTGGCCTTTTTACGCCACGTATACATATTCCTTGAAAGTCATTGCATTGCCGCAATGTGGCCCCCAGCGATTCCATAGCTATGCCGAATAGAAGCGCGGACAGTAAGCAACCCTGTCTGACACCTCGTTCCAACACTGCAGGTTCGGATAGCTGATTGTTTACTAAATAGCAACTTGTTTTATCAGTATATAAAATATTTACCCATTTAATAAATCTTGAACCAAAGCCAAAATGGTCTAAAGACTTAAACAAGAAATCCCATTCTAGTATGTCAAACGCCGTCTCGTTATCAAGTGCTATTATTACTACTGGGATACAACCTTTACAACTAATTGAATAAGGTCCCGTATAAGCAAAGTGTTGTTTAATATTGATCTTCCTGGCACAGAGCAGGTTTGATCATCATCAATGACTTCGCCTAGGACTGTGCCAAGTTTTAAAGTTAGTGCCCGAGTAATAATCTTATAATCTACACAGAGTCGAGAGATTGGTCTATAAGTCTGTACTTTATTTCTGTCACCCCTCTTGTATATAAGCCAAACATATGCTTGGGCCATCGATGGAGGGAGATTCCCTTGCTTAAAAATGCTGGTTGCTATTTCTTCTAATACTGGCCCAAATATGTGCCAGAATGTTTGATACAATTCAACTGGAAGTCCGTCGCATCCAGGAGACATTTCTAACTCCATACCTTTGAGGGATTTTGTCAAATCATCAATTGTTATAGATTGGTTACAGCTTTCGCAACATGAATATGGAAGTCTTTTAGCTATATTAGCTAAATCATCTCTAGTTGCAGTGTCATCGCTTCCCTGAGATTTATGCACTGATTTGTAAAAATTCGGATACTGTTTCCATCATTTCTGCATTTGAGCACACTGATACTCCATCATTGGTCTTCAGTGAGCGCATTAATTTCTTTATTCCTCTTGCTTTTTCCAAGTTACAAAAGTAACGTGTAAGCTTTTCGCCCTCTGTGTGCATTTGTGAAATTGACCTTATTTTGGCGCCATCAAACTGATATTGCTCTATTGCATTTAATTTACCTTTTCATTTAACTAATAGTTCGTAATAATTATATTCCCCATCATTAATGTTCTTATTAATTTTATACAACGACCTCTGAAGCGCCTTTTTACGCTTACGTATTTCTCGTGCTTTCCTGATGGAATACTGCCTTGAAATATATTTCAGGTCTGATTTAGCGTCTTCCCACCAGTCTGTTATACATTCATACGAACCTCTTCTTTCATCCCGATGGCTCCAACAACTGTCCACACATTTGCAACTATCTCGTAGCAATGCTACATTAAGTTTCCAAAATCCATCTCCTCATTTGGCCCAGTCAGCATTGTCTAATGTGAAGGAAAACATATTGTGAACAGAGAAAGCTATCGGTTTTATGTTAGTTTTACACATGTAACCTTTCAGTGATCGTTCTACATATATCCTGTCTAACCTTGAAGATAACCTTCCATCGGTTGGAAACCAAGTAAATTCCCGGCCTTCTGGTTTTTCAATCCGATACGTGTCTACCAAGTTTTTATTTTCACAAATGTGTTTCCAAATAGTATGCGATGTGTCATTAAAATTAGACCTAGAGTTTTAGCCTCATTTAATATGCAATTACAGTCACCGCCCATAATTAGGTTTTCAGACGTTCTGTCTTGAATTATTGTGGAAACATCATTTAGAAATTCACGGCGCAATTGATGAGACGTAGGTGCATAAAGGCACATCAAATTTAAACTTGTGTTTAGTACATCAATTGATACCCAAATCCATCGGCCATTTGTATCTGATGACGACGATATAACGTCAACATAGGTGAGACAGCGGGGCAGGGTATGAATGGCCACTCCCGCACTATTATCTCGTGATAAAGAATACAAAATCTGCCCTTTTGAAATATCTTTGAGAGATTCATACACTTCACTTTTTTGAATTTTGTTCTCTTGTAAAAAGCAATATCAACTCTCTCATTTGCTAATTCTTGAAGCAAGTGGCGCTGCTTGAATTCGGTATTTAATCCTCTGCAATTGATGGTGCAGATAATCATTAATTGTAAAATGATGTTTACAACCGCTATCATTAGATTAACTTGATTTTGGTTTTTTAGCTCTTTTCTTAGACCATTTACCTAATCCTCCGGTAAATTCAATGTTTCCTAGTTCTACCACAGACAAATATTCATATTTGGAAATATCAGAATCATGGCGCAGTAGACGATATTTCACGCCTCTCGCCGTTACATATGGCACTAACACTTCACCCCCTTCTGATCGGTACATTACCATTTCATCTTTCATCTGTGAACTCTGTGTTTGAATGGACACATCTGATTCTGCAACTGACATTGTATCATCATCCATAGCATTTACTTCAATCTCCGATTCTGAGCTATTGTCTTCTTTATGACGCTTATTGCTACTTAAGTTACATTTGGCAGGAGCGTCATTTACCATATCTTCAAGCTGACTTAAATCAAGTGGGCTTAGCGGAAAATCGACTGAACTTTCCGGCTTCTGAGTCCTAAACTTATCCTGTCCTAATTTTAATTCATCTTCTAAGGAATTGTAAGCTGGCTCTTCTGTAAAATCATCATTTTTCTGCGTGTCTTTTCCAGCCACATTTGGCTCCACTGCATTTTGATTATTTTCTTGACTTAAGGTTATACCGTCCTCTAATACTTTAATTTCATCAACTGCAGTGACTTTAACAGGATTTGATGATGTGTTTGTGTCATTTCAGTGGCATAAACCACAACAACAGAGCTTCCGTAGCAATTGCTTCAGAAGCATTTGACTCAGTTGCATCCTTTAATGGGCGATTATCTCCTGATACTGAGGGCGTGTTTTGATTTTTTGGACTGCGCCATTTAAAATGGTCAACTGAACCACCGAGCAAACATTTGTTTCGATTGGGGCAATATGTTGCCAAATGGTCAGTACTTAGGCAGATCCGGCATTCTTTAATTTGCCCTCTATACCATAATGGCAGGACAAAGCTGCCATCAAACTTCAATCTGCTTGGTAAAGGGCTATCCACTTTATCAAAGCAGATGCCTCTTACACCGTTTTCTAGCGTTCTGTCAAAGGGATACGTTTCCCGTTCAATCTGTTTGCACTTTGCCATACTTCTTGAGTTCATTCATGACTCTGTCATCTGGAATTTCTAGTGGAACTTTCATCTTCACTAGCAACCTATCTGCCTCGATTTCCTCTACGTTACAAACTTCGCCTTTTACAATAAGAACATCTTCTAGAAGCTTTTCCTTGACCCCTCATTTGACACTGTTACATTCCATACAGTTTTAGTAACACTGATAAGCCCCTGCAAAGCAGCAGGTCCCGCGCCAACGACATCCTTTAACCCATGATACACGTCGATAGCCGTGACACCCCAGCCCTTAGTTGTTATTTTAAGACTCAGGGTACGCTTATAGTGTGCTATGGTGTTTTATAAAAAGAGGAAACCCATACTACTACAATATATAATACAAATATATAACACAACGACGTCGGGGAAAGAGCTAAACACTAAATAAATAGTGTCCCCTTTTGAAACCCCGACGTCTACCGACAAATATACGACTAGAGTGTACAGTCGTATATTTGTTAGTTTGAAACACCTATTAAGTGGTTCACTAACACCTAACCGATTAAAGTGATTGCATAATGCATACTAACATATTGCAGTCATATATTTGTTAGTCAGTTCGAGATGACCGGGGACAGCCAACTGACTACAGAGATTTATATAATTAAAGAACTAGGCTTGCGCTTACAAATGGCAAAGGAATAAAATCAACTTACTCAAGCGATCTTGCCAAATATAATGCACTAGCCAACGAACTATAGAAATAGCATACTGGCATTGGAGAAATGTATTGCATTGATCACAGTAAGAGGATACCAATTAAATGGCGCAAACCGCCAGCTAAAAGGGGTGCCTTTAGAAAATGGAGACACAAAATCCGCTCCAACCAAGACAAGAATTTACAAATTAAACATAAAGTTTGAAAGGAAATACCAATACGAAATATATGTATAAAATTTATCTACAAAATCGCGCTAGAAACTAGCAAATTCTGGCAGCAATTGCAGAGCTAAATAAACGCGTGCGTTCACTTCGACTACTACTACTACTACTACTACTACTACTACTACTACTACTACTACTACTACTACTACTACTACTACTACTACTACTACTACTACTACTATTACGACAATAACTACTACTACTACTACTACTGCTGCTGCTGCTGCTGCTGCTGCTGCTGCTGCTGCTGCTGCTGCTGCTGCTGCTGCTGCTGCTGCTGTTGTTGTTGTTGTTGTTGTTGTTGTTGTTGCTGCTGCTGCTGCTGCTGCTGCTGCTAGTATTACTAGGCGTTTACTATTTATATACATACATATTAACTACCGCCAAAAAGGCTAGCTTATATGTTAATCATATGCTATGTAAAACGGTGTGAACAAAGAATCTGAGTCAGAATCTGAATCTGATTTTATAAACACATCCCTAACTGGATTGAAACTTGGATTCTGGGAATTCAGGTTTGAAATCGAGTCCTCACCCGCGCGTATGGAATGTTTATACAGCTTAGCTATACATGGGAGGTCTAAAACTAGTAATATCTCCTTCTACTGGCATGGTTAATAGCGACCTTTGCTTCCAAGATGAATGACGAATTGCATATAGTGAAATTCTTGAAATGATTGGCGAACTTACTGCCTATAGGGGAACAGAGGATTCCAGTTTATGCACCAATCATATGACGTCATGGTCAACTATATGAGGTGTAGGCTGGCGTCATAATCAAATACGTGACCCTTAATGTAGGGCGTAAGGGTCACTGTTATACGTATTATGTTTAGAGACTATATATGGTGCAACAGGTTGCCCTCGCTATGTATTATTAGTGCGTGTGTTTTGTGCATATGGTGTTTGAGATCTTAGAATAAGCAATTGTGCTTTACTCTTTCATAAACCGGTGTCTGTCAGTCAAGTATGTGATATCATCAGCAATATATGTGACCTGTTAGCATACGTCACAAGCAAATGCCGTTTTTCCGTGGGTGGAAGGCTCGCCAGTTACTGTAACCGGCTGAATGGCATATCTCTGGTGAATTTCCAATTTAATAAACAGTTTTGTTGAACATTTGCACTTAGATAGGAATAATTTACAGTTAAATTAGTTTCAAAATGCTTACCATCTTTCCTGCATAGTCACGTTTAAATTGAGATTCTGGGATTTCATGGTGCAATATATTAAAATCTGTGCAAATGCGCGTATAGAGTACTCGAAAGCTTACTTAGAAATGGGTGGGCATGACTTGAAATGCGTGGACATGGCTAGATATGCGTTGGTATGCCATGACATGGATCGGCATGGCTAGAAATGGGTAGCCATGGCTGGAAATTGGTGTGCACGGCTGGAAATGGAAACCAATATTAACCTTTCCTCGCGAGCGGCAAGCGGGTCATAATCCTGTTCAATCCAGTTTATTGATTACTCTTATGATTCCAAAGTCAAATACGTCTAATGCATGGCACGATTTAGAATGCGATAAACGCGTAATAGTCCGTCATTTGTACGAATTGTATGGCTTTACCATTTAACACACTTTCTACTGAATATTTTGAAACTTAGTTAGACTCGGCGCTGTTTCTGCCATAGCCAGACTATTCATAATAATCAACAGCTTACCTCTATAATTTTCTGGAAATTGAGATTCGGTGTGCGCTGCAAGGATCTATCGAACCCGGCAGGGGCAAAACTTGGGTAGGACTTAGCAACAGGTGGGCGAGTTGGATTCCTCCATTTGTAAGATGTTGACCTGTCTCAGTGAATTGTCTTCTACACTACTGCCCAAGTGTAGGTTATCTTTCTAGCATACGAATGCAATATCCATACCCAGAAATCGTTCTCTAGATTTTAAAGAGTCCATTTAATTCTACATTTTTTCAAACATATGTAGGACAAATATCTCTGACTCTGCGAAAGGTGCAGTCATTCATTTAGCAATGCCATTCCTCTAAGTTCCACAGTCGGATATTTCCTTTACGCGCTGGTCAACAATTCACCTAGGCGCAGGGTGCCCTTCCAGCTCTGCTTGTTTCAAAATTCTTTAAAATGAATAACTGTTTTTTGTGATTACAATTGCTCAGTTTCTCTGCTAATAAAAGCAAAGACTGCGTAAACCGGAGCTAGAGTATGACGCAACACGACATGAATCTATCCCTCGTGGATTTCTATGCCTGTATAGTGCAACTAATGTGTTCATTTCTAGCCATGCTCGCTCATTTCTAGATATGCCCCGCCTATTTCTGGTTAGCTCCGGCTAGCTTTTAAGTGTGTTGGAATCAATTATTATACTGTGAATCATGCCTTCCAGAATCTCATTATCAAGCTCACTATTTAGGTAATATTTTGATATTAATTTGACTGTGTTCTGTCTGACTGCAACAGCTTTCGTGCAATTGACGGACCTTTCGAGATTCATGAGAGTGTTATAATATCGAATTATTATTGCGACATCAGGTAGTGTACCACACAATTAATTATGAAGCCATACACCAAAGTACCATATCGGCTAACTCCTTTATGTCCTGGAGAGTACAATTGATCAATAATTTCATGCTCTATCATCTAGAGAGATATCTAATTTCATCTTCACACCAAAAGACACGAAATGCCCATCATTACCTCCGCTCGTGAGCTGTAATACTTGACACAATCCGCGCTGCCACTGATGCCACTGAACGCCGCATTAAGGAACGGTCGTCATAATCAGGTAAGCGGCGTGTAGGATGACATCATAATAACCACGTCATAAATGATCACTCTTAAAAGTCTGACACGTTGTAAGAATTGTAGGTCGCTACTACTTAATAAGCATGCTGTCGAACATTTTGAATCTAATTTGACTAGATGCTGCCATAGGCAGTAACGGCACTCAGTCAAATTAGTTTCAAAATATTCAACAGCTTGCCTGTATAGTTTTCTGGAAATTGATAGACAGGGAGTTAAGAGATGGATCAATCCCAATACGAGCGAGGCGTGGGTGGGCCTTAGCTAGAGAGGGTCTGGACATAGCTAAAAATGGAAAGGTTCATTGTATTTTCACTGTATTTATTTTTGGCACGAATAATGCCTGGGGAGTACGACAAATATTCTAGACTTTAAATGGGCAGTGGAATCTATTTAAATGTCTGAGAGGGTGACTTTCGGTGAATTGCATACGTTAATGATTGATAGATGTGTGTGTCAATGAGTATCAGGAATACTGTATTAAGAACATGAGCGAAATAGACCACCACTGGTGTGCACACACATACAGTTACAATTTGCTACCCAGTTTATAAGGTGATGCATTTGATATCAGAGTGTATGGCATGCGAGGGTTTTGATGGGTACAATGTTTGCAGTGACACGCATCTTGTGTGTTCAAGATATCGTATCATTGGTCAAAAGCAGTACATGGAGTTCGCTTTAGGCTAATTGAGGTTGCTGAAAATCATTGCAACTGGTCGGCACCTATGACTCATGTTTGATATTAACGACCTATTACAAGCGACCAAAGTTTCATACCATTATCAGACGTAGGACATTAAAGTTTGCAGAGCCGGTAACAGATCTTGCAGTCGAACATAATGGTTACACCGATACATATATTTTAAGTGTCATTCATGTCACTAGAACTCAGTCCTGAAAACATTTTACCCGACCACGATTGAATTGTCTGCTATCACGAAACGTGATAACAACAGTCGTCGACGATTTCCCAGCATGGTTCTAATGTCCCATGCAATACACGATTAACAATAGGCCTACACAGATCATGTATATCTTTGACAGCCGAATGCCACCATACAATAATTTGAATGAAGAATATCACTGGACCTACTGAATATGTTGTAAATCTTGGAATTAATTTTCAAATATCCACTAGCTTAGATTGGAGTTTGGAATTGGGAATTATGGTTTCAGAGGTTCAAATGCATATGCATTGCTACCAGTCATTTCATCCAGATGATAACTACATACTATATGGTGTTGGTCATAGGATACTGATTATCTACTCAATCTGTATGCTCGCTAATTTAACATAATTTCCTAGATTTATACTACAGCCGCAGTACACGTGTCTGTGTAAAGCCTGTCTATAGCGGACACCGAATGGACCATCAGTAACTGGCCAGTAAACACATGCTGTCGTTTCATAAATCTCATTTAATATGGCAAATAAAGCTGGGACAAACTGGTGGCATAGAGCTACACATTTGCACTAAACATTTGTGGAATTGCCATGCTAGCACATGATGGATGTGAGTACTTGAGCTATTGCATCATTGGAACACAATCGTGCATTTATTAATTACATCAATTAGATTGCCACATTCTTTGGTCCACATATACGGGTCAAAGAAAGCTGCTAGTGCCCTAGAAAATGTGCTATATCACATTCACATAAGAATTGTCATGGCAGCTGCGACTGAAGAATGAGTATACTTATTGAAAACACATTTGGGGAGAAAACGATAGATTGCGGAATTCGGCTGAATATGTTGAATTATCTTTAAGTTTATGTTTCTCTGCAGGGCGAAAATGGCTTCCAGTCGGAACTTTTTGCAAAGCCATTAGCCACCTGCCTGTTGCGAAAAAACTTTCAAACTAAAATGGTTTGAGAAAGTAAATTAAATCTACGAATGCACTGGATTATTAAATATAAAGTAACTGATCAATTTATGTTTTAGCTCATATAATATTACTTCAACTTTTACATGTGATTAACACGCGATATCCACCACGCTGGCTGAAGACAGCACCAGCTTTTGACATCACATTTCTTACCGCGATGTCTTTCTTTTACAATTCTGTTAATATTGATTGAAAAAATCAGAATGTGGCCATTGCCAATTACTGTACCTTTAGCAAATGCCTTCAATATGAGAGCAGAGCACTCTAAAACGGGTAAAGGTACGAAGTGTCTCTTCAACATGAAACCATGCACTTGCAAAGTTATCAACAGCTATGTACAAGGCGAAGACATCAATTCAAAACATTCTTGTAGAAAGCCAGGTGCATGCGTGTCTTTCAATCATTGATTCAGGAGTGTGTGAACAAAGTACACAGTACTTGTGAATAGCCTATAAGTGCACCATGCACATAGCTGTATGTGCAGAGTACACACTTTGAGTCCTGAAACAAAGGGAGTATCTGACGAAACGAATGTCAAAAGCCGAACTGCAATCACCAACGTGGTTGTTTCGGAGAGGTTGGCAGCATCAATATCTCACTCAACATGCTCTTATGCTGGTCCAAATGCTAGCGCTCAGAGAATCATTTTCACTGAACACACCACACATGCATTGCAGACTCAATATATTCACAGACTCGCTTATGTACAATCTGAACCGTTTGACAATGGAGTTGTAGCCCAAACATCAGATAGCATAAAGACTGTTCAATCAAACACAAGATACCACTTTTCAAAGCAAAGAAAGATCTAACGTACTAAAATACAAAATCTTAATGATAAACAAAACATACACTTGGGTAAGTGTCTCTATCTGCACCATTTAACCTCCATATACTGATCTCACATTAGCCAGCTTTACTTCCGCTGCATATACGAATCCAATAGTTAACTGCAGGAAGCGGAAACGATGTTGGCGTCATCAACCTTTTCAAATTGTTTCCAGAATGATTTCCCCTGATAAATGAGCTCATATTCATAGCTTTTTTTTAAATATAAAGGTAGTAGCAATTTCAGATTAGGCATTAAATAGACACAAATTACGTCTGGCGCAGATAAATAGCCATACTAACGCCTATGGAATGCACAATGTGGTCTGTTTAAAATCGATCGTCAACAAAAAGGCAGTTATGAAGACTAATGGTCAAATGCTTAGCTGCATTGGGGGTCATCATATCGCAGCTGCGTTAAGGGATGAGCCATGTTTAGTGAACACGTTTTGAGCGCCATAAGGTAGTCGGTATGGGAAGGTGTGAAAGTACATACAGACAAACATGTTGAAATCTCCTTTGGAATGTTGATATCTGTGAAAAACCAGCTATTGTTGTTGTGCCATATGTTTGACTTAAATACGTGGCTTAGAGGCTAATGCAAGCAGTAGGTTCGAAATATGTGGCTATTTAGAATTGTTTTCACTAAATCTACGAACACTGAGATTGGAATAGTATAAACGTTTATTGATGTGGTGTACATACGCTACTATAACAATAACTTAGAAAATCAGTGACTACATTTCCTATTAAAGGTTACCCCCATCCTCCCTCATATCCCATACAACTCGCATCCCCATACCCCCACACACCAGTGCCCATGCACAACTGGTCAGACCTATTCTATAACTTATCCCAGACATGACAATGCATTACACATATATCCCGAAACATGCAGATACTTATTTATCTGCCAAACCAAATCAGCAGCAAATGTAAGGCGTCCCTGATGGTCATCATTTGTATGCAGTTGCATGTATGCATAGATACATTAATGTGTGTGCAAGCATGGTCTACCATGTTGCTGGCGGTTTCAATGAATAGGAACCAAACATTTGAATAGTTGACATGCGGTCAGCCATAGATGTAATCTCCATACTCGCAGATTTCCTACCCCAACCCATCCCCTCCCTCGATAATACTGCTGACTCAAGTATGCAATCCTCAGTATCTTGGATTGAGAACAGGTTAATTTCTCGCCAACCAGGATTTTATATCTCAGTTACGATTCCCACAATGTAATTTGTGCGCAATAGCTTCAGGGTGATGCGACTTTATGTTCGGGTACTCCACCGTCAATAGCTGCATTTGCCTATTAAAAATGGAACTGATGGGTTGATCATGTATTCATTATTGTATCCAATACAATCAAATCAAATCTTTTCACGAAGTAAAAATGAAATCTAAAATGGCAATTCTACTTCTAGAAAGGTTGGAGAACAATATTTCCTTTTCTTATGGATTAGTATAACATCGATGCCTTCATACACGTGACTTCAATTCAGAGGCAAGTCTCAAATTGATTAATATTAATTCAACTCCCATGTACCTAATTTCAGATGTGGATACTTTAATGGTGGCTCGCACATTAAATCTGACATATTCCTTGAAAGCAACAAATAATATTCTTGCTGATACTTTGCCAATCTTCTTTTTTTATTTCCAATCATCATTAGTAGATATACATAGAAATAAAAACTGGGTTTAAATATCTACCGGTTCCAATAACTATATCCTCCTCCACTGCTTGACCAGGGCCATATTTCCTACTTTTGTCAATACACTTCATTTGATTTGCTGTAGCAATTATTAGTTTCATTTCAATGCAGTCATCGTGTGCGCACACGTGTATTTATGTATATGCATAGCCACTGTATCGATCAAAGCAGAATGATTCATCTCCCACATATACGACTATCATGGGCAGATAAGCTATCTATGAATTGATGTAAACATAATTACTATGTTAGATATTTTTTAACGGATTCAACATATCCAGTTGCTGCTCCTGCCGCTGCATGTGTTGATGTTGTTGTTGTTGTTGTTGTTGTTGTTGTTTTCGTCGGTTTCGTCGTCTTCGTCATCATTCCCGTTGTTCTTGTTGTTGTGTGTGTATGTGTTGTTGCTGCTGCTGGAGCTGGCTGTTGTGGAAACACCAGTCCCAAATACATTCACCTTCAAAATATGCAACGTATCAGTGTCAAAATCAAAATAGCGTATAGCACGGTCACGAAAATCGAAAAGAAGTGTATGAATCATATGTCTTTGATCAATTTATAATTTAACAAACATTCTTTTTAATGTAATAATTTGAAACTAATTTAACTGGGAGTTAGTGCTTGCATAGGCAAGATAACCATACGCACCAGCACCAATCAACTTAATTTCAAAATATTCAAAAGCTTACCATTGCAGTTGCCTTATTAAAATTTAAATTCGGAGAACTCAGGTTTCGACGTTTCAAATCGATTCTAACATGCACAGAAAGTGGGAGGAGCCCATATAGAATTTGTCACAGCATAGTTAGAAACATATTCCTATGCTCCCTCGCAAGGCCTCTCAGATAGAAGATGAAGATAGGTTAGTCTATTTTTCGGGATGTCAGTGACTGCTTCTCAAAGTCTATTTGCCACCTGTTCCTCAAAATCTGACACACACAAAGATATGATCTAATGAGCTAAGATTAGGCAAAATCCCATAATCGAGTTTTAGCTATGCTCTGCCAATCCATAGCTTAGCTCGACTCACGCTTTGTCCGTGATGTGATCCTTGTACTCTCTGAATCGCAATGTCCAGAAATGTATTACATGTAAGCTGTTAATTATTTTTTAAATACTTTGGCTTGGGCTCGACGTTGTTGCTCTCTATTGCAGCAACAGCGCCCAGTCAAATTCAAAATATTCAACAGCATTTTTATTAAATAGGAAAGACATAAATTTCGTAAAACAACACACAGTCATGTAATTGATTTGACGTCATATGATTGACTATGAAATATATTAGGGTGGCTCGATGCCATTCGATTGATCTTCCTTGCAGTGAAATCGTGTCAATTATCTTTCAACACAAGTATCTTCCGAAGTATCTTCTGAAACCTAAATATACTCTTTTCACGGTTATTACATTTCTTGTATTTGAATGAAGCACACCACCTACTCAAAATACAAACGGTTGTGTGAGTGAGTGAGTGAGTGAGTGAGTGAGTGAGTGGGTGGGTGGGTAGGTGGCTTGGTGGATGGATTGGTGGGTGAGTGGGTGGGTGGGTGTGTGGATGGGAGAGAAAGTGGGTGGGTGGGTGGGTTGATGGGTGGGTGGGTGGATGGGTGGGTGGGTGGGTGGATGGGTGGGTGGGTGGATGGATGGGTGGTGGGTGGGTGGGTTGGTGGGTGGGTGGCTGGGTGGGTGGGTGAGTGAGTGAGTGAGTGAGTGAGTGAAGTGAGTGAGTGAGTGATTGAGTGAGTGAGTGAGTGAGTGAGTGAGTGAGTGAGTGAGTGAGTGAGTGAGTGCGTGCGTGAGTGAGTGCGTGAGTAAGTAGGTGGGTGGGCGGGTGGGTGAGTGAGTGAGTGAGTAGGTGGGTGGGCGGGTGGGTGGGTGGGTGGATGGATGGGTTGGTGGGTGGGTGAGTGGGTGGATGGGAGAGAGAGAGAGAGAGAAAGAGAGAGAGAGAGTGAGTGGGTGAGTGGGTGAGTGAGTGAGCCAGTGAGTGAGTGAGTGAGTGAGCGAGTGGGTGGCTGTGTGAGTGAGTGAGTGAGTGAGCCAGTGAGTGAGTGAGTGAGCGAGTGGGTGGCTGTGTGAGTGAGTGAGTGAGTGAGTGAGTGAGTGAGTGGGTGGGTGGGTGGGTGGGTGGGTGGGTGGGTGGGTGGGTGGGTGGGTGGGTGGGTGGGTGGAGGGAGGGAGGGAGGGAGGGAGGGAGGGAGGGAGGGAGGGAGGGAGGGAGGGAGTGAGTGAGTGAGTGAGTGAGTGAGTGAGTGAGTGAGTGAGTGAGTGAGTGAGTGAGTGAGTGAGTGAGTGAGAAAAGGGAATATTGTATTATCATGGTGCCTTATTACTGTATTACAGTAATCTGCATGTAAGGATGGTTTTAATATCACATTTCAAGCATTATCCTAAAGAGTATTAACTATAGTCCATATCCTCACATAGGCACCAACAGTACATGTGTCTGTGTGTCATGTGTGTGTAGGCTCGGTTACAAGATTAAAGGGGGAGGGTGGCGTTGGGTGGAGCGCATGCACTTGGTTCACAGCTTTATGTTTAGGCAGTTCTTTCACAATGTATTATCTCCATATTTGTGGGAAAAAAAGTATTTATTTATATTACAACCGCCTCCATCCATCTGCCCATCCATCTGTCTGTTCGGCTATCTCCTCCGAAACTGTTTTGTGGAATTCAATGAATTTTGTTATGTGAGTTACCCATGTGATTGTGGATTGTGAGACGATGTTTACGATGGGGTGGGTGTAGTCTTAATACGTTATTTATACCACACCAAAATAATTTGCGGAGTATTATGTGATGGTGTTTAGAGGTGGGCAGGTGGCAGAGTGGTTTCCACATGATAACTCTGCTACTGTCTATCAGAGTGCTTATGAAACCACATAGGGTGGTTGGATTACATCTGGGAAAGAACCCTATCGAATTTGATGATGATCTGACATCCAAGATGGCTGCCAGCTATCAGCAACAATCTTGAAAATCACCACTTTCCACACTTTGATCTCTTAACCTGCCCCACCCGCCCTCACCCCTGGAGGGCGAAGCCAAATGGACATGTCATCTTGCACTCCACAATCATATGGGTACCTCACCTACCAAATTTTGTTGAATTCTATCCTCTGGTTTCGGAGGGATTGCATTACAATCAATTTCTTAAACTTTCAATCCCATCCCCACACCTTGAGCGTGGAGCCAAACCAATGTCATCAAACAATCCGCAATTGTATGGGTAACCCACATACCAAATTTGCTTGAATTACACACATCAGTTTGGGAAGAGATAGCGTGATGGACAACTTCTAGGATATGTGAATTTTGGACCATGTCCTCCTGACCCCAGGTGGTAGAGCCAAACGTAAATTTTGTCACGCAAACTACAATAATATGTGTAGCCATCCTAACAAATTTGGTCGAATTCCACGAATTGGTTTGGGAGGAAATAGCATGATGGACAGTTTTTAGAATATTTGATCCGTTGACCCGCTGTCATATCACGCCTGGTTGTAGAGCCAAAAACACATGATCTTACACAATCTGGAATTATATGAGAACCCACAGACCAAATATGACTGAATTCCACAGAACAGTTTGGTAGCGAATAGAGTGACGGACAGTCATAGGCCATTTGACCTTTTGACCACGTCCCCTGAACTCGAGGGCGTTGGTGCCAAATGTAAATGTCCTCTTAAACTGTCGCATTCAAATGGATAAGCCGCATATCAAATTTGCCTGCATTCCAACCAATGTTTTGGGAGGCGATAGTGTGACAGTTGGACAGACAGACGGAGGCGATTTTAATATCCTCGACATTTTTAAAAACGAAGGGTTAACAAGTAATGGGTGACTTATTTAAGTTACCTAATGAGAAGACAGATGGATACACCATGGCCTAACTCGGGCTTTTTGACCAGGTGTCGGTAAATAATAAATATAATATAGATGTCAGTATTCCGCTACAGTATACCGTAAATTGTAGTAGGATACTGATACTACTGGTCAGCATTTCCAATTTAAACTTTCATTCTCACTAAAAAGCATTGAACAATTTTATCTTTTGAATGCTTTGTTAAGCAACACCTGTAAGTGACAGGTTCAGCGCATTTCTAGAAGGTTAAATATGCATTAAGCAGAGGTTAACTGTTGATTGAATGAAATGGTCATAAGAAAACAGCAGGAGGCTAAATATTATCTCCCTGTCTAACAATTGCTAGCTATCTGTGATGGGGGTTTTCAAGTGGTTCCCTGCTTAGAGGTGAATAATAAGTTTCAGGAGATATGGATATTTGTTTTCACCAAATATTTATTCCGAACTCCTACACACAATCCTTGAAGACCATACTAAGCTAAATATGCTTCATATTTTGAAAACATATTACATACTTGATAACTCATGCCGATTATTTTGACATCAGTTTGAGTGAATATTGTTAATACATGTACCTAAAGAAGCAGGACCTTTCTGTCAAAATGAGTTAAACTACTCATCAGTCCATTGAGCTCTCTTGAGGCCAACTCACTTTTCACTGCTAAGACATTGGTGTAGAGTGCCAATATCTAATTTGCACTGTTGACCGATAGCATTGGGACCAATATCATACTTGATATCGGCACATCTATTGGTCAACACCACAGGGGACGAATATCAAATTCGATATAGTAGTGGTCACAGTTCGGTTAATGGCGCAGTGAACGGACATACCTGAACAAAGACTTTCAGAATTTAGAGGCCAAGGTCATTGTGATCTTGATCCAAATCTAAATTTGCATTTGGAAATACAAATACCAAAATTTTCTAGTCAAAACAGATGACTTGATTTAAATTAATGATTATGAAATATTTCTTTTGAGGACTAATGTGCAAGTCTTCCAAGCGCCGGACGGAGATTAATGTAGAGATAGACATGACAGCTACAACCATTCTATGTCAATACACTACTGACACGTGTCGGTTTAAATGATATATAATACATGCTAACCATTTATGAACCGTGTATGACCATGCTGTTTGTATCTACACGGATGCCTATAGCGCACTGAGCGCCTCTTGCATCCCTCTACACCTTCATTTCTTCAAATCATACTTTCTCGCTTCTCCCGAAGATTTCATTCTGTCATCCTTAAGTTACCTACCACACTATTTGTATCATTGATGTCAACGGCAATGATAATAATAATATTATTATTATATTGTTGTTGTTATTGTTATTGCTATTGTCCATCTTCTTCTTCTACTCCTCCTTCTTCTTCTTCTTCTTCTTCTTCTTCTTATTATTATTATTACTGTTATTTTGTATGGTTATTCAGTATCATATTTGTACACAAGTTGGAGACACGGTCATAAGACATGTCATGTTGGCCTCCTCCCCCATGGACTAAATAATCGTTATTTAAACCAATAGCTATTTCTTGCGATAGTTAGTAAGGCACACACCCGACACACAGACACATGTACTGTTGGTGCCTATGTGAGGATATGGACTATAGTTAATACTCTTTAGGATAATGCTTGAAATGTGATATTAAAACCATCCTTACATGCAGATTACTGTAATACAGTAATAAGGCACCATGATAATACAATATTCCCTTTTCAAAATAATAATTCTGAATATGCGTACTTGAAGGCTTTGTCAAAGTTGGTACGCTGCCAATTGCTGGTCCTCACAAAGGTAAAGTACAGACATTCACACGCATGTACTGACGCCCCTGTGATGACTTGGACCATACGCCACACATTAGAACCATACTTTTAATAATATTACAGAAATTAAAATATATATTGAAACTTATTCTTCAGCCACTATGATATAAAACATATTGGTGCTTTAAGAACCTAACAGAACGTATATTCCTCATACTTATAGTATGCATTATAGGTGTCACATGGGTACCAATACAAGACTGCGCGCGCGTGCGTGCGTGCGTGCGTGCGTGCGTGTGTGCGTGAGTGCGTGCGTGTGTGCTTGTACAAAGGTCACTTCCTAACGAAAAGCAATATACCGCCAAACGGTACTCCGCGATGTGGTATCTGCTTTGCATGCCAGGTCAGATCCTTTACTATTGACACCGTCCAACTTCAGATTGGACCATTGCCACGTTCAATTTCTTTATCGAAGTGGCTAACTGTTCTTGCCATTCCATAATGACGTGCCATTGTCGTAATGATACCATTAGTGTTTAGGGTTTCAGCAGTAGAAGACCGGAAATTGGAGAGGCATTCAATGAGAGTAAGCTCTACCACTCATTGCATCCTAAATGGTCCTTTCATGATTTAGCTATGATCCGCCCATCTCTAGCTAAGCTCCACCCACATCTACCTCGTGTTGAGATCAAACAATCAATGGACTCTCTGATTATCAATTTGCAGAAACCTATACAGGTAAGCTGTTAAATATTTTCGAAACTAATCTGACTGGGTGCCATTGCTGCCTATTGTAATTTAATTAATACATTTTAACTTGGGATAGGAGAGGTGGACAATGCTGAAGCTTTTGAGACGTGGTAGACTGGAAGCTCCTCCTATAGCTAATGCAGCAATTATTTTGACTGATTATTAAATCATATGTGAGTTTCGAATGTGGCATGTTGTTGGATCGATCTGCTATCTCCCGAGTGTCTATGATGGGTTCTAGAGGGTCACCCATGCAAAACAGTATTGTAACAAATATCATTCATTGATCAGCATGTTTTACAAAGCCATCTTAATGATACCAACGGCCACTTGACTTTATAAAAGAATTCGACTGTCTTCTACTGCTACTGTTACTACTCTGCTACTGCTGCTACTGATGCTACGGTTGTTGCTGGTATCACTACTACTACTACTACTACTACTACTACTACTACTACTACTACTACTACTACTACTACTACTACTACTACTACTACTACTACTACTACTACTACCACTACTACTACTACTACTACTACTACTACTACTACTACTACTACTACTACTACTACTACTACTATTACTATTACTATTACTATTACTATTACTACTACTACTACTACTACTACTACTACTACAACTACTACTACTTCTACCACTACTACTACCAATGGTGCAGCTACTACTGCTATATCTTCAACTACTACTACTACTACTACTGCTGCTGCTGCTGCTGCTGCTGCTGCCACGACGGCGGCTGCTACTGCTGCTGCTGCTGCTACTACTATTACAAGGTCGTTACTATTTATATAGATACATATTCACTACCGCCATAAATGTTAGCTTATATGTTACACATATGCTGTGTAAAACTGGTGTGAATCTGAATCTGACTTTATAAATACATCCCTAACTGGATTGAAATTTGGATTCTGGGAATTCAGACTTTGTGATCGAATCCTCACTCGCACATACCGAATAATTAGACGGAGCCTGGCTATAAACGGGAGGACCATAGCTAGAAATAGATGCTTCTACCGCCATGGTTAATAACGACCATTGCTTCCAAGATGAATGCCGAATTGCACATGGTGAAATTCTTGAAATGTTTGGCGAATCTACTGCTTAGGGGAACGGAGGATTCCATTTTATGCATCAATCATATGATGTTGTGGTCAACTACGTGAGGTGTAGACTGGTGTCATAATCAATTACGTCATGAATGACGTTACTAAGTCCGTCACGACTTGATGAGTGACTAAATGTTGCTTTACGAATTGTATGTTTTACTATTTAATAAACATGTTGCTACATATTTTGAAACTAATTTCACTGGATGCTGTTGCTTCCATTCTGGAAATTGATAGTCAGACAGTTCAGGGATCGATCCAAACATGGTCAACTCTGGCTGGAGCTTAGTTAAAGATGGGCGGGGCATAGCTAGAATGGATGCCTCCACTGATGCACTGTGTGGTGACACTATTTGTTATATAGGCTAGCAGGGGGATCCTTTTTGTGGGGCGTAAAGGTCAAAGTTAATTCGCTATACATGTCATGTTTCAACATTATATATGGTGCAACAGGTTGGTCCAGTTATATATTACTAATGCGTGTCTTTTGTCCATATGATGTTGGAGATCTTAGATTAAGCAATTGTGCGTTACTCTTTCATACACTGGGGTCTGTCAGTCAAGTATTTGATATCATTAGCAATATATGTGAGCTGTTAAAATACGTCACAATCAAATGTCATTTGCCCGAGTGTGAAAGGCTCGCCAGTTATTATAGCCGTCTGAATGGCATAGCTCTGGTGAATTTCATATTTTATAAACAGTTTTGCTGAATATTTTCCCTTAGAGAGGAATAACTTACAGTCAAATTAGTTTCCAAACATTTACCATCTGTCCCGTATGGTTACATTGAAATTAAAGCTTACTTAAACATGGGTGGGCATGAATTGAAAAGGAAGGACATGGCTAGATATGGGTCGGTATGGCATGACATGGTCGGCATGGCTAAAAATGGGTAGCCATAGCTGGAAACTGGTGGGCTCGGCTGGAAATGGAAACCAATATTAACCTTCCTCGCGAGCGGCAAGTGGGTTATAATCCTGTTCAATCCAGTTTACTTATTAATCTTATGATGAAGTACGTCACATGCATAGCGGGATTTAGTCTACGATAAACGCTTAGTCCGCCATTTGTACGAATTGTAGGACTTTACCATTTAATACACTTTCTCCTGAATATTTTGAAACTTAATTTGACTGGGCGCTGTTGCTGCCATAGCCAGACTATTCATAATAATCAACAACTTACCTATATAATGTTCTGGAAATTGAGATTCTGTATGTACTGCAAGGATCTATCGACCCCAGCAGGGGCAAAATGTGGGTGGGGCTTAGCTACAGGTGGGCGTGTCATAGCTCAAGTTGGATTCCTCCATTCGTAAGATGTTTACAACCTGTCTCAATGAATTGTTTTCTACACTACTACCCAAATGTAGGTTATCTTTCTAGCATACGAAAGGAAGATTCATACCCAGAGATCGTTCTCTAGATTTTAAAGAGTAGATATAACTCTACATTCTTTCAAACATATGTAGAACAAATTTCGCCGACTCTGCGAAAAGTGTAGTCATTCATTTAGCAATTCCATTCCTCTAAGCTCCATAGTCGGGCATTTCCTTTATACGCTGGTCAACAATTCACCTAGGCGCACGATGTCCTTCCAGCTCTGCTTGTTTCAAAATTCTTTAAAATGGATAACTGTTTTCGTGCTTACAATTGCTACGTTTCTCTGCAAATAAAAGCAAAGACTGCAGAAACCGAAGCTACTGCATGACGCAACACGACATAAATCTATGCCTCATGGAATTATATACCTGTATAGTTCAACTGATGGGTTCATTTCTATCCAAGCCCGCTCATTTCTAGATATGCACCGCCCATTTCTGGCTAACTCCGGCCAGCTTCTAAGTGTGTTGGATTCAATTATTATACTGGAATCATGCCTTCCAGAATCTCATTATCAAGCTCACTGCAAAAGTAATATTTTGATATTAATTTGACTGTGCCCTGTCTGCCAGCAACAGCTTTCGTGCAATTGACAGACCTTTGGAGATTCATGAGCGTTATAATATCGAATTATTATTGCGGCATCAGGTAGTGTGCCGCACAATTAAGTATGACGCCATACACCATAGTAACATATCGGCTCACTCCATTATGTCCTGCAGAGTACAATTGATCAATAATTTCGTGCTCTATATTCTAGAGTCATGTCTAATTTCATCTTCACGCCAAAGACACGACATGCCCATCATTACCTCCGCTCTTGAGCTGTACTACTTGACACAACCCGAGGTGCCACTGCTGATCCTGAACTCCGCAATAAGGAATGTACGTTGATGGACCTTTCCAGAGTAATGACATCATATGACGTTATAATCAGCTAAAAGGCATGTATGATGACGGCATAATAACTACGTCATAAATGATACTATACGGACCGTCTTTAGCTCTTAAAAGTCCGACACGTTGTAAGAATTGTATGTCTCTACTATTTAATAAGCATGCTGTCGTATATTGTGAAACTAATTTGACTGGGCTCTGTTGCTATCATAGGTAGCAACAGCGCTCAGTCATATTAGTTCAACAGCTTACCTGTATAGTTTTCGGGAAATTGATAGTCAGGGAGTTAAGAGATCGATCGATCACAACACGAGTGAGGTGTGGGTGGAGCTTAGCTAGAGAGGGGCGGGGCATGGCTAAAATGGAAAAGTCCATTGTATTTTCACTGTATGTATTGTTAGTACGAATAATGCCTGGGGAGTACGGCAATTGTTCTAGACTTTAGATGGGCAGTGAAATCTATTTAAATGTCTGCCAGGTGAGGCGGGGGGGGGGGGGGGACTTTCGGTGAATTGCATATGTTAATGATTGATATACGTGTGTCAATGATTACCATGCATACTGAATCAAGAACATGCGCGAACCTAGACCACCACTGGCGCGCAAACACATACAGTTACAATTTGCTACCCAGGTTATAAGGTGATGCACTTGATAATAGATATTATATATTGATATGATTTGTATGGTAAGCGATGGTCTTTAATGGCTACAATGTTCGCGGGGACACGCATCTTCTTTGTTCAAGATATCGTATCATTGGTCAAACGCCGTACATGGATTTCGCTATAGGCTAATTAAGGTTTGCTGAAAATCGTTGCAGCAGGTCGGTACCTATGAATCATGTTTGATACTGGCTACCTGTTATAAGGGACCAAAGTTGCATACCATTGTCAGACCTATGCCATGAATGGGTGTAAAGACGGTAACGCTAACTTGCAGTCGAACATGATGGCTACACCGATCCATACGCTTTAAATGCCCTTCGTGTCACTAGCACTCAATCCTGAACACATGTTACCTGACCACGTCCGATTTTTTTCCTAGAATAATAAGTTTTTAAATAATTTCGGAATGCCAAGGCACGTTTTAATTTAACTACCGGATCAGCGTCTTTTGTTGATTGAAGTGTGTGTCATCACGAAACCTGATAACGGCAGTCGTCGACGATTTCCCAGCATGGTCCTAATTTCCCATGCAATACACGATTATCAATAGGCCCACCCAGATGATTTAAATCTGTGACAGCTGAACGCCACGATACAATAATTTGAATGGACACTATCACTGGACCTACTGAATAATTTGGCATCCCTGACTAAAAGTTAAGTGTGGCTTAGCCACCAACAACCGTACTGTCAGTCAAATTGTTTAAAAAGCATTGAGCATATCCATAGTTAAACCGCGTGGAATATGTAGTCTGCAGAAATTTAACAGACACACCCTTAATTAGATTACGTGTTTTTGTTCAGCTACAGATGATGAGCGAACGCGATGTAGGTAGGAGGAAAGACAGAATGGGCAGGAAGTATGAGGATAGGGTGAAAGAGAAATATGTATAGAGCCTCTCCCTGAGAGAGCGAGATGAGTGTGTGGCAGAGTGTGAGTGTTGGGATGACGGATAGATAATCATATGAAGACGTTGACGCTTAGAACATGGCATAACTCTGCACCTAAGGAAACATCATTTGTCACGTGACATGTATTAAGACTTTCACACTCACGGAGCCGCACGGCACGCATATTCCTGATGCACGGAATATGCTGCTAAAATAATTAATCCTGGGAGATATTGCTACCTATGGACGGTTAAATTTTGTTCGGAATATACAGCTTTTCAGCATTGTTTTCTTAATACGAATATCTCGGAATAGGTAGCCGAACATAGCGGATATCTTTAATAATAGTACACTTATATGGCGCAAAACTCCACGCGAAAAGCGTGCTCTATGCGCTTACAAAACGACGAAAAACGTAAATTTTAAGTTAACAGTTTTAATGACATTGGCTAAAAAGGATGGGTTTCAGTCTGCGCTTAAGCGAGGCCAATGTAGGACAGGATTTAGCATCGAGTGGAAGCAAGTTCCATTCTATTGCAGCTCGATTGAAGTAATGGTAGGTAGTAGTATATCAATGTTCTCTAGTAGCAATTTCGTGGGAATTGGATCAAGTGCACAATATGTTGACTTGGAGCTACGTAGTAATAGCAACACGTCGCATTCGGAGGGTGGCTCGAGACGGTCAAGATACTCATGGCACGGTGTAGATGAGACGCAGCTTAGTTTAACGGAATCTGACAGACTATATAGTTCATTATAGACATAATTATCATAAGATGAATCAAAGGTCAATTGGTATCATACATACTAAATGAGAAGATGATAAGAACCGAATAGGATGGCAGAGAAAACAGGGTATTGATACCCTTCATGGGTGGTCAGGAGAGAGCTGACACAATTGAAAACGCCTAGCGCGGGATGGATCTGTATGTGAGAAGAAACCTACGCATATATCTCCAATTAGCATTAATGGTGTCCATTGTCATCACTGTTGATAGGTGATCGTATCTGTGCATGTTAACCTTTCCTTTCAAAGTATCATATATGACGGTGAATGAAACAAGTCTCCTGTTATTTATGACATCTGCCCTCTGATTTCCGACATGGCCTTTATGATGGAGCTCAGAGGAAAGATGGAAATATATAATAGATTAAATAGCTTATGGGGTAATACCAAAATAAATGGGAGGAAACGAGTGAAAGTACATTTAGACACTATTTATATTTAAACTTAGACCGAATGAGCCATAATGACCAGTAACCTATGCTTGAGCCAGGATGCTCTTTTCCCTAGGTGGTTTGGGGGATGTGATGGGAGTGGGTGGGTGTGGGCGTGGTCCATAGGAGGGCGTTCTCCTTAGGTTGGTGTACTCGCTAGGAGGGCGTTCTCCTTAGGAGGGCGTACTCCCTATGAGGGGTGCTCCCTAGGAGTCCATGCTCCCTAGGAGGGTATGCTCCCTAGGAGGGCGTGCTTCCTCCAACAGAGTGACAGCCAGTGATCTCACAAACGCAACAATTTTAGAATTAGATGACTGTGAGCAGTCCTGTGTTATGAATGATAAATAGCTTTCTTATGCTGCTTACTAACTTCGACATTAATTTCTTTGCAGTCAACCATGTGGGAAAGATGGTCCATCCACCGCTCTGCAAACCCACACACCTCGCCGCACTGAGTCAAAACAAGGAGCTAGACTTGCCTTCTCATGCCCTGTTGATTCATATGCCTATTTTAATAAGCCAACTACGCATAGCCGATGATAGCTTCTGACTCACGGACTCTATCACAGATTGATTTTCCGATTGTACGGTTTCATTTTTCGGCATCCGGAAACAGGAAGCCCCCTCTCACCGTAAATCAATAAATGAGTAGAAATAACCCCATGTATTGCTGATTTAACAACCGTATCCAATGCGTATACTGTGTTTGGTTGAGGACTGCCGTAGTCTAAGCTGTTGTTGATAATGATAATTACAACGCGGCCACACGATTTTCAAAATTTTCTCAATATGTTCCATTTCACGAGCTCATATTAACTCCAGGTGCACCTTGGTGCAGCATCGTAAGGGCTCTGCACGCCCCACACATATGTACGTCATATATGGGTTAATTGGCTTTTTTTCTTGTTTTCCTTATGTAAATTGCTATATTGTAACGGTGAGTCGCGTCTCATAAATGGCGCAGTATCTGAATCAATACTCTCTAGATGTAGAAAGGTTCATTATTTTAATTTTATCACGAAGAGATTTAAATAGAAACTTGTCTAAATTAAACAGTAGCTAGATTTCATTCAGTGTAATCGTTGACGATATCTGTGAATAACTTGTATTCCCCTGGGATTACAGGGAAGAGGGGATTGCGATTCGGGTCTGCTCATCTGTGTGTCTGCCCGCACGTGTTTCTGTTTGTGTGTCTGGAGATGTATTTAAAATACTGCTGACCAGATTTGGCTCAAATTTAGAAACATCAAAGTGTGTAACTCTGCACTATGATTTCACAATTTTGGCCTTGACCCAGGAAAGAAAATACAAATACTATAATATAAATCGGAGCAAAGGAATATGCTGTCATTCGTGTATGATGTAATATATATATTCTGTTGAATGCGTGGAATCTACTTTGGCTGGTAATAGTTGCCACATATGACAGCAAACTTACAAATTAGGTCACAATTTTTCATCAGTTGCTTCATACTGCCAAACAATAAATTATATGTATACATTTGGGCATATATATAGAGGCAAACAGTCACGGTATTTGCTGATTGGTTAAACAGAAAAAGCACGTCAGCCTTCACAGTCTCAAGAAATGCATCAATCAAGCTAGTAAAGTCCAATTATCTCTCGATTACGACATAGTAAACAGGTAAATGCTATCCATTGCTTAAGTGTGACATAGTGTTCGTGCTTGCATGGCGTTAGTCTTGCATTAAGACATATTATAACGCCTGGAAGGGTATGCTAAGATGTGCTGAGGATTCCTCTAAGAAAGTCAGCAAAGATCATAGATATGTGTGCAAAAGATTTCTGATGCTAAACTGAAACGAATCTAACAATCTATGACATCGTCTTGATTATTTGCCAGCCAGTATTTTCTTAGATGGCATGCGACTTATCCCATCATAAATTACGTTTCCCAAAAGCCTGTATATGTATTAGCCGTAATGGCAATTTGTCCTGCGACATCAAGAGGGCAATCGTATGACAATTGCGTAGTCCTATGAGAAGCATATATCAATCTAGCTCCTTGATAATTAGTAGCAAATTTGAGTGAAAATTACAGTGAAATTGGAAGTGGAATTTCCATCAGTGAAGAATGTTAATTTTAAGGACAGTTATTTCTAGTGCAACAACGATTTACAGTAAGATTAATTACCAAATATCCAATATATCTTGCATAAGAATATGCTGTATCTCATTTGCTCAGGCGGACCATAATCAGGATACTGCCTCCATAACGTAAAGCAACAGTGGATATGGTTATCATTAAGAACCATCTGCATTGCTATGTTTCCGTTGAATGCGTAGCATGCCGTTAACTCAAGCGAGCGTTCCATTGCATAACATTAGGTAAACAATTACAACATTATTATTGCAAGAGCATCCCCATGCAGATTTGACATCGGGTACTGTGGCGATATACATCACAGTAGTAATACCGGCGGGGTAGCATTTAGAGATATATTAAGAGTCGACACAGAGGCCACGCCATGCATTCGTATATCCCTGATGACGCAGCTATCTGAGCCGATACTGGACTAATACTGGGCCATTGTGGACTGGTAATATTCACTAAATGCTTGCCAATGGCGTGATCAGCTGGTAACCAGTGTTCGTCAGATAAGATAAGACCTTGCTGTTCGTGTGTGACATGGACATGTTTTAATAACTAACGAATGACACTTTGCCCATGACAATTTCTCGGATACCCTTGTGCCGTGATTGTAATGAATATGTTTTTCGAACGTGGTCAACCGGATGCGTTTATAAGTAGTCCTAAGCGAGAAAATAATTCACCATACCTTTTCCTGCAAATAGAGGATCGAGGTTAGACGAGATTATGCCTTGCAATGAAATATAGACGGGCAACACCTAGCATTCATGTGTACAGTAGGCAAACTCCCTTGCTCACTATCCATCGATCGGATACCTGCGTCGTGCTGTGTGTGGTGGCTGACTTATATCGCCAGGTGACAGGCGCCTTGTCATAGTTATAAATCGTATTTCCGTCTTGCCGCTAGATACACTATTGGGAAATAAAGCAAGCTGTAGAATATTAAGCAGATCTCTGAAAACAGTAGATTTAGCTATTTCAGAAAAGCATTTCTGCAATTACAGAAAGAAAGACATTCATCTATTCGTTGATTCATGACTTGAGGCATGACTTATACTCCTGAGGGTATCAAAGGCAAACATGGCAAAGGGTTGTATATATGTGTATATATGTGTATATATGTGTATATATGTGTATATATATACGCCAGGTTTTAACCCTTCTTGTGTCACCTTAACCTTTAATGGTCAATCGGGGAAGAAACTCCCACTGCAAGGGGCTTACGAATGTCCAGTTGCAGGCCAAGAGAATAGTATTTTTGCTAATTAACCACTGGAATAACTGGCTCGTAAATCCACAAAACTACAATTATCTTGGCCTGCAAATAGATGACGGCTAATCAAAGAATCGAATTTTCTTAACTATTTCCCCTTTGACGCTCAACCTGTTCAAACATGTTCTCCGTAGTTGTCTTGAAGGCAGTAAGCTATTTTTGTAAATATCTTTGGCAAATTTACTAAAATAGTAATTGAAAAATCTGGGCAATTCAACGGTTAATTGATATAAGTCACATCATGGGCGCTTCGAGGCGCTGTTGACATAAACGGGGTTAAATAATTAATCATTAGCATGAACGTGTATGTGTAGAGAGCGTGTCAACATTATATACCAATGTATGTCACTCAGTGATGTGCTGTCTGCTTTGCACGAAGGGGTACATTAGAAACTGCTTTAAACGGGCATCATCAAAGCATCTGATTTTCGGTTCGTCATCTAATGAAGTGCCACCTTCGTAATGATGTCATCGGTGAGTGGAGCCAATAGGGGTTCTGGGCTTGGATATCAACAGTTGGAGGTGTGCTCAGTTAAAGGAATATCTACCAGTCACTGGGTCCTGGATTCCGATGAACTCGAGAGATATACTCCTTAGATTCGGGCTAAAGCGTTTCTCTCTAGTCTTGTTGCATCACTCTAGCTGTCATAGTTCCACCATATATTCTGTTGGATATTTTGAAACTAATTTGGCTATGGGCTGGCATAATAACTCGGAATACCTTTTCGCAAACCGATCTGGCAATCAGTGATTAGTAAATTGTCTTCAGGGAATATAAAGTGGGGATTATGCAGAACGCTTTATAAAGGTTTTACAAAAGTGGCTGCCAATAGATAACCCCTGTAAGTATGCGTGTCGTACTTGTTTCCTTTCATGTGCAGGTGCATTAGGATAGTGCACGTCCAGGCATGCGGAAAGGCGCCATTAGAGTATTTCCTTAAATGGCTTGTGCAGTAAAGGCAATATGTCTCTGTGACATGCTTTGATCATTCCATTCAGGATCAAATCGATTCCGCTTGATTTACCCCTTTTCAGCTTTGGTATAGCTTTCGAGTTTTCGTTAGCGGTTAGGCGCATATAGAGAAGTTGTTATTATCGATTGGGCATTTCTGGTTTGCAGCACATTATTAGGGAGCATAGTGAAATGTTCTACTACTTTTGCATTCATTATAGTATTGACAGATGAATTGGGGTTTTCACTGTTTCTTAACTGATCCAATACAGACCAACATTGTCGTGGATTAATATTGCGTATTGCATCCATCTGGGTTAGAATACTGTTTTTTAAAAGATGTTTTCCTTTTGTTCAATACGCTCTTATAACGATTTCACATAGGCCGGATATTAGAAAAAAGCCTTGTATTACGGGGTTGTTTGCGAATTCGTCTTCCTAGTTCCTTTAAGTGATTACGTACCAGCTTGCAACTTGAGTCAAACCTTTTTTGTATACTTTCTAAGCATGTTAACTGTCTTTCCAGGACTGCGCGTTTGTTTTCTACAAGCGATTTTATTGGTTAGGATGCAATTGTTTTTTATATCGCCTACTAGTGATATTGCATCTTTGACTTTTGACCTTATTACTGGGCTGCACAAACGCTTTTTGAAATTTGAAATCATTATCCTCTTTCCAAATAAATGTGTTATGTTTCTTTCACTCCTTTATATCAGCCGGTAGTTACACTACATGATGATACCAGGCAATGAATAGAATGAGGACAGGGATATGTATATAACACATTTCAACAAAATGTAACATGTTTACAGGAACTAGAAAATGGTTGATCACACTAGGCATACCCGCGTGACTGAAGAAGGTAGGACCCCATGCGATGTCGCCAAAAGCACGGCCATTCAGAATTCTAAGACCAGTGGATTTACACAAAGACAATGATCGTTTTGTTATGACTGGTCACGACGCTATGGTCTGAATTTCGTCTACTAATATGAGTGTTTGTGATATATGTATCATGAACAGGCAGGTAAGTATGACCAAAAAGCGTAATATAGGACAATTAAAAACTAAAGAGAATGGGCTTGGATTGCTCGCAAAGGACACCCCACAGTGTAGAATGTGGAAGAAAACTGATTGCAGCTGAAAGATGTTACCAATCATTCTATCCACATGAAGCAGTTAGTCGATCGGTTGCCAAGTCCGCCGGTCGGTCGGCTGGCCGGCCAGTTGGTCAGCCAGCCAGACGTGCAGGCAGTCCTTCAGTCGTCATCGTCGTTCAAAAGTCTAGATATGTAGTAGGCATGTTATGGGCAGAGTTCCTTAATCAAATTGACGTTAATTTCATGTCCAAAATGGCTACCAGACAGCCGTCTTGAGATTTAGTTTCCATGGTGTAACTCTTTGCAGCCTTATCTGAGTATTGTAAACTGCGTGAGATGCATTGTGTCAGGTGGTGTTATAATCCCTATTAAACAGATGCAATTAGAAAAGCAAATATATCGAGTATTTATCCTTCTTAAAACTCAGTTTAATGATATCTCTGTGTTACCAGATATTCATAAAACTTTGTAAATTCATTTGTAGTGATTCATAAAGATTGTGTGCAAATGGGAAAAATAGTGTCTCCAGTGGATAGCACTCCAGAGTGATTAAAATGTTAAACATCCGTTAAGTGCATTGCCAGGGGAACAGGGGATACGTTACATAAAGTTCATGCGTTCAAATTCCAAAGATGGCTACCACACATGCTTCATGAAAAAGCAGCTTCCATGGCAGTTTGGTTCCATCCCAAAAAGAAACTCTGTAAAACATTGAATAATTAACAAGAACGTCATCTGACTGGTCAAATAGATCACGACAGACAGATAGAGAGAGAGAGAGAGAGAGAGAGAGAGAGAGAGAGAGAGAGAGAGAGAGAGAAAAGAGAAAGAGAAAGAGAGAGAGAGGGAGAGAGAAAGAGAGAGAGAGAGAGAGAGAGAGAGAGAGGGGAGAGGGTGAGGGAGAGAGACAGATGTTATTGGAGATTGTGAGGTAAGGACAGAAAGAGCCTGAGAGACAAATTGTATATTTTTTGTAGCCGAGTCTGTGGCAGGTGATTTCTAAGCACATATCAGGATGTCGTTTCTAAATGGGAGGATGTTTTACACCATTTCATCCCGCTGTGCTGACACAGACACACATATTACAATGAGTGGCCTCTAGCATATTAATCTCGTTATCCTGATTAGGTCCATAGCATATGAACTGAAATTTTTGTTTGACAAAGGGAAGTGTTGTGTCGGCCCTCAATCAGCCACACAATCCACAACCCTGTTATCCATAGGTGGACACATACACAATATGTTTATTTCGACATGCCTGATCTAAATTTCATGCCAGATTATGACACATGTCTTGCAACGCCGAGCAAACAGTCATTTATTCAAGCAAGCTCTGTTATTATTTTCATGGTGCATGTGCTTCAGCCTGATATAATAGAATCGTGTATATATGCATTCAATCCTTGTAGCAGATTAGAGCTTAAATACATTTCTAAGTAAACACGACCATGAACAAATAAATGCGTTGCTACTCTGTTATCATTTGTCTATTACAACCCCATAACATTATCCACGATGTGAAGCATATGCTAGCAGCGTAAATGTCTTTGTGTAAAATGTCTTGATCAGTACTTCACCACAACTCTTGATGATACAATCGTGAACGAAAATACTCACATGTGTTTTACCCGCTTGCATTTGTGTAGCGACGACATATTTAACATATTTTCTTACGCTAGCTAATCCAGAATGAAAGCGTGTAATGATATTCTAGAAGATTTAACTATGAGGCATCATAGCATAATGGAGTGGTATGAACTGTCCCTCGGGTATCTTAACGTCATGCTTAAAATACGTTATTTGCTGACTTTAAAATTGGCCAACATAAACGTAGCAAATGTAAAGGTGAACAAATTGTATGTCTTTGGTAAAATTCATAATTTACATAAGATTATGTTGCATATTTCGAAGATGTCTGACTGTGAGCTGTCGCTGCCATGTGCAGGCAAAGTGTCAGGTCAAATTGCTTTCAAAATAACCAACATTCTGTTTGTAATGTTTTGTAGGAGATTGAGATTCTGGAAATCAAAGCTCAAAATATTGAAACCTATTCAAAGTCTCGAGAACTTATTCTATGATGGACATTCAGCTCTGTGTAATGTGGCATTCTAGAATAGAGTTCTTGCTGCGCATGCAGGACACAATCGTGGATAGTGCGTGGGACAATTAGATAATTTAATTTTAATATATGTACTGATTAGTTGGAGAAGCTTAAAGTAACACTGTTTCCAAACTGAACCTAGGTCATCACCTAATAAGGTATTGAATATAGGAATCTTAAATTCTAGACGTCTTGGTGATAAAGAATTATAATAAACTTTAATATGGACGAGCAGCTCTTAATTGTTCTCCACTGTTTCAAGGCAGGTCGCTGTTTTACTCTGTTCTACAGTTCCACCAATGCATGGTCCCAGATACTGTATTCTATTTAATATAGCGTGTTATTAGTGACTAGACTCCTCACTGCTCCATAAGGTGATTGTTTAAGATGAAGATGGTCTAAAGAGAGTTGACATTTCAGTATCACAGGAGCAAAATGTCATGCGAAACGAGCTTTAGCGAGTTCCAAATTCAATGTTAGTAAACGAGTGGTATAATTTTGAAAATTGTCAACACGAGAAATGTAAACAAGTTTTATTTCCTCTATGTCTGCAATTGGTACACCTTTGGCGTGTTATCTAATATAATTAATCAGTAAATTGAACGGGTGTGCGTGCGTACGTGTTCGTGCGTGCCTGCGTGCGGGAGTTACAGTTGCACGATTTTTGCCTAGAAACATCGCGATCGATTGTATAAAAAAATCGCGATTTTCAATTAAATCGTAGGTCCAAATTCCCAGAAGTATAAACCGGGGTAACGTGACAAGTCACCAATACCGGGACTTGGAATTTCTAGAAAAAGTTGAAATAAATGACACAAAAATAGCACAAAATTAGAACACAATTTCATGCGACACATTCTTAACATCCTATGCCTATGCTTAATGTATACCTTATATCCGTCATCGCAGAAGTGAAATTATTAATTGGGATCGTCTACATATTGTGTATAGTTTAATAAACCTCGTTATTTTCATCAAAATTTGACATAAGATATCGTCGAGTAAAAATATAAAACCCGCTTCCACTTGTTAGGCTGGTACCCGACTCCTCATACCCTCGCTGGCGATTCTCTGGCTCAGGTATTGTGATTATGAGCAATTGGAGTCGGGTACCAGCTTATCCACTTGTAGCCTCCCTTTGTAGGACGAATTTAGGTCATTACCCGAGTAGCGCGAAGACACTAATATTAGTACCCGGGGAGATACCGCGCAATCCATATACATAGGACGGTAGCTTTGAGTAGCTACGATAGCAACGGCGTAAACTCGCCCTATAATGCAGTTTATAGTTGTTTTCAGAATGTACGATTTACATTTAAGAGTAATCAACAGAACGCACAGTTCAAAATACAACTATCTGGAATGCTGTTGCGTTATTTTCTTTAATTAGGCATGACAACCGAAGGAAAAAGGAAAAATTAGTACACCGCTGAAATTGCTAAAAGAATTAAAGAGAATTATGTTCAGTGATTGTTGCCTAACACTCTGCAACTAAGTATATACTTGGTATTCCACTACAGACTCAGGGTCTGCAGCGAAAGAAAGAAAAGTATATGGCGATTCGACGGAGTAACCAGTTGGTTTTCTCAATGGCAAAGGTTTTACCTCGCTAGTGTTAAGCTGGTTTACCATAGAGCTTTATGTTTTGATTAGGACTTAGTGAACACGTGCGTGAAGCGATCAAGAAAAAACACAATGGATACATGCGCGAATGGATTATAACTGTATTCTTTTACTGCTGAATGATGAGTTTTAAAATCTTATAGTCTGCTCAATTTGTTAATGATTTTTCGATTTTTTTTCAATTACATCGTAGAAATTCTTTTTTTCAAAATCGCGATTTTCGATTAAATCGCGAAGTCGCGCAAGCCTAGTGTGCGTGCGTGCGTACGTGTGTGCGTGCGTACAAAGGTCACCTACCTAACGAAAATCAATATACCGCCACACGGGACTCCACGATTTGCATGCTGCGTCAGATCCTCTACTATTGGCGTCATCTGGACATTGATCCTGACACTGTCCTACTTCAGATTGGAGCATTGCCACGGTCAATTTCCTTATCGAAGTCGCTAACTGTTTTTGTCATTCCCTAATGAAATGCCACTTTCGTAATGATATCATCCGCGTGTAGGGTCTCAGCAGTAGAAGAGCGGAGATTGGAGAGGCATTCATTGAGAGTAAGCTCTACCAGTCATTGCCTCCTGAATTGTCCTTTCATGATTTAGATATGCCCCGCCCATCTTTAGCTAAGATCCACCTACAAAAAGCTCGTGTTAGGATCAAGCAATCTCTGAACTCCATGCTTATCAATGTCCAGAAAACTGTACAGGTAAGCTGTTAAATTTTTTCGAAACTAATTTGCCTGGGTGCCGTTGCTGCCTATAGTAATGTAATTAATCAATTTTAATTTCGGATAGGTGAGATGGACAATGCTGAACCCTTTGAGACTTGGTAGATCGGAAGCCCCTCCTTTAGCTAATGTAGCAATTATTTTGACTGATTATTAAATCATGTGTGAGTTTCAAATGTGGCATGTTGTTGGGTGGAGAGAGTTACAAATCTCTATTTGCTGGTTCTTCAGTGTCTAGGATAGGTGATTAGTGGTTCCCCAATCGCTGAATTTGTTTAATTCATGAATCACAATTGAAGGATTTTATTATAACGGCGATCAAATAACATGTTAACCCCGTCCTACCCGGTGACTTTTTCAGGAAATGCATTAACAAAGCTTGTAGTGTACACCACTGCACAAACCTGCTAACTGTGCTACGTACCGATCTAAAAGAATTCAGACTGGGTACACTGATGACAAAGAGGAGCCCAAGGAGCTAAGGCGATCTCAGTGGCCAAAGAAGACGATTTGACAGCAGCTGCAGGATGTTTTCAAACTACTGCAGCCGCAGAACACAGTATATGATGATGACGACGATGATGCTGATCATCATCATAATCGCCGTAATGATCACTAAGATTATCATGTCGCTCCGGCTTTAACTCACAATCCACAACCTCCTTTTGATAAAATAGGTAGATAATTTATTTGTTCATTGCGGCGTTTACATAACAATGTATTTAAGTTATGGTCCAAAGCATAGTTTGCACACATCTAACATGGCTCTAATGGCAGGGTATGTCTGAAGAACATATATAACCTCACTGATTATAACGCTTGCATGAATAAATGAAAGTGTATTTATACAATATCTGACATTTCCAATTAACTATGTACAATGTAATTTAGAGCGAGCATGGTATGACATTCATTTCGGTTGGAGGTCCAACCATGCTTAGCATTATTGTAACAAATAGCATTCATTGATCAGCATGTTTTAGAACGCCATCTTACAGATACCAACGGCCATTTCGCTTTTCGAACAAATTCGACTGTCCTTGACTGTATAAACACCTCGCTACCTCGATTACCAGATCCCTTATATTAGATTTCCCGTCTTGCGATGACTCGTGTTAAGATAGAACACGGTGGCACTAACGCGTTGCTTATAACAACACCTCTTGTGTCAGCAGTGCCTTAAAGCAATCAAAATGCTACGTATATCAATAAACACCTTAATAACGTTTCAAGAAAAATGAAGATTGTTGGAGCCATGACGACTCTTTTTGTAAATAAACCATGACAATTTTTCAAAAAAATATATTTCTGTTGTCCTGCGAATGAGCATTCAATCAAAAGTGTAATGGTCACGAAAATACACATATTTGCATAGCCTGTGTCCATTTGCAGGTTAAGAAGAGTATTGCTGATAATTTAATGCTGAAATTTCCAAAATTCTATTTTCTTAGCCTGCAAATGGAATTTCTCAAGATCACTGCAGAGATGTTTTTGACCACCTGGACCATACGTAGTAAACAACGAATGGAACAGTGTGGCCTGATATTAGCCACGTAAACTGAATTCTCATGGAAGATGTTGCAAGTGCAGATATGTTTTATTGAGCATCAATCGGAGCTAGTGCTGAAGTTCAAATGGGTCCCATTTTCTATCAAGTTTAGCAACCGAATTTAGTGAGGGCTTAGCTAGAATGACCATTGGCAAATACGACCACGCACGCACATCCGCACGGCCACACGCACGCACAGGATCAATACTCATGCACTCATGGTACAGTGTATTATACAAGTGGCGATCAAGCAGTCATACAGGGTAGCACCACATAAATGCACCACCAAAGTCAATCACTTGATTAAAAGCATATCTGATTATGCTTTGTTGAACTGCTAGTAGGGGCTAATGGCGTATGGGCAATATTACGCCGCATCTGTGAGTTTGGTCACAGCATCGGACAAACGAGTCTCTGGAGCAATAATTATGGAAATGAAGCAGTTTATCTTTCTTTAATGTGAAATCTATAACGTGAATGTGGAAAATTTGCGCTAGAACTTTAAAATGTGAGTTACTAAGCAAACACTATGATTATAATTTCGAATTTCTAGTAGAGGTACAAAAAAGTGCAATTGCCAGTGGTTGTGTTTGTGACATTTCTGTTCCATGTATTCATGAGGCATGTATGTATGCTTACTGTATTCTGCGGCTGTAGTAGTAGAACCATCTTACAGCTGCAATCACTCGATCATCGCTTCTAACCACTGTGTTTTGTTCTCAGCCGAATTTCTTAGCTTCCTCATGTCCATTCTTCATTTGATTGTACCGAGTCCTGCTTTTTAGGTCACCGCGTAGAATGCTTATCAGATTTTTGTAGTGAAATTAAACTGTCTGGCCATCGGCGTCCAGTGAAGGTGCGTATGTGTTTGCGGTGGACCGTGCATGGTGTCATATGTTACATATGAAATGTCACAAATGAACCAGAACGTTGTCTCGCTGTTAAGGAACATCTAGACAGGCAGAGACTTTGTTGACAAGTACTCCCAAGAGAGGTGTTCGAATCAGCAATGTATTAGATGACCTAAATATCCACTCGATCCTCTATTGATACGCTGTGATCAAAATGACTGAGAAGACTAGTGCAAGGCAGGTATGGATAACCAATCACATGCCGAATGCTAAACTACTGTGATATCAAGTGCCAAATTTGGCGTAAATCTATTTGTCGGTGTATTGACTTTGGCTAGGTGAGAAGGTGGCTGAGTGGTATATTAAGACACGAGCTTGACTATGCAATGGATATCCAAGTATGTGATACATTTCACCCCATCTGGTATCAGCCTACCACATTGTTGATCAAGCCGAGCAAAGAACAACTCTACAGTGAGGCAGTGGTCTTGACGCATGTCTATTCAAAAGTCAAGAGAAGAGTACTATTAGTTACAGCAGTGTTTTGCCGGGGGTACAGGCTGTTACAACACGCTCAAACGTTGTATCTCCCGAGCGTAGTGATGAGGCACATCTTATATTTTCCGAGCGTAGCGAGGGAAATATAATTGTTTACGTGTGTTGTAACAGCCTGTACCCACATCAAAACACTGGTGTACCGAATTTATTACCCCTGATACGTCGAAGATAGAGATTTTAGCATAACGTGACAATATAATTAGATAAGCAATTCTTGAATTCGACATTTCTAGGCTAGTTCTGCAAGAGTGAAAGTGACATTTTTGCATTGGCTGTAGACCAACAAAACGGCCCCTATTGTCGTGTTTATGCTAGAGAGTTAATCCGGAATAACATCATACCTCTGTATGTGCTTACCAGAGACTAATTACTTCTATAATTAATTCTATAAGTAATCCATTTCACATCGGTATGTTAATTTGCGTATGTAACGCGCTCGTCACGCGGATCATTAGTATCACACCACGAAGAAATGTACAAGATTGCGATCGGTAATTAACTTGCCGTTTTTATGGCTATGATTAATTTGTCGAGTAGCCTAATTCATTTGCTATTCGACTACCAGTGTTTTGCGAGATATACAACCTTGCTGCAACAACAGCTCCCGTCAAATTAGTTTGAAAATATGCAAAAGCGTTCCTTTATTCCCGTATTTCAAGGCCTTGAAATTGAGTCACTTGAAATCTTGAAAGTCATCAATTCCGAAGAGGCGCGTATCCGCCATTTGGCAACATGCGTGTTATTATAATGCGCTTTATGGCTACCTGCGCAGTAAAACTAAAACACGTTTTTCGCGCGGGGGATACCGCGTGGCATTGCCCTCGCGTGAGGGAAATACCAGATCATCCATCCCTGATCTTAATCAATCACATAACAGTATTTGGTCTTGTGGCATTACTGAGGGTTAATAATTTTTAATATTTACCACTTGAATGGCTGGCTAGTCATTTCAGTGGTAAATTCTCAAATATACGCTTCTCCTGGCCTGCAAATGGATACTGGGTAAGCAATATCTGGAATTTTCTTTAGAATTGCCCCTTTGACGGTCAAGCCGGAAAAGATATCAGTGATAAATTTACAAAAAATAGCCTTCCAAAATTAAAAAACTGGGACTATTAAAAGGGTTTATTGATATACGCCGTCTTTTGAGTGCTTTGAGGCGCTGTTAACACACGAGGGTTAAAGTGATTCTATTATTCTGAGGTGGCTCGGGGTTATCGGGGTTGCTGTATGAGTCAAATAACGAACTCCTCAGTAAGAGACACTGCTCCAATTCAACTGATAATAAGTAGTGATTTGTAATGGCCCACTACCCTGCTTCATCCCGTTGTTGGCAAATATTATATAATATATTTGTTTACTAGGCACACTAGTTTCATTAAAGTTATGTCATAAAAAATACGTTGATTATGCAATGAGGACCATTTTTAGAATTTCTTAGTATGAACTGATCTTAATGTTAATGTATGGTGTGAAACGCGCTTTGTGCAACACACCAATGCTAGATGTAACGTAAAGAAACAATGACGATGGCCATGCTGCTGTCTGATGTCTGATGATCGAGAATTGTTTATCTGATGTCGCTCTATTGCTATGTAGATTCGCAAAATTGTGGGATTGATTTATATACCTCGAACCCATCCTTACAAAAATCTGAATTTTAAGGTAAGTATACTGTTAATCTCTTGAATATTTTGAAACTAAGTTGACTGGATGCTATTGCTGCCTATAGCACCAGAATTGCTATGTTATGAAACCTCGGTAACGTAATTTGCGGAGAAATGAAAAATATGGATTCCTCTCAATATCGATACAATTGAATAACAACTGTATTGAAAGTTGTTGTTTTCTTGAGAACGTGTGTCGGATAAACACGTGTGGCAAGCTATAGTTGCAGTATACATGCCTTTGTCCGAAATGGCGAAATATGACTAACTGACCAACTAAGGAGCAGACGACAGACTGACAGACCGACATTGCCTATACGGCAGACCATCTCTAGCTAAGCTCCACCAACACCTCTCTCGTGGTGGGATCGATCGAGCCCTGAGCTCCAACTATCAATTTTTAAAAACAGTACAAGGAAGCTGTTGAATTTTTTGAAACTAATTTGAACGGATGCTGTTGCTGTCTACAACGCCCAGCGAAATTAGTTTCAAAATGTTCAAGCGCATGTTTATTAAATACTAAAGACATTTAATTCGTCCAATTTGCTGGCCTATTAAGCATTTAAGACGGACTAAATTGGGTCATTCGTGCTGTAATTGATTAGGGCATCTTCCTACACGTTGCGTATTTGATTATGACATCCAATGGTGGATGGATAAACGGTAAAGGTTCATTTTAGACAACTCCACAGCTTGGATTGGTTGGAAAGCAATATTTGCTGATACACAACGATTTGTCTTATGGTTGATCTGCACAGGAGTGAGCACAAGGTGCCGCTTTTAGTCCACTGTTTGCCCTGTGCGATATATGGCTGAACTCTGTGTTGTCGTCATTCAAACCAGGATCTAGACAATGTGATTTAATGTGTAGAGACATCCGGGTCTAAAATATCTGTACAGCCAAGTGTAAGGACCAAGATGGTGACGATCAACTTCTGAGAATGCTCTCATAACAACAGAATACACCGACGCTGCGTATATACAAAACAGTCAGAACGAAAACAAGACTGAGCATGCAGTGACAGGAATAAAAAATTGGTTGATCATGTGACATTATAGTCACATGACTTCGTCTTGGATGTGTGCATACCTTTCGATTTCAGCTTAATATAGAGCAATTAAGATAGTAATTGTACCATTATGCACTTGTAATCAAGAGAGGTGCAACACTGCCCAGATAAGGTAAAGTAACATCAAACAGGTTTTAACCCTGAGTAGTGCCGTAAGTTTTGATATAAATAAGAAATAACCACATTAATGCCATGCGCCAAGTCAGTGAACGTTTAAGAGACCTGTTCATCGAAACAGGTAAATGAGCTCGCATCGTAATATGGTAAATGAGCAGAGATGACGCTCCTAAAACGTATTAACAATCGGCACGCATTTGTAATCACTTTATGTCCACAGCATTGATGGACTCTTCGTTGGACAATCGAAGACTGCATCACGGGCCAGTTCACAGACACAGAAGATTAACCACTATCCATGTTTGACGTTCAGCCAGGCCGCCTTCAGTACCCATGAAAAGAAGGTTAGGAAAACAATGACACTCCTAAGGAATGGAGGCGCGTCTGTACCAGCGGCCACCAACAATACATTTCTCAATCATTCAGGTGAGGCTAGCTCAGAGCACATCGCTAACATCATCACATATGTCATTGAGGATCACCTCCCTATAGATGTTGTTGGAGAAGGTACATTCATCATATTTCAAAACACCAAGAAACCACCATGACCTCACTGCAAACTGATGCCAATTGTGCTCGTGAATGGTATTACAAAGATGTTGTCAAATGTGACCTACCCGTATATCAGAGATTCACCTGACAGATTCTCATGAAACGGGATAAGTGACTTTAAAAGAGAACATTGTTGTGCCGACATAGTCTGGGCACACACAATGAATGTTGACATTGGTCGTTTTATCAAAACAGTTAGATTTCTGCAAGATAGGGATCGACATACCACGAGACAACCGATTCTTCAACACACACACACACGCACGCACGCACGCACGCTCGCACGCACGTACGCACGCACGCACGCACGCACGCACCCACGCACCCATGCAGCCACGCACCCACGCACCCACGCACCCACGCACGTAAGCACGCACGCTCGCACGCACCCATAAAGTTGATTGTGTTGATGACGGACCGCGCCCGGTGGGATTCGTGCTGTAAAATCTGACCTGAATAAGAGCAGCACAAGGCGAGCACCGGTGCTGTTTCATCTCTTAACTAGCTGCAACTCTGTCATATGGTTAAAACATGCAACAAAACCAACCTCTCCGACTTCAAATCTAGCCATGCCACTAGATTAGGAATATGCAGATGTTGTTGATTTCATTTATGAAGAATCGGTTCCCATTGATGAACTGCTTCCAAAAGTGGCAAAACCGCTCAAAGCTACAAACTGCTTCATGAATAAAGCCAACCCCGCTCAAAGCTACAAACTGCTGCTTGAATAAAGCCTAAAGCGATAATTAAATGTAATCTAAATATCGATCAGATTATTTTCAAACAAGTACTTTGGAGGATTGACCGACCGACCGACCGACCGACCCACCCACCCACCCACCCACCCACCCACCCACCCACCCACCCACCCACCCGACCCGACCCGACCCGACCCGACCGACAGACCGACAGACCGACAGACCGACAGACCGACAGACCGACAGACCGACCGACCGACCGACCGACCGACCGACCGACCGACCGACCATCCGAGTGATCGACCGACCAACCACCTCAACGTTCGAATGATTGACAGACCGACCAACGAAGACGCAGGCAGGCATTCAGGCAGAAAGACAGGCAGACAAACAGGCAGATATATATTCATTCAAAATGGCAGAACGACGGACGGATGGACAGCAAGACAGACGGATTGGCGGACAGATGTCCGGATGAACGGATGGACTGAGGGACGGATGGGCAAATAAACGGCAAGACGGGCAGACAGACAGACAGATAGACAGACAGAGCGGCTAGAATATTGAGAGATAGGGACACAGATATATATTTCTTTTTCAGCCGACCCTCTTTTGAATCTGGCTACGGTAGTTTCTGTTTTTGTCATTTTCCAAATAAGAAGAGCTACTTTGAAAAAGTTACTAGAAAACCTTATTCTGAGAATCTGAGAAACTTGTCGACGCGAAATATTGTACTAAATATAAAATTGAGCTTTATCGCGTTCTCACTCACCTTCTCTCTCTTTTTCTCTCTCTCTCTCTCTCTCACGCTCTATCTCTCTCTCTCTCTCTTTCTCCCTGTCTCTCTCTCTCCTTCTCCCTCTCTCTCTCCCACTCCCTCTGTCCCTCCCTCCCTCCCTCACCCATCTCTCTCCCTCATGTAGCAGACTAGTTTTTGATTTCTATAAAGGTGAGGAAAAATTAGAATCTGGGAACTTTGTCGTTATAATTGTATCTTCATTCCTGGACAAGTCACATTAGAGTTCTTTATATTTTCATTTCAGCTGTGACCATACTGTGCCGCCTGATGTCAGCAATCAGGGACTTCAACCCAGTACTTCCCTTTAGGGGCATGCGTTATTAGTGGCGTGTCTGTTCATATTTCATCGTGCTAATTTCCCCAAAGAAAAACACAATAATTACCACTGTTTCCAATGTTTAAACTAATTTCCATCAAGTTTTTGCTTGCGTTTATTGTTTATATGTTGCTGTCGTCGTTTCTTTCCGCCTTCAAATCAAAGATGATTGTCATCTGCCTGGCTTTGAGGAATTTTCCCTAAAAGATAATTGCACGCAAACCAGTCTGGGACGAATGCTAATTTAATCAGTCTTCAGGATGCAAATCAGTGTCTGCGTATGTCGTACTATTATATTCGTCTCCGCTATTGTCACTACTGACGTTGTCATTGTCTAAATGCAGCATAAGGTTATATCAGTAACTACATATTATAGCAGGCATTCGGACGCTGGTTATCACTATCAATCCACTGGACATGTGAAATACGCATCTTATAAGTTAATTATGTTCCTTTGATTTTGCAGTTTGTCTTTCAAATATTATGCTAAATTGAATCATATTGTCGCGAATAAGAGAAGAATTGGAACTGTTTTTCCCGCCAACAGAATGATCGTCATTTAATGCAGGTCTAATTTTGCATGCTCTAAATGACGATTCTCAATGATGAGGAATATCAGAGTAGTGGAATGTCTACAAGAGAAAGTGGCCAGAGGTTAATAGATATAATAACACCTACTTAAAAAAGCATGCCCGTATATTATGCCTAACGGACATAACTAATAATATGTTAACCGTGCTGCAAGGTGACCTCGGGAAAACAGGCCTCGGTACACTCTTGACATGAGGAAGCCAAGGATTTTCGCTCATGATGATAATGAAGAATAGTTCACTTGACTACTGGGCATGTTTACTACTATCTGCCTGAATGTTCCATGTTCCAAGTAGGGCAAGTGGTGGTCCTCCTGCACGGCCATTCACGAATAACGGAATCATTTACCTGTGACTAACTTCGTGTTATTAATGGATAATGCAATGGTATTAATTTACAGACAAGGCTGTCAATGGACCTTTCAGGTGTTAGCTATGCCCCGCCCATCTCCAGCTAAGCTCTACCCACACCTCGCTCGTGTTGGGATCGATCGATCTCTGAACATCCTAACTATCAATTTCCAAAAAACTACAGAACTACAGAACTCCAGAAACTCTCGAATAACTCGTCCCCGACCCTCCCCATGTCAGTAAAACTGTCCGAATCTTCTTATGGATCCGACACTTCCATTTATTAAAGAGTATGTGTTTGGGACGGTTTTTGAGACACAACATACGACGAGCTGGTTAATTAAGCAATGTATTATTTATATGCCATTAACGTGGAGTATTGTGTTTAACATTACATAATAGATGCGATAAAGTTCCTAGAGCTATACGAGATGTTATGTTGAATATTTCCAAACGAGTTTGATTTGAAGCAATGCTTAGAATTCCAGTCAAATTACAATTAAAATATTCGTCAGCTTGCCTGTTGTGTTGATTCGAATTTGATCCATGCGGGATTTGGAGATTTCATTACTAAAACGTCTTAAAACATATTTAGAAGAAAATCACAATCCCACACACCCTCGATTAGTCATAGATTTTGTAAAAAAATAACTGAAGGTTGTTACAATTGTAGTGTTTTATCAAATGTCAGGTAAACTGGATTATCCCAGGTAAAAAGACCTTTGATTTAGTCTCAGCAGCTTGCAGTTATGCGTATTTCTGCATGTGATTTTTTTAAATACGTAATTAGGGCCCATAATAATCGCCACCACACGTTGTTAGAGCAGGTAGCTGTTGAGAGAGAGAGAGAGAGAGAGAGAGAGAGAGAGAGAGAGAGAGAGAGAGAGAGAGAGAGAGAGAGAGAGAGAGAGAGAGAATGAGAGACCAAGAGAAGACTATTTTTTAAACCGTACCATTAAAATCTCTGGCTCGATAACCGAGCCAATCATTCCAGTGGTAAATTTTCAAAAACAGTCTTCACTTTGTCTGCAAATTAACGTTTTCTATGAGAAAATTGAAATTTTCTTGAACAGATTCGATGGTTAAAAGGTTAATTAAGTAATGCATGAATTATCATACATGAATATGACATATATATGTTATAATATAATTTTAAATACATAAGACAATTAAAATAAAATAAACCCAGAATATAGAGCATATTCAAAAAATATATATGTATATATATATATATATATATATATATATATATATATTATATATATATATATATATATATATATATATATATTGGTAACTTATGCATTGCCGATGTTAGTATTGGCGGCATGGAGGTGTATTAGACATTAGTTGCCTGCTGTTGAAAACGTGCCGTGTTTAATAAGGGTAGCAATGTGATTACCGCATATTACTCAATCCACTTGATCCCTTGAGATAAGTTACCTATTTAAATAGAGCTGCGTTCAACAGGATGTAGACTGCTCTTGCTGTCGTCGCCTAATAACTACAATTATTTAGAATCGTTAAAATCGGTTATTTCGCATGACCATAACTGTTTGTCTTTTGGCGTACAGGCAATGGGGTACGAATTTATATCATTTAAATACAATTTTAATTTGAAGGCAAATTTGTTAAAAGGGCATCAATTATGATTAGCAAACGTCCTCCAGATTTACTGAATGCCATTTTGGGTAGTGTACCCTTTTATCCCTATTTTTAAGTATATATACGCACGCACGCACGCACGCACGCACGCACGCACGCACGCACACACGCACGCACGCACGCACGCATGTACATACGTACCCACGCACGCACGCACGCACACACACACCCATATGTAGATTATGACTTTTTAACTTTTACATTACCAATAGTAATATGAACGTTTAAAAGGTCATAATCTCAAAGCACAATACTGATGCTCAATTATCAGTCAGAACGCAGGAAAACAGTTCTCAGAACATCTAATTTCACAATTTTTCCCGTTTAAGATCCCCGTAACCGCCTGCTTCCCCCTCCCTGACTCACCCTAATGGGCTCCCCCAACATTTCGGCTTGCACGACGCCCATGGTCGGATTGGTCGAGGGAGTGATTACGTCATAAACATTTGACTTAGGCTACAACCACTTTGTTCCCGCCAAAAATTATCGAATTTGATTGGTCGAGAGAGAACAATAGACATAACTCTTGACCAATCATAGTCTTCTGAATAACGTGCCTGGCGTCATACATAACAGGCCTGGTAAGTTCCAGTGTTTTGTCAGTCATCGCTGACGTCACAGTGATTCAACCTTAATAAGATGAGGTGGATTTTAATCGAAAGGTAATCTCGTACTGACACGATATCTGTGTATTGATGTTGGGTGTAAATGTGTTATCATGAAATGAACTTTAAATATTTGTGATAAGCACACCACCTAATAAGTAAAAAATACAATATGACATTCGACAATGCTATGAAAAACACAAGGCAAGAGAAAGACATACCTATATCATTTTGAGAAAATATGTTACTGCATGTCTGTCTGTCTGTCTGTCTGTGCCTGCCTGCCTGCCTGCCTGCCTGCCTGCCTGCCTGCCTGCCTGCCTGCCTGCCTGCCTGCCGCCAGCCTGCCTACATGCCTGCCTGCCTGCCTGCATGCCTGTCGGCCAGTCAGTCGATCAGTCGGTCGGTCGGTCTATCTGCCTTGCAAAGACTATTGAGGTAATTTAACTAAAGATTTTAATATTGTGTTTGTGGAAATTAACATTGCACGACTTTGATCATAGACCACTTGAAGAGAGGGCGCCGAACGTGCTAAATTCCCGATCTCAGACCTTGGCTCCTAGGGTGATGTTAAGGTTTCTTCTATAATAAGCCTTTTAGTATCTGTATTAATCTCGTCATTCATTCATTCGTTCATTCGTTCGTTCGTTCGTTCGTTCGTTCGTTCATTCATTCATTCATTCATTCATTCAATAAAGGAAAACCATTTTCCAGGATTTGCAGACTTCCGACAAAATGAACGGATGATGGTGACGGAATTGAATTGACAATTAGTTTATTTTAATACAATATTCAACATATGTGTGAAGTTAAAAGTCAATAATAATAATAATAATAATAATAATAATAATAATAATAAAAGTTATCAATGATAAAACAAAAATCACACTAGGACCGGGAAGTTTCGAGAAGGTTCAAGTATAAATATCGCTAACCCTAACTTTACGTAGTCAAGTGATACACTGGAATCCTGTAAAATCAGAATCAACTTCAACAGAAAATCAAAAGTTTGTGAGCTTTGACTAGCGTAATTATTGTAATCCTGTACGCCGCACAAGGAACACGTTTTTAAGTACTTTAAGTACTTTAACTCTTTCATCCCAACGTCGGCCAAATCGCCCTGTCTTAGAACACATAGCCCTACACAGTGTCAATCATTTACATTGAACATAATTTGATCATATGCTGTTGCATGCTAGAGCAGGAAAAGGTATACCACTAATTTGAATGTATATAACCCAATAGACATTTTCACTGTATCCACCCATCCTCGTCAAAATCAACTACGTGAATGACGTACGTCTTTACTATTTAATAAACATTATGTTGAATGCTGTAGACCAATTTTACTGGGCGCTGTTGCTTCCGAAAATCAATGACCGGCCTTGAGCTGCCATCCTTCTTTTTAACCATCAAAAGAGGAAAGTGGTAAGGTGAGATAGCCGGTTTAATAATATTGAGGCCAACCATTTCCTCAATTTCAGATTTCACAGTGTTGATATTTGAATGAGGTATTGGATAAGGCTTCACAAGACTTGGCTTAGTATCGGTCAATCTGATATTATGTTCAAGTAAATTGGTTAAGCCTGGCTTACCGGAAAATATGTCACGATACTCTTTAATTAACTCTCTCAGTTGTTCACTATGTTCATATGTCAAATGAGGATTAATATTCACATCACTGTAATTCTCTTCTTTAGACGGGGGATATTCCTTAAGTAATGCTTGATTATTAAAGTTATCTCACTCACCTATGTCTGATTCGAGTGCTGCAAGTGCGCTTACTTGATTGGAAGGTTGATGTTCAGAGTACAGCTTGAGCATGTTTATGTGGAAAATCTTATACTTGGATCCCATCTGAATTCTGTAGTCATTGACGTCTACTTTCTCCACGGCCTGAAAAGGACCTCTCCACTGCAATAGAAGCTTATTAGACTTAGTTGGTAATAAAATAAGCACTTTTGATCCAACACTCAGAGATCTTGCTTTAGCACGGCGGTCAAATTTTACTTTCTACCTACCTTGAGAGGTTTTCTAGAGCACTTTGTGTAACTTCCTCTAATCTATTACGCAAATCGAGTACATACTGGTATGTGGACTTCCCCTCTTCATGAATGTCTTCTTTTGTCCATAATTCCTTTAGAATAGCCATAGGACCACAGACTGTTCTTCCATAAACTAATTCGAATGGTGAGAACCCCATACTTTCTTGCGGTACTTCACGGTGGGAGAACAATAGTGGCTCAATATAATGATCCCAATCATCTGGATTAGCCTGACACATTTTACGTAGCATATGTTTCAATGTCCCATTGAATCTTTCTACCAACCCTTTGGCCATAGCATGATATGGAGTGATAAACAGCTGGTCTATTGGCATTAATGTCCACACTTCGTTCATCATACATGATGTCAGTTGACTGCCATTATCCGATACCATCTCATTACGTACACCAATCCGAGAGAACATCTGGAGCAAGGCTTCCGCTACTTTGTCTGTCTCCATAGATGGCAACACCATAGCTTCTGGATATCTAGTAGCATTAACAACTAGGGTTTAAAATCTATTTGTTACCTCTATTAGACCTAGGTGTCACTGGGTCGACTATGTCAATAGCTACCCCACGAAATGGAGTATCAATAAGCGGCGTCTTCTACACTGGAACCTTAGGAACATGACCCGTAGGTAATGTTTTCTGACACACACCACATGATTTGCAAAACCGAGTTACATCACCACCCATTCCATGTCAGTAGAAGTTGCTAAGAATCCGTTTAGTAGTTTTGTTAACGCCTAGATGACCTAACAACACTAATTTATGAGCTAGTTTAAGAACATCATTACGCAACGTGGTTGGCACTAACAGTTGTTTAATCTCTGGATTAGAGTATTGACTATAAAAACGATACAACAAACAATTAACACATGCACATCTTTCACTAACATGAGAATCACTACGTTCAACACCACGTAAACACTTCATATGACAATGACGCAATGTTCTGTCTTCTTGTTGTAAGATTTCAACTCTGATGCTGATGTACTTACAGAAATTGTCTTATGTGCTGACAGTGGTTTCTATGTTGTCCTCTTAGTATCTGACTGGCTACGGGTCACCACAGCATTTCTGGTGTTGATATTATCACCACTGTCCGCATCGCTAAGCGCAGTCATTATAGCACTAGCTCATGGCACATTTCCAACTACGACATCATAAACAGGATTGTCTAAACACAACATATCTATTTTACCACTCAAAAAAGGTGTTTGAATACTCACAGATGCAATAGGAGCAATTCGCGCTGTGCGGTCTATCACCACATACGTTTGTTTTCTACCAGTCATAAGATCATCTCTTCACGACTGCACAGTTACATCCAGTATCGCACCTTGCTTTAGCAGGTTTGCCTTCCACCATACCTTCTGAAATAGGTAAAGATTGCAATATAAAATCCAATTCCTGACAAATATTGCCTAACACTGGTAAGGTACACCCACAACTAAGTTGACCTACATCGTCACTCATTGGACACTCATGGTTTGAATCTTCTGCTACTTGAATCTTCTGTGATGCTGAAACAGGACTTTTCTCAAGCACGGTCTTAGCTATTACTGGACAATTACGTTGCATATGTCCTAATTGATTACAGTAAAAACAGGTCACATCACGAGATTGATTCCTATTTGATGGACGTTGATTCAATTCAATGTCACCTCCTTTGTGATCAGCTTGCTTTGAAGGATTCGATTTTTTATCAGAATTTCTAAGACAACGCCAACCTTTCACTTGCATAAATGTCTCTGATAGCTTAGTAATTTCCGACATGTTTTTAGGCTTACGTTCTCTAGGAAACACAGCTAAGTCCTTATGAGCCGAATTGATACACTGTTCAGTCAGGATTAATTGCCACAGACCATTGTAATCCTTCTTCTCAGAGGAAAGCTCCACCCAGCTGTCAACGTATGTCTCAAATCTAAAAATAAACTGAGTATGTAATGCATTAGTGTCTGGATGTGCTGTAAAGAATTTCTTTCGAAACCCATCTTGAATTAACTGATAGCTACGTAACAGAGAATCCGTTAGCTTACTGTAATTTCTAGCATCTTCTGAAGTCAATCTAGAATACACATCCAAAGCTTTGCCTCTAAGTACAGCACCAAGAAAAACAGCTTTATCACCATCATTCCAATTCTGAACAACTGCATATCTTTCAAATCGTTCAATATAAGAGTCCATTTGAGCATTAGTTTCATCATATAGTTGTAATCTTGGACCTTTAAATCTTACACTACTGGAAGTATCATTAGGTGTATCCCACTTACCTTTCTTTTCAAGCATATCCATTTCCATCTGTTTCATCTCTCACTCATGTGCTCGCTGTTCTCGATCCAGAGCTTGCTTTTCCTTTTTTGCTGCGTCTTCGTGATCACGCCCACGTTCACGCTCCTCAACAGCAAACTTGCGCAGTTCATCACCTGAATAGTTCAGTTCCTTTCCTAAGTTAACACAATTTTGAAGATCACCCATACTGGAATTTCAATGCTGCACTACACAAACAACAATTACAAATTAGTATATTTACAAAATGTTAAACAAAATTACCAAGTCACTACCTGAGGTATTGTATGCAACGCTTACACTTCACCAGAATCACGATTATGACTGAAGTTCAACATCACTGTATGACGGATTGCGATTGTCCAATACACTCATCACAGGTATCACTGAAAAAACTCACACAAACTGTAGTACACACACTACAATGTGATATCACAATAACGAATGCTGCCCCAATGCTTAAATCGCACCCAAAAGATGGAAGAATTTCCTAGACCAATGTAATCACAATAATAACAATCTACTACTGATTCACTAAGTGTCAATTTCTACTGCTCACATCCTTATTTACCCTTGTATGCTTAAGACTATACTACTTGAACAACATTAATTAATTAGTGCCAAATTCTGACTTATGTAGCATGAGCGTGAGAAATACCTGTTAAATCAGGATAATCGTATACTAATTAAAGCTGACAGTAAATTCAAAAAAAGAATTATTTCAATTTTCTAAATTTTGAATTGTTTACTGAATTCATGTTACAGAAAATAATCCCGGACGAGCCCCCATTTGTCACGAGGGAAACGGGTTTTGGGACCCCTATCACGGACATTATATTGATCGACCCAATCCCAACCAACATGCCAGGACAAATACTATGGGAAAGGAAGATGACCAATAAATAAAGTGTCCTGTCACAAGCGTCAATGAATCAATAGCCAAGTTCAAAGAAAACAAGTTTAATGATATAAGGAATATACAAACGTACACAGTTTGAAAATAATATATTATGCAACGGTGCTATCATTAAATATAATAGCTAATGCCAAATATATCCATGACAGTAATTAATTATCAATATCCTATGAGAAATTTCAAGAAAAAGGTAAGTGAAACCATTCTGTAGGAGCGCCACCAGTCACATTGAGCGCCACCAGGCACCACTTCCGGTCCAAACAATGCCACTTCCGGTCCAACCAGAGTCACTTCCGTTCAGATAGAGTTGCATTCGGTTCACCCACAATCACTTCCGGTTCACCCAGGGTCACTTCCGGTTCACCCATGGTCACTTCCAGTCTAACTAGAGTCACGTCAGGTTCAACAGTGTGACTCCTAGTGCCAATACTGAGGATTACAAATACAAATGAGCCCTGACTAATAGACTTGGATTAACGAATAGGATGAGATTGAACAGAGTTTTAATAATCAATTTAACAGTAGATATGGCGTAGTTGGTACTCACAAGCAACTACCAATATTGGCACTCGCAGGCCAGTATTACAATTGTTACATTTACAAATAAAATCTATACATAGTATTTGAAGAACAGTAGGCATTACATTTGAAACTAAAATGACTGAGCTTAACCAGTAAGTGTAAGCACAAAGTTCTAAAACAATCAAAGTACCAAGTTTCAAGAGGAACTAAGTAATACTATTGAGTTTCATCTTAAATAGGATAGCTTTAAGTGCAAAATCTTGAAATAATCACGCTACCAAGGTTCAAGACAATCTAACTAATACAATAAAAATGATCACCACAAAAAACAATCATTCAATCATCATACCTGAGGTGCGATCAGCAAACAATATATAGAATCATGTCAACTGGTTGCCCACAAGCAGACGGACAGACCAACAACCACCATATCTACCAGACAGGATAGCAATCACAGGAACAGCAGCATCTAGACAGAGTAAGCGATTCTGACCACGATGACAATTTCAGTAGCCCTTAAATACCTTATCTGCATGGGATGGTAAGAATAGGACATACCTAGGGGCTTGCAGAAATCAGGCAGTGCACCTCTCGAATGATCACACAACAATACGCGTTGCACTAAATAATTAACATATAAATACAATAATTAGGCATTTCAGAATATCAATAGTCATTTGCATATGATAAATAGCTATATACATAACAATTAAACTCAACCAGCGCGAGCTGTAATTGACAAGTGAAATGAAGACCTTGTCAGACTTCAATCACGGAATAGGCACAGAAATTAACAGGTGAAAGCGATCTGACATTAACGCGAGAATACTACCGCGACACTGTAACTAGGTTAATCATAGTAAATACAGGGGGGGGGGGGGCGATTAAAATAGATCAGAAATGTGACCATTTCACAATGCTCATATAGTGTTTACAGGAACATTTTGGCATGATTCGGTGAAAATACCTCAAAATAAGACAAAATCTGAACATCAAAATTAAGTAAAACTGCAATATGACCCAAGTTCCGAGACTCGAGTATGAGCGTCTAAAATGGCTTCCATATGCATTTTAGGGTAAAGTAGCTGTAAAGTGCAAGGAATATTTTTCAAATAATGGAAAATTCAAAAACACTTGATACCATTTTTTTCTTCACGTAATGCCAGTTATATTGGAGTTCAAAATGCCCGCCATCTGAAACATGTTTTGCCTCCATAGTCACATACGCTCTTACAGTTAGTGTCTATATATTTAGGGTTTAAGGTTTGACCGATCCATTTATATGATGTTGGATAGGCCGCATTGACCCAATGTATTGCCCAATTTTCGAAATATTAATGTATAATACATAGACCGGGGTAATTCTAGAAATTGTCAGTTAAATTAAATTAAAAATGCACATTTGCACATATATTGGCATCTATCGTACGGCTGCTTGTTTCTGCCATTTGATAACACAGCAGTTGCATGAAAGATATTTTACTGTATAGACATTTGAGCATACAGACTCATGATGGAGGGCGAAGAGCTACCTACAAAAATAAACCAACTGGTTACAGATTTTGTATAAAGGGTCAGTAATCTAACCAAATATATATCACATGGGAGAATTGTACTACGATCTGGTCAGTGATCATGGAGTTATTGGTGGCAAGGTATTTCAACAGAACTTAAACAATTGTATCAGACACATCCGATGTAGCCACTCAAACATGTTCCACTGACGTAGTCATGATTTCTCACGAGGGCGCTGTTCTACACCGCTATTATGTACGCCTAGATGCTGACCCGGGCATGACTCCAGTTACTGGTATGCCAGATATGTGCCCCGAGTCTGAGAAGTGCACACGCCATCAACTTCAGGTGAAACATCTGATACAAATGTACCCACACGTAACACGTAGTCGATGAACAGAACACAATTCAGAGGATACCAGTGTGGACAAAGGTGTTGATATGCTACCCCCAATACATGGAGCTCTGGTAGAACATATCCTCCCGTGGTCGCTGTCAACCTTTTGTGTGGGAGCAGGACCCTGTTGTCAATCCACTGTTTCCAGATCCCCTGAACTGAGGCTGTGCAATGGAAGATGGCATGTTGTTGACTCTGTTGTCGAAGAATCCAGCGGCCTCTGCAGTGGTTGTTGAGTGAGTTAGATGTATGTGCGCTAAGTATATATATGCAATATCCTGTTGCATTTTGGATATCCGAATGGCAGAGGTGCCCTCAATTTCCAATGTGCTATTATCTCTTTTAGATCTAGCAGCGGTAGTGAAATAGTAATCACTCTTCAGCAAAATGCCATTAAGATGCTTTCTTTTCTATTTAATACATTTTTTTTTTTAGCAAATGGCAGTCATTTTGAAATTCATTATGGCAGCTGTGTGTTTTAAACATATATCCCATCATATTATATGAATCCTGAATGCATGCGTATGCTATGCAATCTGTCATATGATTGATATATCGTTTGTAGATACATAACCCGAGATACAGACGGAAAATTATCGTGAAAATTGTAGCCATTTTGAAATCAAGGATGGTGTCTATTTAGTCAAGCAAAAGGAACGTATCATGTGGCTTTGTACGAGAGGTCAGAGGGACCAATCGAAATTCAAAATTTAAAATTCAGAGCTCCACTTCGAAATTTAAAACTCTAGTTCGAAAATTAAATCTCGACTTCGAAATTCAAAACTTAAATCAGCCAATCGGATTTTTCGTGTGTACAGTCTGAAACGGTTATGGCCGATTAAAGGCATACATCGCAGACGAATTATCGGCAATAGATCACACGTGAGTAAGTCTACTGCTATTGCAAATGTGTATATGGGCCGCAATTCATACCACAGTAACGGTCAACATGTACGTGATACTGATAGGCTATACGCCGCACCCGCTTACTAATTACTAATCTACCTAACACCCATCAGACTTAGGAAAATTGAGACTTTTAGCTCCGTTACGTTATCGCTGCTTTTCAATATTGGCATGTAGAATTTTTCCTCGGCTTTTGACAACATAATGGCAAAATCAGTGATAATTGCATATTGAAAATGGATACATGATGCTAAAACTGAAGACTATAGACGCATTTTACCACGAATATTTTCACAAGTATTTATCAGTAAAAGCATCAGTTTCTGTTAAAGCAAATATCTGCTACCGTCCTGAATTAACTATGATGGGGCTGACTGTTAGTACATGCTGGTATATGGAGTAGGGGTGTGCGTTTTGCCGCAGCCTTTATCACTCTGTACCTTTAAGACTATACATGAGTATGTATGCTGTACATGTTTTGAAATGCTACATCAACAGCCATAGCTAATACACCAATACACCCATAGCTAACCTACTCATACCTATTCAGAGAAACAAACACGTATTACCACCCCTACCAATAGTTATGCCCGGCATAATATACACCAATTACTACTCTACCCATACACCGGCCGCTACCATACCATGCCTCTGCTTATAAGCACATATACACATAGCCACTAATACACACATAGCTATCCAACACACACCCTAATCGATATCATATACCAATCGCTCCCGCTACTCATACACCCATTACTCTTACTCACGCAGCCTTAGCCATCCCTACCTTATTGCAACATAGCTACTTCTACAGCCATAGCTAGCCCATCCAAAATACTCATATCTACCCAAACCCATATCTACCCATACCAATACACCCGTTGCAATGAGTGTATTGGTAGGGTATCCGTAGATGTAAACTGGCTATGCATGTGCGTGCGTGCGTGCGTGCGTGCGTGCGTGCGTGCGTGCGTGCGTGCGTGTGTGTGTGCGCGCCGCGTGTGCGTGAGTGAGTGCGTGCGTGCGTGCGTGCGTACGTGCGTGTTATGATAGCTATGGGTGTATTGGTGGTTATGGGGTATATATGGTTATGAGTGTGCATATATAGTTTAGGGTGGTAGCGGTGTGTGTATACGTACGTGTACTCGGGTAGCAATTTTCAATCTGTAAAACTGTTAATAATTAATTAGCTAATTTAAGATTTGAATCTACAAGTCGAGTTTTGAATTTCGAATTTTTAATTTGGAATGCACCTTCTGGGCTTTTGTAGTTTTGTATATCCTGATACTTAATGAGAACGCGGGGTGGGGGGAGAGAGAGGGGAGGAGAGGGGAGAGAGAGGGGGAGAGGGGAGAGAGAGAGCAGAGAGAGTGGGGAAAGAGACGGGAGAGAGAGATAGAGAGGGAGGGAGGGAGGGAGGGAGGGAGGGAGAGAAGAGAGAGGGTGAGAGAGAGAGGGGGAGAGAGAGAAGAGAGAGAGGGGAAGAGAGAGAGAGGGGGAGAGGGGGGAGAGCGAGAGGGGAGGAGGGAGGGAGAGAGAGAGAAGAGAGAGAGGGGAGAGAGAGAGGGGAAGAGAAAGAGAGAGATAGGGAGGGAGGGAGGGAGGGAGGGGAGGGAGAGAGAAGACAGAGGGGGGGGAGAGAGAGGGGAGAGAGAGAGAAGCGAGAGAGAGGGGAAGAGAGAGAGAGTGGAAGAGAGAGAGAGAGAGAGAGAGCGAGGGGGTAGAGAGAGGGGAGAGAGAGATGGGGAGATAGAGAGGGGGGTGAAGAGAGAGAGAGAGAGGGGGCGAGAGAGAGAAGAGAGAAGAGAGAGAGAGGGTGGGGGAGAGAGAGGACAGATAGCGAGAAGGAGAGAGCGAGAGACACACAGAGAGAGAGAGAGAGAGAGAGAGAGAGAGAGAGAGAGAGAGAGAGGAAGGGAGGGAGGGAGGGAGAGAGAGAGAGAGAGATGGGGCGGGTGAGAGGAAGGGGGTGAGAGATGGGTCGCAGGGGTGGCAATGTGGACCGATTAAAACTATGATGGGGCTGACTGTTAGTACATGATGGTAAATGGAGTTGGGGGGGGGTGCGTTTCGCCGCAGCCTTTATCACTATGTACCTTTAAGACTATATATGAGTATGTATGCTGTACATGTTTTGAAATGCTACATCAACAGCCATAGCTAATACGCCAATACACCCATAGCTAACCGACTCATACCTATTCAGAGAAACACACACGTATTACTACGCCTACCAATAGTTATGCCCGGCATAATATACACCAATTACTACTCTACCCATACACCGGCCGCTACCATACCATGCCTCTGATTATAAGCACATATATACATAGCCACTAATACACACATAGATATCCAACACACACCCTAACCGATATCATATACCAATCGCTCCCGCTACTCATACACCCATTACTCTTACTCACGCAGCCTTAGCCATCCCTACCTTATTGCACCATAGCTACTTCTACAGCCATAGCTAGTCCATCCAATATACTTATATCTACCCAAACCCATATCTACCAATACCAATACACCCGTTGCAATGAGTGTATTTGTAGGGTATCCGTATATGTAAACTGGCTATGCATGTGCGTGCGTGTGTGCGTGCGTGTGTGTGTGCGCGTGTGCGTGAGTGAGTGCGTGCGTGCGTGCGTGCGTGCGTACGTGTGTGTTATGATAGCTATGGGTGTATTGGTGGTTATGGGGTATAGATGGTTATGAGTGTGCATATATAGTTTAGGGTGGTAGCGGTGTGTGTATACGTACGGGTACTCGGGTAGCAATTTTCAATCTGTAAAACTGTTAATAATTAATTAGCTAATTTAAGATTTGAATCTAAAAGTCGAGTTTTGAATTTCGAATTTTTAATTTGGAATGCAACTTCTGGGCTTTTGGAGTTTTGTATATCCTGATACTTAATGAGAACGCGGGGGGGAGAGAGAGGGGGGGGAGAGCGGAGAGAGGGGGAGAGAGGGAGAGAGAGAGAGAGAGAGAGCAGAGCGAGTGGGGAAAGAGAAGGAGAGAGATAGAGAGGGAGGGAGGGAGGGAGGGGAGGGAGCGAGGGAGAGAAGAGAGAGGGTGAGAGAGAGAGGGGGGAGAGAGAGAAGAGAGAGAGGGGAAGAGAGAGAGAGAGAGAGAGAGGAGGGGGGTGGGAAGAGGGGGGAGAGCGAGAGGGGAGGAGGGAGGGAGAGAGAGAAGAGAGAGAGGGGAGAGAGATAAGGGTGGGGAGAGAGAGAGGAGAGATAGAGAGAGGGAGGGGGAGAGAGAGATTGAGAGAGGAGGAGAGAGGGAGAGAGGGGGAAGAGAGACAGGGGAGAGAGAGAGACGAGAGAGAGAGGAAGAGAAAGAGGGAGGAGAGAGAGAGGGGAGAGAGGGGAGAGAGAGGGAGAGGGGAAGAGAGAGAGAGGGAGGGAGGGGGGAGAGAGAGAGGGGAAGAGAGAGAGGGGGGGTTGACAGGGGAGAGAGAGTGGGGAGAGAGAGAGGGGGAGAGAGAGAGAAGAGAGAGAGAGAGGGAAGGGAGAGAGGGAAGAGAGAGAGAGGAGAGAGAGGGGAGTGAGAGAGGGGGGAAAAAAGAGAGAGAGGGTGGAGGAGGGGAGGGAGGGAGAGAAGGGAGAGGGGGAGAGAGAGATGGGTGAGAGAGAAGAGATAGAGGGGAAGAGAGGGAGGGGAAGAGAGAGAGAGAGAGGAGGAGAGAGACAGGGGTGAGAGAGAGAGGGAGAGAGGGGAGAGAGAAAGGGGTGTGAGAGAGAGGGCGAGAGAGAGAGAGGGGAAGAGAGAGAGACAGATAGGGAGGGAGGGAGGGAGGGGAGGGAGAGAAAGACAGAGGGGAGAGAGAGAGGGGAGAGAGAGAGAAGAGGGAGAGAGGGGAAGAGAGAGAGAGAGAAGAGAGAGAGAGAGGGGAGAGAGAGAGGGGAAGAGAGGAGAGAGAGAAAGGGGTGTGAGAGAGAGGCGAGAGAGAGAGAGAGAGGGGAAGAGAGAGAGACAGATAGGGAGGGAGGGAGGGAGGGAGGGAGAGAAAAGACAGAGGGGGAGAGAGAGAGGGGAGAGAGAGAGAAGAGGAGAGAGGGGACGAGAGAGAGAGAGAGAGAGAGAGAGTGGAAGAGAGAGAGAGAGAGAGAGAGAGAGAGAGAGAGAGAGAGAGAGAGGTAGAGAGAGGGGAGCAGAGAGATGGGGAGATAGAGAGGGGGGGGGGTGAAGAGAGAGAGAGAGAGAGAGAGAGAGAGAGAGAGAGAGAGAGAGGAGGGGGGCGAGAGAGAGAAGAAAGAAGAGAGTGAGAGGGTGGGGGAGAGAAGAGGACAGATAGAGAGGAGGAGGAGAGCGAGAGACACAGAGAGAGAGAAAGAGAGAGAGAGAGAGAGGGGGGGGGAGGAGGGAGGGAGGAGAGGAGAGAGAGAGAGCGAGAGACATATAGAGAAGAGATGGGGCATAGGAGAGGGAGGGGGTGAGAGATGGGTCGCAGGGGTGGCAATATGGACCGATTCTAACTATGATGGGGCTGACTGTTAGTACATAATGGTAAATGGAGTTGGGGGTGCGTTTTGCCGCAGCCTTTATCACTATGTACCTTTAAGACTATATATGAGTATGTATGCTGTACATGTTTTGAAATGCTACATCAACAGCCTTAGCTAATACACCAGTACACCCATAGCTAACCTACTCGTAACTATTCAGAGAAACACACACGTATTACCACCCCTACCAATAGTTATGCCCGGCATAATATACACCAATTACTACTCTACCCATACACCGGCCGCTACCCATACCATGCCTCTGCTTATAAGCACATATATACATAGCCACTAATACACACATAGATAGCCAACACACACATAACCGATATCATATACCAATCGCTCCCGCTACTCATACACCCATTACTCTTACTCACGCAGCCTTAGCCATCCCTACCTTATTGCACCATAGCTACTTCTACAGCCATAGCTAGCCCATCCAAAATACTCATATCTACCCAAACCCATATCTACCCCATACCAATACACCCGTTGCAATGAGTGTATTGGTAGGGTATCCGTAGATGTAAACTGGCTATGCATGCTGCGTGCGTGCGTGCGTGCGTGCCGTGCGTGCGTGCGTGCGTGCGTGCGTGCGTGCGTGCGTGCGTGCGTGCGTGCGTGCGTGCGTGCGTGCGTGCGTGCGTGCGTGCGTGCGTGCGTGCGTGCGTGCGTGCGTGCGTGCGTGCGGTGCGTGCGTGCGTGCGTGCCTGCGTGCCTGCGTGCCTGCGTGCCTGCGTGCGTGCGTGGTGCGTGCGTGCGTGCGTGCGTGTGTGTGCGTGTGGTGCGTGCGTGAGTGAGTGCGTGTGTGCGTGCGTGCGTGCGTGCGTGCGTGCGTGCGTACGTGCGTGTTATGATAGCTATGGGTGTATTGGTGGTTATGGGGTATAGATGGTTATGAGTGTGCATATATAGTGTAGGGTGGTAGCGGTGTGTGTATACGTACGGGTATTCGGGTAGCAATTTTCAATCTGTTAAACTGTTAATAATTAATTAGCTAATTTAAGATATGAATCTCCAAGTCAAGTTTTGAATTCCGAATTTTTAATTTGGAATGCACCTTCTGGGCTTTTGTAGTTTTTGTATATCCTGATACTTGATGAGAACGCGGGCGGGTGGCAGAGGGGGAGAGAGAGGGTAGAGAGGGGGAGAGAGGGAGAGAGAGAGAGAGAGCAGAGAGAGTGGGGAAAGAGAGGGGAGAGAGATAGAGAGGGATGGAGGGAGGGAGGGGAGGGAGGAGAGAGGGAGGGAGAGAAGCGAGAGGGTGAGAGAGAGAGGGGAGAGAGAGAGAAGAGAGAGAGGGGGAGATAGAGAGAGGGAATAGAGAGACAGATAGAGGGGAGAGAGGGGGAGGAGCGAGAGGGGAGGAGGGAGGGAGGGAGAGAGAGAAGAGAGAGAGGGTGGGGAGAGAGAGGAGAGATAGAGAGAGGGGAGGGGAGAGAGATTGAGAGAGGGGGAGAGAGGGAGAGAGGGGGGAGAGAGACAGGGGGAGAGAGAGAGAGGTGGGAGAGAGGGGAGAGAGAGAGAGAGGGGAAGAGAGAGAGGGGTGGGAGAGAGGGGGGGGGGGAGAGAGAGAGGTGGAAGAGAAAGAGGGTGGGGCTTGACAGGGGAGAGAGAGTGGAGAGAGAGAGAGAGAGAGGGTGAGAGAGAGAGGGAAGATAGAGAGAGAGGGGAAGAGAGAGAGAGGAGAGAGAGGGGAGAGAGAGGCGGGAAGAGATAGCGAGGGGGAGAGGGGAGGGAGGGAGAGAACGGAGAGGGGGAGAGAGATATGGGTGAGACAGAAGAGAGAGAGAGGGGAAGAGAGAGAGAGGAAGAGAGAGATAGAGGGTGGAGAGAGACTGGAGAGAGAGAGAGAGAGAGAGAGTGAGAGAGAGAGAGAGAGAGAGAGAGAGAGAGTGAGAGAGCGAGGGGGAAGAGAGAGAGAGAGAGAGAGAGAGACGAGAGAGAGAGAGAGAGAGATAGAGAGAGAAGAGAGAGAGAGAGAGAGAGGGGAAGAGAGGAGAGAGAAAGGGGTGTGAGAGAGAGGGCGAGAGAGAGAGAGAGGGGAAGAGAGAGAGAGATAGGGAGGAGGGGAGTGAGAGGGAAGACAGATGGGGGGGGGGGAGAGGGGGAGAGAGAGAGAAGAGAGAGAGAGGGGGAGAGATAGAGAGAGAGAGAGAGTGGAAGAGAGAGAGAGAGAGAGGGGGGGTAGAGAGAGAGGGGAGAGAGTGGGGGAGATAGAGAGGTGGGAAGAGAGAGAGAGAGAGAGAGGGGGGGGGGGGGTGGGGCGAGAGAGAGAAGAGAAGAGAGAGAAAGGGTGGGGGAGAGAGAGGGCAGATAGAGAGAGGGAGAGAGCGAGAGACACACAGAGAGAGAGAGAGAGAGAGAGAGAGAGAGAGAGAGAGAGAGAGAGAGAGAGACGAGAGAGAGAGAGAGAGCGAGAGACACAGAGAGAGAGAGAGAGGGGGCGAGGGAGGGAGGGAGATGGGGCGGGTGAGAGGGAGGGGTGAGAGATGGGTCGCAGGGGTGGCAATATGGACCGATTATAACACATTAAATCTCAAATATTGTGAGAATTACATTTGAGGTTGTTAAACTAACCAATCGCAATCATCGATGCATTACCCATTTTTACCTGATCCAATGTAAAAAAAGGTAAAATAGGAAATGAACCAGTCTTTCCTTACGAGTAACCTGCCAGGTTATTGCATTTGCCGGTCTTTTGTGTAGTCCAATCGTGGTGTTTGTGAAACATTAGGGTACAGTAAGCTGTTGTCATTAAATAGTGCAACAACTTTCAGAAACCCTACAATTGATACGAGTAAATGTCACCCCTTTCTTATTGCAAAATAAGAATTGTGATATCCAAGCAAATGAAATTGAGAAGTGACGTCGGTATAATGAGTATATCAGCAGCATTGACCTCTAGTATGTGTTCAGTTTTAGAATAAAAGTAAGAACATTATAACACTACAAATGCTGTCAGTGGAAACAAAAAACAAGGTATATATCCTACATAGTAATTAGAACGTGTGTAATTGATGCAAAGAACAATGAGGGGTCCGCCTGTCATGACGTCATAACGAAATACGTGACGTGTTAACTGACGTCACCATCAAAATGTTGTATCTCCATCGCAAAGGTCTTAAAACCTGTCACAACACTGGACGTATATGCCGTATAAGCCTCCAAAATGCGTGCATGTGTATTTTATAGCGGAAGCCGATGTACGCATGAATGTTCATCATTTCTACATTTTGACGATGTTACAGTATTGTTCTAATTATTTACAGAGCAAGTGAATAATAATAATATTGCCAGTGTGATTTGGTTCAATTGTTGCTTATATAATGAATCGGTCGACATGACGTTACGCCCACATTTCGTCAGTGAACCGGTAATAATGTTCAATGCCACGTGGCAGTAGAAAACCATGTCACTTAAGTATATTACGTCATACTCAATTATGTCAAGGTAGGCTGACGTCGCGCTACATAGTGGCTTGGCGTATCTAGAAAAGTTCGTCAAGCGCATGCATGGTATGTCTTTACTATTTAATAAATATAGGCAGCAATAGCACTCAGTCAAATTAGTTTCAAAATATTCAACGTCTTACCTGTATAGCGACCTTTGCAATTGAGATGCTGGGAAATGCAGGATTCAAAGTAATTAAATCGATTCCAACACACGGGAAAAAGTTTGGTGGAACTTAGCAAGAATAGGCGTGGCCTAGCTAGAAATAGATCCCTACGCAAGAAAGAGAAGGCTAGCGACTAAACATGATTGTGTACAGGACACGAGATTGATCGCCTAAAATGGCTTTACACCTGGAAGTAAATATAATTTCAGTCGACCTGGAAGTAAATATACATTTCAGTCGTTTCCTGGGGGACAATGAAACGGGAATGATGGCGGTAAACCTAATGTTAAAACAGTGAATAATTATCGACTAGTTATTTCAAGAGTAGCGTGTAGCGTTCCTTCCGTGTGCATTTCTACCTCGGGTATACATGGTTTCACAAGCGAACTCAGAGTTTCAGAATTAAAGCCGAACCTAAAAGCCAACATTGAAGATAACGTTTTTCTACGTTCTCAAAAGATGGCCTGTTACTTAACGAGTCGCTTCAAAATATGTGTCAATTCCATAAATTTCCCTTAATCATTCCTATATCCTATGTATACTGCTGCAGGCGAATTTGCTCGATTGATAGGAGTAGGCTATGTCTTCGAAATCTCCGTTGGAACAGCATTCAAGACAATATAATTGGTGCTACCTGTTTTCGAATCTTTTGCTTCGCAATGTATCTTGCGAGATTCCGCTGTTCTTGCGAGATTCCGCCCGACTAGGAGAATTGTGATCATTTTGGTGTTATTCATTTAATTACGTGCTCAGCTATGGCAGTTGTCCAACATCATAGCTACAAGCGAACTCACAACATATGAAAAAGGTTAATACAAGGTAACATCTAAACAGCACTTGGAAGAAGAATTAGGTCTTCATCTATGCAGACTGCACATGTTGCATGTAGCCGTTTGATGTGTGATTCAATGGTTGAATTTACAATAGACGTAGATAATTGTCATTGTATCAGTATTGTATAATACATCCAAGATCTGTTTATGATTTGTCATGCCTAATGCACATTTTGTGACAGTGATCTGCGATGGTTTGGTGTATCAAAGGAGCATGTCGTGCATGCCCATCTAGTGAAAGTCGCAATGCTTGGACGTGATCACTGACGCAAAGATTGAGTCCTCGGTTAAAGCAGTTACATTGAAACAGAAAACCCTGCCATGCTTGTGGCACAGAGTGACTCTGGGCAGGGTCGTTCTGATGCTGTTGATGGTCACGATAGACCACAGGTTTGGCGGTTGCTCATGTCACTTCTTGGTCTTGGGCACCACGAAAATGGTAACTTAGCCCACATACCTCGATACCTCATGAGGTTTTGCACGAAGACAGAGATTAATACCTGTTGTGATTGTACTACCTGCATATTTAAACGGTTCACTGCTAATACTGCTAGGTCCAGCTTCTAGTCCATTTCACATGGTGTTAATAGCATTCATTAACTTGCATTGTTTCGATGTGTGTTTGCAGTGACCTGGTACCAACAATAAATGCCTTAGTGGGTCATTGTCTGCTCCGTGAATTGGTCTTAATCGATTCTTTCATCGAATCCGTCTCAGCCCAGAGCAGTAATGCTTCAACAATTGAATCAAAGTGGCGGATTTCCAGGTTGCTACGGAGGTGACTTTTAGATCTTCACCATACTATTACAAGCAATCCAAGCCGACAATGTTCTGAGTGTACACGTATATAATGATGGATACATAATAGACATAGCAGACACACTAGCCAAGGATTGGTTAATATGAACTTGTCATTCTTTCGTGCCAATTGGTAATACGATTCTCAGCGTTCAATGCACAATACAATGTATTTCTGTTATTTTTTAGGATGGTGCTAACTGGGTTATACAGCAACTTAATGAGAGTAGTAGTAGTAGTAGTAGTAGTAGTAGTAGTAGTAGTAGTAGTAGTAGTAGTAGTAGTAGTAGTAGTAGTAGTAGTAGTAGTAGTAGTAGTAGTAGTAGCAGCCAGCAGCAGATGGCGAATTTATCCTGCCTATTTGGTACAGAGGGCAGTAAAGGGATGCCGAATTTTCGATGATATAAACATATATGATTTTGTAAAACGTTTTGTGGAATGTTTGTTAAACCTTCGAACCCATGCTTCACATAATCTCAATTTCAAACATCGGTACCAGAAAGCTGTAGTGTAATTTGAAACTATTTTGGCAGAAATATGTCGCTGTCTACGCAGCAACAGTTTCAAATCGGGTTGGTTTGAAAATACATAGCAGAATATTTATAAGATCAAAATTTTTTGGTGTGATTGAATTTCGTGTTGAATGGTTAAGACATAGCCTAGGTAGATGATGCATAGAATTTTAAAGAAATTATACAATTGATCTGCAAATGGTTATTACTTATTTATACATGTGACTGATACGATAGCTGTTTTCTATTGAATCTTCTTTGCTTAAAGTTCTTTTTGAGTCAGTATAATTTTGGAAACTATGGATTTCAATACGATCCTTTGATCATGCTACCAACAAAAGTTAGTAGGTAGTAGTAGTAGTAGTAGTAGTAGTAGTAGTAGTAGTAGTAGTAGTAGTGGTGGTGGTGGTGGTGGTGGTGGTGGTCGGTGGTGGTGGTGATAGTAGCAGTAGCAGCAGCAGCAGCAACAGCAGCAGCAGCAGCAGCAGCAGCAGCAGCAGTAGTAGCAGCAGCCGTATTAGTAGTAGCAGTCGCAGCCATCCCCTCCTTACCACACCAGATAAGGGGCCTCAAAAGTAATTAGACCTCGGCCCCAAATAGGCTTATTACCGCTCTACGAACTGCTTTCTGACTGCCATTTATTGTATGTGCCAACTAGCCTGACATACAAACACTATTAAGAAGTATATACACACTAGACTTATATATCAGAAAGAGGATTATCTGAGATTTGCTGGTCCACGCTTATAACGTTGTAACTAATCTATTAATATGTACATACTAAATGTGTTGTCACGGATCAGCAGAAACTGTTTGTCACCAATGGGGTTGTGACCATGGAATGACGTCACAGGTTTATAATAGAACCTGGGACGGCAGCCCGTGGGAGTTTTGGCGTTGGGCACGGTCACTTGTCGTTTTGGATATTTGGTTCCACTCCACGACGTGATATCGGACTGTGGAGTGTGGCCAACTATACAAACGAGCCAGTTACTGTGTCCTAGTGTAAGTGAGATATATTACTAAAGCTTTACCGTAGCTACAAAGACGCGTCCTTGTTATCTCACCAGCCAGACGAAACTAATCGTATGAAAACAGCACCAGTTATGCAAGCACGCAGACAAACAGACATAGCTTTATGAAATCCCTATTATGGGTAACTATGTAACTGTTCTATTAAACATCATCAGCATATTTCAATACAGAATGCAGCTGAAGAGAAGCAATCATGCCCGTTCTGTTAGCGGTACTTTGAGGACTGCCGGTTCAGAAGCAAATCACAATTTGTCATCAGTGTATAGAAATGGTTAGTAAATTGTTAGGTTTCTCATGTAATAAGCGGCAAATATGCCAATTAGAATGAAAGACTAATTGCCATGGTGTGCTTGTTTATTTTTAGGCTGCAATGAAGTGAGCTCAGAAAATACATTCACATGAGCGCATTACGGCTGTATTACCAAAATGAAGAATATCTTCAATATTGACACAGAAAATGAAGAAAAATAGCATCATTATTTTAACTTAATGCTGTTCTTTTCCTTGCTATCCATCTGCTCGCAGCAACTCCTCTTAAAATTACATGATAATGAATCAGCATAATTATAATATATGATGCATCTCTGTTTGCGCACAGGTCCAGTCATTGTGGAATATACCTGGAAGATCCCTGCAGACTAATGATACACCATTACATTGTCTGACTATAGGACAGAACATACTCGGAAAACGACACCAAACATATGGCAGAGTCTGCAATGAATTAGATTCTGTATTTTCAGTCGAGAAGGGTATGGATTACAACTCAGAATTAGTACAATATGTGCAGAATCTACACTCATAACGCATGTTACTAGGCCAATACCTGGCCATTACCGCGCTATATTGCCGGATAGGGTCCACTACCGGCCCAGTAATATCGGTTCTCGGGATATTGAAGAATAATAGGTAATGAAGTGATGGGTATTCTTGTGAGAGAATGAGGGGTATTTCCAATGCTAACAGGCATGTCTCACATCCAGGGAAGCGACTATCAACAAAAATAAGCTTCAGAAGACACAGTTACTGCAACATACTCACTACGATGCACCTGATGGTTATTACTCTATCTCTCCAGAGGTTTTTTACATGAGAATTGACCATAATAAATTAAACTCGCACGTGTACGATATGCTCAAAATTGGGGGTTCAGCGCTTTGTCATACGCGGATAAAGCCCTTGTCACACTTGATCTGCAGATATACGTACGGAGGACAGGACACTAGAGACTCGCTGAGATACACGGACACACTTCATCATTTGACGAGATGAGCGAACGTGGAAACAGAAGAGCAATATGAGTAGTCTAATCTCTGTTACGCTGCGCAGTTATTTGCCAAACCAGGAATAGACCATCTCGCGAAGTACAGCTCTAAAGCGTCGTCCACTGAGGACATACAGGAGGAAGTTTATGGCGTTGTTAACAGTGGTGAATATCGTAAATATAGAAAATATCGGTAACCGTGTCCCGTCAACAGAGAGGTCGCCGGTAACGGGTGATGAGCCATGTAACAAACGCACCTAAGCTCGTTGCTACATTTGGAGCAAGGCATATTATAGCCGCCACAGATACCGCTAAAAGCATTACAGTTACAGACCTGTTCTGACGCGTGATCTTGTCACTGACCTGGAGCCGCCAGATAAATTGCTATCTCACGTGATGTGCTCACTTAACAACAATCGTTATGTTGCTTACGCATAACAACGTCAGTGGAATAAAAACGAAGAACGCAGCATCAACAACATACCAACGTGCCATAAACGTTTCATACGTGGATTTGACGAAACAACCACTGACTATAGCGGCATGTCTTCCTTACACACACGTGTGTATTATAGACATGAGGACATCTATGTCTTAATATATTGCTTTGAGGATATCTGGAAAAGTCACTAGTTACAGACAAACAAATGTCAACTTGATGGGAATGTTGCTTATTGGAACCGGGAAAACGTCTTACGCTTTCATGCTGATACGTTTTGGTAGGATTTGAAGGTTGAATAACAGTGGTTGTGGAGGATATAGTGCACATAGTATCATTCTAGTTTAATAGCAATATTTTCCTTGAGTTTGTGTATGAGAAATAAATAGATCAACACCAATATACCCTTCCATTTCCATGGAGCATTTATTTAGTAATTACACATATTTAAAGATGTTGAAATGATGTCAGATACGTGTAAATGAGGTGATGGCTGTTGCTGCTCTCGTGATAGCTGTTGCTGTTGCTGTGACTGTTGTTGATGTTGCTGTGACTGCTGCTGCTGCTGCTGCTACTGCTGCTGCTGCTGCTGCTGCTGCTGCTGCTGCTGCTGCTGTGCTGCTGCTGCTGTATAGATGAATGCGTTGGTAGATGTGCTTGCTGTGTTGGTATTTGCGGTGTTGTAAATGTATGGTTGTTGTCTGTGAATGTGCGTTGTTGGGATTGTTGTTGTGGAATGTATGCAGGTGTATGTGCTCCTGAGTCACCATGCCAGCCTGGTCCATCCTCTTTACTCTGGTATACAGTCTCCACACCTCCTCCTCCCATCCACTGTTGGGCGGTAGCTGACATTCTTTTCACCCTCCTCGAAATCGAAGTCATCATCCCTCGTTGGCATGTTGGCGCGCTTCAATGTCCTCTTGAATTGTCCTAATGTCCGCCTCTGCTTGACTGCATTTGCTTTGACACCTCTGTTAACATCGAATCTACTTTCTCAATTCCACCAGCCTGGAGCCTTTTCCTCTTGCTGACTGAAGAGGAATCCGACACGACTCGTGACGGGGAGGGCATGGGAACTGTGGGCGTGTTGGTGTGCTTTCTCATTGGCTGTGTGCTACTGAAATGAAAAGTGTTAGTGTAATCATGAGAAGCATACCACCTGTTGAAAATATGCAAACTTTAGAAATATTTTCAGGAATATTCAGTTATATTCTCAGAATCTCAATCTCGAGGCAATCACACATATAAACTGTTAAATATTTTGAAACTAATTTCACTGGAACCTGATGCGGCAAATGCAGTACAGCTCCCAGTCAAATTAGATTTAGAATATTCAACAGAAGATTTATTAATCGTAAATAATATCTCGTATTCTGGACTTTCGGGTTCAAAGAGTTAATTAGTAAATTAGTAAATTAATAAGTTGTTCGCTTTCCAGATTCTAGACCACTGGTGAAAACATATTGTAGATATGGGATTGTCTTGTGGGAGTCATGACCACGCGGATGTCTTATATTTTCGAGTAAGTCCCAAGAGAAATTTATGATTTGAAAATACCAGGTGAGCTAATGGACCGGTTGACTTTATACTTTTAATATTTAAACTTATTATTTACATCAGCAGTGCTGATGATATTCGGTTTCCGCTAAATGCATGGTGTGCAGATATAGCACACTGAAACTTGTTGGATAAAGTATGAAATAGTCGAATTAATTAGAAAAGATCCCACGGTTCTGAATTGATGTGCATTTGGAAATAGTGTTGATGAAAGTTGTTGCTGTTCAGTCGGCACACACTTTTATAATATTCAGCAGTCGTTTGAATCGATAGTTTAGAACATAATCGAGGTAGAATAATCAGTGGAATCGAACGTGACAAATGGACTTAGTTGATGACATAGGCATTCTAGATTCTCATATGAGAATAGAACAACATCAGATGGCAATGAGATCATACAGCTCATGTGCCTATTACTCTAGCATCCTACAGGCTTACCCATTGATAGGCAATGGACAGGACATGGACATTGTAGCGTCCTGTAGGAAATTAATTAACATAATCGAATTTGTATATCAACTATATGTCACTCATACAGTGGCATGCAACAACAACACATTCTATAATGTTGTTAGTTAGCTGACAGATCGCATCAAATCAGAACCAGATACCACCGCTTTATCTATGTGAGGCATCATCTCCATAGAAGAATAGCACAGAGTTTGATTGGTCAGGATGACGTCACGATCAATGAGCGTCGATCAAACTCCGTAGCAAAGAATTATATGGAATAGGTTTTGAAGTTGAAATTGAAATACAGGGATCGTTGATTGGTCAGAACGACCAACATTTATTAGGTAGGAACTTCATAGGAAGGAATAGGCAGAAGTTGATTGGTGGACTGATTGTCCGGGTCAATCAAGCTGTGCTTATAACGTACCTAGAAGAATCATCAGAACAGATTCGGGTAGAATCTAAATATTTATAAATGTATAGAACCTCAGATTTATGAGATTCTAAATACTATATAAGATACACTTTCATGTTTAGAAAGTTAATCAATCCACCATCTCGATTCACTGAACATCTCGCTGGTGTTCAGTTAGCAGATAGCTATAGACGTAGCGTAGCCATAGAACTTGCTTGATTTGTACCAGTAAGGTACCAGTTTGTTATTCGAGCAATTTTGCTCTAGACTAAATCCCTTTATAGTTTCTGTACAGTTAAGTTACATTAATGAAATCATCATCTTACGTATATGTAAGACACGAGTTCGGTTTAGTTTATCCAAATAAGAATTAGCATTAGGAATCTGATCATTGAGTCGGAAGCAACATCCGATCCTTACCAGCAGATCTCTTAGTCAGATTAGGCCCAGCAGTCTTTAAATAATATCGTCATCACCATCTTCACGACGAGGTGAGCCAGACTGTCTAGTATCCTTCTCCCGCCGTCGCAAGAGGTTGTCGCAGCAACCGTAACATCAGAATCTTATCGATAGCGAAGCGGAACCGTCAAGTAATAAATAAGTCATAATCCGGAGATCCGAAATCTTCAATATGTTTCTCTGTCGACACAGTATCGCCTGGGTGTGACCGCTGTGTCAAAGTTGGTGCCAGAGGTGTGTTCTGGCATATGGGACACCATGCAGCCTGCCCTTAGGAACATGCCACAGACTCCCACAGACTGGCAGGGATAGCAGCAAACCTTTAGCAGAGGTGGAACTATCTCCATTGTATTGGATGTATTGATGGCAACATGTAGTCATGCCTGGACCGTCTCGCAGCGGTTCGTTATTCTATAATTACAAGGGCACGTTTCAGTGGTGCTGATGGCATTGGTAGATGCGTCATACACGTTTATATACGTTGATATCGGAGCGTATGGGAGGCAGTCAGATGCCGGAATATTCGCTCGTTCACAGCTAGGTCGCTCAATCCTGCCGCCAAATTCTCTCAACTTGCCAGAGCATTGCTCCTTATTACATTTGCTTAGGGATTTGGACCTATGTCTTGTGTTGCGCTTGGAGATGAACCATTTCTACTGCAGAGACATATCATGCGCCCTTACCCTGGACGCGACACTACTGAAGATCAACAAGCTTATAATTATAGACATTCGCGCGCACGTAGGATTGTGGAGCGTGCTTTAGGCTTGTTAGCTGCTAGATGGTGTGGTGTATCACACAAAAATGGGAGTATTGCCAGAAATCGTTAATAATATCATCCACGCTCCACTATTCTGCATAACACGCTGCAATATGATTTCAACTCCTGTATCAACGGCAGAACTGATTGAAGGATGCCAAGCAGATGCAGCAGAAGGTTTAGATGGTCTACGCCCACATGGAACTCGAGGAACAAACGAGGCAGCCGAAATAAGGAACTTATTGAAGATTACTTTGTGGCTCATCCACTACCCTGGCAAGCAGAATATGTTCAGAGAGGACTCTTTGAGTAATGCGTTTACAAACTCGTACCTTAGTGTACAGTCAGACGCATCATCGTCAGAGAGAGAATGGTTGTCGGCAGCATGTTCCTCGTCCCCATCAGTAATATATGTCGTTAGCGGGAGACTCTGGTTAGCTCTGACAATATTGCTCACTGTGCTGTAAATCAGATTGTAACAAAAATAAATTCCTATTTACCAGACATAAATATGTTATTCAAGGAAATGAAAGCTGTCGAGACATTGGTCTGTTCGTAAATAATTACTCTCGCCCAAGCGAAGTTTGGAGAGACTATTGTGACAGGCATGTGTGTCCTTGACCAAACTTGGGGGTAGGTTTCCCTTGGGTCGCGAAGAAATGTATTGATTTTTGGGTCAAAAGGTCAAAGGTCAAAAGTAAAAGGTAAGGATCGTCGAAAATGGTTGTAGTGCGATAACTGCTCTTGAATGATCTTGACCAAACTTGGAGGCAAATGTAAAAGGTGATGGGTCAAGAGGTCAAGGGCCAAAAGACGAAGAGGTCAAAGGTCACGATGAGCGAAAATCACTGACGGGCGAGACTAGGAATCCGGAATCCTTGTTTCTATTTACATTAAGACATTCGGAATCATAATATGTGGTGAGCATTGGCCAATTCTGTGTTTTAAACCGTTTGGATAAATCATGATTCAATTTATATACATTCATCAAATGTAGGTCCCTAAATGTTTAGTTTATCAATGAAAATTAAGATTTCATGGATGTAATTAATAAAACAATTTCTAAGTTGGCAGGCTGGTCTTCCTGAAATTATATGCGTGCGTGTTTGTGTGCGTGCGTGTTTGTGT
>CM067368.1:22058693-22095932 GCA_034401795.1 Chaetoderma sp. LZ-2023a | reverse complement strand
CCCTTGCCTTTCTATCCACATGCACATACTTGTATTTCCTTATGGTGTATTAGGTTTTTTCTCTCCGCCCCCCCCACCTCCCCCCACCCCCCCCCCCCACCCCGGATGTTCTTGTCCAGGAAGAAATGTCATCACTCACACAAGAAATGACAGTTTAGCTTTCTGCTGTTGTATGACACCTTGAGATTAGAATAGGTGAAATCGAAAATGAAATAAGCCACTTGAAAGAAAGTATTGATTATATTTATTTACATTTGTTTGTCTATAGATCGAAAATAAATCATATATTTTTGCATTCACAATATGTGCGTTTGTTAAACATCTAGGAGCTGAATCCTGACAACATTTACGTTTCCAACTTGGTTTCAGCATGTATTAGGTTATAATTCTATCATAAATTCAAGCATGATATTTTGAAACTTTAAAATCTGACTGGATTTCTCAGCATGTATTAGGTTATAATTCTATCATAAATTCAAGCGTGATATTTTGAAACTTTATAATCTGACTGGATTTCTTTTTGGCTTCCCGATAAAGCCATCCAAGACCTTGAAGTTATTTATTCATAATCTTAGGACTTAAGTTACTCAAGTTAGTCATAATTTTATGGATTAGATTACTTTTGTCACTCAAGTTCTTTTGTTGACAGAGTCATAATCGTTTATTAGGTTCCCTTTAGATATTAGTCCATTATTTCACCAAGAGAACTTAATTTCCGGAAATCGTTTAAAATTCTTCAAAATTGAAATTAAAATAAATTAAAATTATCCTCCGCTTGTGATTAAGAAATTGTAGGTTAATCCGTTACATCTAGCTGTGACCCGCCTATCTCTGGCTGTGCCCGTCCATCTCTAGCTGTGCGCCGTCAATCTCTAGCTGTGCGCCGTCCATCTATAGGTGTTCCCACCCATCTCTAGATGTACCCCGTCCATCTCTAGCTGTAACCCGTCCATCTCTAGCTGTACCCCGTCCATCTCTAGCTGTACTCCGTCCATCTCTAGGTGTTCCCGCCCATCTCTAGCTGTACCTTGTCCATCTCTAGCTGTAACCCGTCCATCTCTAGCTGTAACCCGTCCATCTCTAGCTGTACCCCGTCCATCTCTAGCTGTGCGCCGTCCATCTCTAGCTGTACTCCGTCCATCTCTACCTGTACTCCGTCCATCTCTAGCTGTAACCCGTCCATCTCTAGCTGTAACCCGTCCATCTCTAGCTGTAACCCGTCCATCTCTAGCTGTACTCCGTCCATCTCTAGCTGTAACCCGTCCATCTCTAGCTGTAACCCGTCCATCTCTAGCTGTACTCCGTCCATCTCTAGGTGTTCCCGCCCATCTCTAGCTGTACCTTGTCCATCTCTAGCTGTAACCCGTCCATCTCTAGGTGTTCCCGTCCATCTCTAGCTGTAACCCGTCCATCTCTAGCTGTACTCCGTCCATCTCTAGGTGTTCCCGCCCATCTCTAGCTGTACCTTGTCCATCTCTAGCTGTAACCCGTCCATCTCTAGCTGTAACCCGTCCATCTCTAGCTGTACTCCGTCCATCTCTAGGTGTTCCCGCCCATCTCTAGCTGTAACCCGTCCATCTCTACCTGTGCGCCGTCCATCTCTAGCTGTACCCCGTCCATCTCTACCTGTACTCCGTCCATCTCTAGGTGTTCCCGCCCATCTCTAGCTGTAACCCGTCCATCTCTAGGTGTTCCCGCCCATCTCTAGCTGTACCCCGTCCATCTCTACCTGTACTCCGTCCATCTCTAGGTGTTCCCGCCCATCTCTAGCTGTAACCCGTCCATCTCTAGGTGTTCCCGCCCATCTCTAGCTGTACCCCGTCCATCTCTACCTGTACTCCGTCCATCTCTAGGTGTTCCCGCCCATCTCTAGCTGTACCCCGTCCATCTCTACCTGTGCGCCGTCCATCTCTAGGTGTTCCCGCCCATCTCTAGCTGTACCCCGTCCATCTCTACCTGTGCGCCGTCCATCTCTAGCTGTACCCCGTCCATACCTACCTGTGCGCCGTCCATCTCTAGGTGTTCCCGCCCATCTCTAGCTGTACTCCGTACATCCCTAGCTGTGCCACGCCCATCTCTAGGTGTTCCCGTCCATCTCTAGCTGTACCCCGTCCATCTCTAGGTGTGCCACGTCCATCTCTAGCTATTCCCCGTCCATCTTTAGCTGTGCCCCATCCATCTCTAGCTGTGCCCCACCTATTTCTAGATGTATCCCGTCCATCTCTAGCTGTGACCCGTCCAACTCTAGCTGTGCCCGTCCATCTCTAGCTGCGGCCCGTCCATCTCTAGATGTACCCTGTCCATTTCTAGGTGTGCCCCGTCCATCTCTAGATGTGCCCTGTCCATTTCTAGGTGTGCCTCGTCCAACTAGAGCTGTGCCTCGTCCATCTGTAACTAATCTTCGCCCACGTTTTACACATAATGGAATCGATTGGAAACTTTGAAGTTTGAATTTCAAAATCTAAATTTCAAGGTATCTATATAGGTAAGACGTTCAATATTTTGAAACTAATTTGTCTTGGGGCTGCTGCTACTTATTGCAGCAACAGTTCCCAGTCAACTTAGCTTCAGCATATTCAAGAGAATAAGTATTAAATTTTAAATTGATCAAAGACATACAATTCGTACAATTTAGTGACGGATTGTTCGATTTACGTAACAGTTACGTGATTTTGATTGTGGGTTGTAGAGTCATTTAGCATTTGACCTATTTAATTATGATGTCATCCGCTTGAGTGGGGGATCGGATCTTTCCATTGAGGGTTCGTTACAATGCGGCGCTTCAAAATGATTATTTCATAATTGTACAGTTTCTGACACAAAGAGTGAGTATCAAAAGGTGCGCGAAAGTCTGATCCCAAATAAACTCGCAAAGTTAACCACCAAATATGATTCAAGGTTAAAAGTACAATCTTCAAATAGCAATGGAGTGGCCTGGGAACGTAATATTGATATTAAACGAAAGCTCCAAGAAGGATGGACAACATGAGTTGAGAGAATAATGCGGTGTATGTGTCATTTAGTGTCACATATATGCAATATTATACGAAGGTCGTATTGGTGTCAAATGAAATCTCTTAACAATATAGAATAATGACTTTCCACTATAGTGGATGGTTAACCGGCTATGTAGAGATATTCACGTTCAAGGAGTTAAGTTAAAAATGAATGGTATTTAAATGTGTTAGTTTATTCTAGTTTCCCGCAGAAAACAGGCAAAATCTATTGAATTGATCAATCGTAGGTCTGTATATCTTAAAGCCCATTCTGTTTCTGTCAATTTCTTGTAAGGCTGCGCAATATGGCATAAAGTCAAACTGGTGACGCTGCCAATTTTCGAACCGGTTTGAACAGTATATACGTTTTGTGGGGTGTGGTTTGGGCCAAGAACTGGTGGGTATAAATAGTGTACTTAAGTTTACCAGTAAACGTGCAACAAGTACGCATGCCTTTTCGCGAGGGTTTGTCCCAAAATACATGCTCAGGGCTCGTTATTTTTTATATGCATCAAGATTAAATTAAATTATGTTTCTCGATGTTATATATGAAACAAGTATTTAGTTCATTGCTGGAATTTATTAGAGAAACTCAAATATATATGGCTGGACATGACGACTATGGCACTAGGACATTAGGACATTTATGATGATGGCTTTAAAACATTGAAAAGTAGGAAGGCAAATATTGCCGAGCATGCAGAAGACGACTTCCAAAGATTTATAAAACATACTGTTACGGCCAGAAAGGTCCTCTGTGTATAAGATGATGATGATGATGATGATGATGATGATGATGATGATGATGTTGATGATTATGATGGCGAGCTCTGAGGTATGATTATCAGTCTCAAGATTGTTTAACTTGCATAGATCATGTCAACTTAGTCATTGGTCAAAATTCGGCAAAATAATTAAATTAGGTTTTGAAATCTAAACATTCAGGATGACGCTGGGGATTGTCGTCATGAACATTGCCGTCCACTATGCAATGTTCGTTATTACGCATAAAACATAGAGTCGTACCGCGTTTGTGGAGTTATTCGAATAAGGGGTGGGTGTGGGCGTGTGGGTGACGAGAGTAGTCGACATGTGTGATGCATGCAATTATACTAGTTGAGAGGCAACGAGTCTCTAGCAGCTTTTATTAAGTGGCTCTAAGAAATAAACCCGTGTAAGACCGTATGCTTTTCGTTTTCACAATTATATAGCTATCGCGCATATCAGTTGTGGATTTGACTTGCATCTAGTGATGGAATGGTTATTTAGAAACACCCAGATTAAGCCTGACAGCTTGATTTCGAACGGTAACGATGTGATGTTCCTAGACGTCAGTGACATTCAGTTAAAAGATAGTCTAGCATTTATAGCATTTCAGCTGGGCCAGCTACCTGCCATATTCGGCCTAGGTAGTGAAAAAGGGAGTTTCCCTTATCTACTAGACAATAACCAGTACATTGCTTACTAATGTTCGTACATCCACCCCCATCCAGCCCCACCGCCGCCCACCATCCCTCACAACCACAATCCACAACAACCCCGGCCCCCGTACGGGGCTGACAGTATGGCCGTGCCAGCTCGCTTATAACGAGTTGTCGTTTTCAATTTCAGAAATGCCATGACACTTTACTGTAGGGCAGGTGTAGGTATTCTACGCATGGCGTGTGCTAAATTCCGGGACATGTTTATTAAGGAAACGATCATATCCCTTTCGTATCTTCGGTAACACTAACGTCAATATACAATCAGGTTTTCAAAGTGAATTACTTAGACGAGCATTAATCGTGCCACCCATGCATGGTTACGCTAATCTGCATAGCAAAATACGTTACTCTGTAAATGCTTGTCGGTGGTTGGATAATGTACCTCATTCTAAGGGGGACATGGCTATTCTGCACACTCTAATGGGCGGCGAACCTGACGTGTTGGATAGATTCGTTTACTGCTACTGCCCTGAGAATTGGCCCCGTTGGGATGCTCAACAAAAGACATTGCGGATCTCCGTATCAAAGCACCAAGCTCGGCATAGATGAAAAAGCTTTTGGCATACTTGCATATTTATCAAGTCTATATATGCTGATCCAGCTAAGGTCATCAGCATTGCTAAAGCTGCACTATGCTTACACAACTTCTTGCAAAGAAAATACAATCAAGCCGCCCCCCCACCCCACCCAACCCCCAACAGGCCAACAACGTTATTGTCCTCCATACCTAGTTGATCAGGAACAACACGATGGCGGGATAATTCCAGGTCAATGGCCTGGACTGAACAGAAATATGAGTGGGTTTGTTCCAGTTGTATGTACGTGAGCGAGGGATGTTTTCGAGATAAGCAATTCGTTTGCACAATATTTTGTTTCAGAAGTTGGACAGTTGTCACGGTAGCATGCATATGTTAATCGTGCCACATAGCAGCAGTAACGCACATATTGAAATGATATTGATACTAAAAGAAACAATTGTATTAATACACATCTTGTCGCTGTGGTGCAGCGTTTGCTCGTCAAAGGTTTTTGAACTCTCGTCGAGGGTGCTGCGTTAACTCTTGCGATGGTGCGACGCTATTTCGCTGGCATGCGTTGTCATTGAGTTATTATGCGTTTTCTCGGCGATATCGCAGCGTTGACGCTATTTACGTCGTATCGTCAACTATACACAGCGCGGCATAAAATGCCGCGTTTTCACTGAGCGTTTCGGCAGGCATTTGATTTCCCAAGCTTATCGTGGTTTTAAGCCTAGTAGTTTCCCCCGAAATGAGTTTTTATCTGGCGTTCTACCAGCGTGTTAAACTCCACGTTTGAAAGACCCCAATGGGGCTTTCTATCGCGCGCTATCACGCGAAATCTCCAAAACTCGCGTGATACGTCATATTCTCGCGTGACTCTGCGCCGCACAGACTAAGTGTTCACGCAAAGACACCTGACAGGTTGCCTGACCTATAACGGCATGTAAACCGTACATATATCTGCTTTGTGAATGCTAGAATGTGAGTGTACATACTTGAAAGAATACTTTATGGTAGGCCTACATATGTATATAAGCCAAAACATAGTGAATATATATGTAATACCAGTACATAGAACCGTTTTGTGCATTTGATGAATGTGTGCTATTCGCAAGACATTAGCACATCCAATTGACCAATACATGCATAAACCTAATCTGAATTATTAGTTTTCTACCAAGGTCGCAATGACTTGTTCTTTGACATAAATATCGTTGGGCTCCATCCCCGTGATAAGGCAAGAATGTGGCCAAGTTGATTTAATAAGGTAGACAAATCTGTGATACACAACGGCACGTAGAGCTATGCCAAAAACGTAACCAAGATTGGACGACGACAGAAAACAAGCTTATAGACGGACGGTAACCGAACGCATTGCAATGTTGGAAAAATTCTAATTATCGCCAATAACAAGAATTATATCAATATCTACGTGTCTACAGTCTAGCGATTTATGGCGTACTTAGGCCTCACCCCCCTCCCCCACCAACCCCCATCCGCACCCCCCCCCACCCCCACCAAAACGCCGCCACTCCACCCCGGGACCCCGAGATGCGCGGCCCCTAATCACTGGTAGCATAAGTAGCATATATAAACATTTTAATAATAATACATATGTACATACTGTTTAGACAATCATTCTTAAAAGACGCCCATATAGAAGTTGATTCACGAGTGGGTGAACAACGGGAAGACAGATCTCAGGCGGATGTGTGGCGGACGGATGAGTCGTGGAACAATGAGGGCTCGGAAAGATGAAGGGGTGGAAGAATGAAGACGTAGAAAGACGAAGATGCGGAAAGATGGACCCGACAAGGCAAGTCTGCGGATGAACTGTTGATGAAAAGACAGGAGTCACGATGGTGGCATAGGCGTGCTGGTATCCGATATGCTGCTAGCTGCTGTCGTAGCTGGTGTATTGGTGGTGGATGTCGAAGTGCTGGCCATGGTGCTGATGCTTTCTGCGATGCCGTTGGCGGAAACGGTGTCCGAAGATGTTAAATCCAAGTACCCATGTCTTGAACGCTACAGCTCAGTAACCACAGGAATCGCCAGAGATGACTCTTGAGCTACTGAGGGAAGGGATCCAGAGGTAACACAGACTCAGAACGTATGCACAGATGCCGAGGAGGTACTCACTCCTGTGGTACCTAAAGAGATGAAATGAGATAACTGACGCATATGCTCGGCAACATACCACAACGTCGATACAAGATCCAGAAGGAGGCGGCTACGCCATTGCTGCTGATTATTCCACGTAATTGTGCCAGAATTGTTGCAATCAACTGACCGTTCCACGATGAACAAGTCGTCAATTATATAAGAACTAGTATTGAATGCTCTGACATTTTGTCCCAATAACGACAAGGTCGGTGCAACTATATGTAACTAGTGTCACCAATTTTCCTGAGTCTGAATCAGTTATTGCTGAGCTATTCGTAGCATATATAACCATAACGAGATATAGATAATGGTTATATCGCAAATCCAAATAGCCAACCGATATAGTGGTGCTCGTGCGATGAACGAGCATGTGCTTGATAATGGTGCATAGATTTTAAACTCTGTGATGAGTGCATATAATGTTTATGATCGCGCGTATGCCATAGTCTGGTACTGAATGTAGCCACATTATGGGTTATGGATCACAGCCAAAAATGGCAAATTATTTATGATGTACCGTAATTAATATCATATTGAATAATTTGGAACTTTCTATCATAAGCCGTGTTCTTATTGTACACCTTCACTGCAGCATACTCCATATTCTTATTGTATGCCTTCTTTGTAGCATACGCCGTGTTCTTATTGCACACCTCTATAGCATAAGACGTTTTCTTATTGTATGCCTTCTCTGTCACATAAGCCATGTTCTTATTGTTTGCCTTCTCTGTAGCATAAGCCATGTTCTTATTGTACACATTCCCTGTAGCATAAGCCGTGTTCATATTGTATGCCTTCTCTATAGCATAAGTCGTGTTCTTATTGTATGCCTTCTCTGTCACATAAGCCATGTTCTTATTGTTTGCCTTCCCTGTAGCATAAGCCATGTTCTTATTGTACACCTTCCCTGTAGCATAAGCCGTGTTCATATTATATGCCTTCTCTATAGCATAAGTCGTGTTCGTATTGTATACCTTCTCTGTAACATAAGCCATGTTCTTATTGTATGCCTTCTCTATAGCATAAACCATGTTCGTATTGTATAGCTTCTCTGTCACATAAGCCGTGTTCTTATTGTTTGCCTTCTCTGTAACATAAGACGTGTTCTTATTGTACACCTTCTCTGTAACATAAGCCATGTTCTTATTGTTTGCCTTCTCTGTAACATAAGCCATGTTCTTATTGTTTGCCTTCTCCATAGCATAAGTCGTGTTCGTATTGTTTGCCTTCTCTGTAACATAAGACGTGTTCTTATTGTATGCCTTCTCTGTAACATAAGCCGTGTTCTCATTGTATTCCTGCTCTGTCACATAAGCCGTGTTCTTATTGTATGCCTTCTCCATAGCATAAGCCGTGTTCTTATTGTTTGCATTCTCTGTAACATAAGACGTGTTCTTATTGTATGCCTTCTCTATAGCATAAGCCATGTTCGTATTGTTTGCCTTCTCTGTAACATAAGACGTGTTCTTATTGTATGCCTTCTCTGTAACATAAGCCATGTTCTTATTGTTTGCCTTCTCTATAGCATAAGCCGTGTTCGTATTGTTTGCTTCTCTGTAACATAAGACGTGTTCTTATTGTATGCCTTCTCTGTAACATAAGCCATGTTCTTATTGTATGCCTTCTCTGTCACATAAGCCGTGGTCTTATTGTATGCCTTCTCTATAGCATAAGCCGTGTTCTTATTGTTTGCCTTCTCTGTAACATAAGACGTGTTCTTATTGTATGCCTTCTCTATAGCATAAGCCATGTTCGTATTGTATGCCTTCTCTTTCACATAAGCCGTGTTCTTATTGTATGCCTTCTCTGTAACATAGGCCATGTTCTTATTGTGTGCCTTCTCCATAGCATAAGTCGTGTTCGTATTGTTTGCCTTCTCTGTAACATAAGACGTGTTCTTATTGTATGCCTTCTCTGTAACATAAGCCATGTTCTTATTGTATGCCTTCTCTGTCACATAAGCCGTGTTCTTATTGTATGCCTTCTCCATAGCATAAGCCGTGTTCTTATTGTTTGCCTTCTCTGTAACATAAGACGTGTTCTTATCGTATGCCTTCTCTGTCACATAAGCCGTGTTCTTATTGTATGCCTTCTCTGTCACATAAGCCATGTTCTTATTGTTTGCCTTCTCTGTAGCATAAGCCATGTTCTTATTGTACACGTTCCCTGTAACATAAGACGTGTTCTTATTGTATTCCTTCTCTATAGCATAAGCCATGTTCTTATTGTGTGCCTTCTCTGTCACATAAGCCGTGTTCTTATTGTATGCCTTCTCTGTCACATAAGCCAGGTTCTTATTGTTTGCCTTCTTTGTAACATAAGACGTGTTCTTATTGTACACCTTCTCTGTAACATAAGCCATGTTCTTATTGTATGCCTTCTCTGTCACATAAGCCGTGTTCTTATTGTATGCCTTCTCTGTCACATAAGCCATGTTCTTATTGTTTGCCTTCTCTGTAGCATAAGCCATGTTCTTATTGTACACATTCCCTGTAGCATAAGCCGTGTTCTTATTATATGCCTTCTCTATAGCATAAGTCGTGTTCTTATTGTATGCCTTCTCTGTCACATAAGCCATGTTCTTATTGTTTGCCTTCCTTGTAGCATAAGCCATGTTCTTATTGTACACATTCCCTGTAGCATAAGCCGTGTTCATATTATATGCCTTCTCTATAGCATAAGTCGTGTTCGTATTTTATACCTTCTCTGTAACATAAGCCATGTTCTTATTGTATGCCTTCTCTATAGCATAAGCCATGTTCGTATTGTATGCCTTCTCTGTCACATAAGCCGTGTTCTTATTGTATGCCTTCTCTGTCACATAAGCCATGTTCTTATTGTTTGCCTTCTCTGTAACATAAGCCATGTTCTTATTGTATGCATTCTCTGCCACATAAGCCGTGTTCTTATTGTATGCCTTCTCTGTCACATAATCCATGTTCTTATTGTTTGCCTTCTCTGTAACATAAGACGTGTTCTTATTGTACACCTTCTCTGTAACATAAGCCATGTTCTTATTGTTTGCCTTCTCTGTAACATAAGCCATGTTCTTATTGTTTGCCTTCTCCATAGCATAAGTCGTGTTCGTATTGTTTGCCTTCTCTGTAACATAAGACGTGTTCTTATTGTATGCCTTCTCTGTAACATAAGCCATGTTCTTATTGTATGCCTTCTCTGTCACATAAGCCGTGTTCTTATTGTATGCCTTCTCCATAGCATAAGCCGTGTTCTTATTGTTTGCCTTCTCTGTAACATAAGACGTGTTCTTATTGTATGCCTTCTCTATAGCATAAGCCATGTTCTTATTGTATGCCTTCTCTGTCACATAAGACGTGTTCTTATTGTATGCCTTCTCTATAGCATAAGGCATGTTCTTATTGTTTGCCTTCTCTGTAACATAAGACGTGTTCTTATTGTACACCATCTCTGTAACATAAGCCATGTTCTTATTGTATGCCGTCTCTGTCACATAAGCCGTGTTCTTATTGTATGCCTTCTCTGTCACATAAGCCATGTTCTTATTGTTTGCCTTCTCTGTAACATAAGACGCGTTCTTATTGTACACCTTCTCTGTAACATAAGCCATGTTCTTATTATATGCCTTCTCTATAGCATAAGTCGTGTTCGTATTGTATACCTTCTCTGTAACATAAGCCATGTTCTTATTGTATGCCTTCTCTGTAGCATAAGCCATGTTCTTATTGTACACCTTCCCTGTAACATAAGACGTGTTCTTATTGTATGCCTTCTCTATAGCATAAGCCATGTTCTTATTGTGTGCCTTCTCTGTCACATAAGCCGTGTTCTTATTGTATGCCTTCTCTGTCACATAAGCCAGGTTCTTATTGTTTGCCTTCTCTGTAACATAAGATGTGTTCTTATTGGACACCTTCTCTGTAACATAAGCCATGTTCTTATTGTATGCCTTCTCTGTCACATAAGCCGTGTTCTTATTGTATGCCTTCTCTGTCACATAAGCCATGTTCTTATTGTTTGCCTTCTCTGTAGCATAAGCCATGTTCTTATTGTACACATTCCCTGTAGCATAAGCCGTGTTCTTATTATATGCCTTCTCTATAGCATAAGTCGTGTTCTTATTGTATGCCTTCTCTGTCACATAAGCCATGTACTTATTGTTTGCCTTCCCTGTAGCATAAGCCATGTTCTTATTGTACACAGTCCCTGTAGCATAAGCCGTGTTCATATTATATGCCTTCTCTATAGCATAAGTCGTGTTCGTATTGTATACCTTCTCTGTAACATAAGCCATGTTCTTATTGTATGCCTTCTCTATAGCATAAGCCATGTTCGTATTGTATTCCTTCTCTGTCACATAAGCCGTGTTCTTATTGTATGCCTTCTCTGTCACATAAGCCATGTTCTTATTGTTTGCCTTCTCTGTAACATAAGCCATGTTCTTATTGTATGCCTTCTCTGCCACATAAGCCGTGTTCTTATTGTATGCCTTCTCTGTCACATAATCCATGTTCTTATTGTTTGCCTTCTCTGTAACATAAGACGTGTTCTTATTGTACACCTTCTCTGTAACATAAGCCATGTTCTTATTGTTTGCCTTCTCTGTAACATAAGCCATGTTCTTATTGTTTGCCTTCTCCATAGCATAAGTCGTGTTCGTATTGTTTGCCTTCTCTGTAACATAAGACGTGTTCTTATTGTATGCCTTCTCTGTAACATAAGCCATGTTCTTATTGTATGCCTTCTCTGTCACATAAGCCGTGTTCTTATTGTATGCCTTCTCCATAGCATAAGCCGTGTTCTTATTGTTTGCCTTCTCTGTAACATAAGACGTGTTCTTATTGTATGCCTTCTCTATAGCATAAGCCATGTTCTTATTGTATGCCTTCTCTGTCACATAAGCCGTGTTCTTATTGTATGCCTTCTCTGTCACATAAGCCATGTTCTTATTGTTTGCCTTCTCTGTAACATAAGACGTGTTCTTATTGTACACCATCTCTGTAACATAAGCCATGTTCTTATTGTATGCCGTCTCTGTCACATAAGCCGTGTTCTTATTGTATGCCTTCTCTGTCACATAAGCCATGTTCTTATTGTTTGCCTTCTCTGTAACATAAGACGCGTTCTTATTGTACACCTTCTCTGTAACATAAGCCATGTTCTTATTATATGCCTTCTCTATAGCATAAGTCGTGTTCGTATTGTATACCGTCTCTGTAACATAAGCCATGTTCTTATTATATGCCTTCTCTATAGCATAAGTCGTGTTCATATTGTATACCTTCTCTGTAACATAAGCCATGTTCTTATTATATGCCTTCTCTATAGCATAAGTCGTGTTCGTATTGTATACCTTCTCTGTAACATAAGCCATGTTCTTATTGTATGCCTTCTCTGTAACATAAGACGTGTTCTTATTGTATGCCTTCTCTGTAACATAAGCCATGTTCTTATTGTTTGCCTTCTCCATAGCATAAGTCGTGTTCGTATTGTATACCTTCTCTGTAACATAAGCCATGTTCTTATTGTATGCCTTCTCTGTAACATAAGCCGTGTTCTTATTGTATGCCTTCTCTGTAACATAAGACGTGTTCTTATTGTATGCCTCCTCTGTAACATAAGCCATGTTCTTATTGTATGCCTCCTCTGTAACATAAGCCATGTTCTTATTGTATGCCTCCTCTGTAACATAAGCCGTGTTCTTATTGTATGCCTCCTCTGTAACATAAGACGTGTTCTTATTGTATACCTTCTCTGTAACATAAGCCATGTTCTTATTATATGCCTTCTCTATAGCATAAGTCGTGTTCTTATGGTATGCCTTCTCTGTCACATAAGCCATGTTCTTATTGTTTGCCTTCCCTGTAGCATAAGCCATGTTCTTATTGTACACATTCCCTGTAGCATAAGCCGTGTTCATATTATATGCCTTCTCTATAGCATAAGTCGTGTTCGTATTGTATACCTTCTCTGTAACATAAGCCATGTTCTTATTGTATGCCTTCTCTATAGCATAAGCCATGTTCGTATTGTATGCCTTCTCTGTCACATAAGCCGTGTTCTTATTGTATGCCTTCTCTGTCACATAAGCCATGTTCTTATTGTTTGCCTTCTCTGTAACATAAGCCATGTTCTTATTGTATGCCTTCTCTGCCACATAAGCCGTGTTCTTATTGTATGCCTTCTCTGTCACATAATCCATGTTCTTATTGTTTGCCTTCTCTGTAACATAAGACGTGTTCTTATTGTACACCTTCTCTGTAACATAAGCCATGTTCTTATTGTTTGCCTTCTCTGTAACATAAGCCATGTTCTTATTGTTTGCCTTCTCCATAGCATAAGTCGTGTTCGTATTGTTTGCCTTCTCTGTAACATAAGACGTGTTCTTATTGTATGCCTTCTCTGTAACATAAGCCATGTTCTTATTGTATGCCTTCTCTGTCACATAAGCCGTGTTCTTATTGTATGCCTTCTCCATAGCATAAACCGTGTTCTTATTGTTTGCCTTCTCTGTAACATAAGACGTGTTCTTATTGTATGCCTTCTCTATAGCATAAGCCATGTTCTTATTGTATGCCTTCTCTGTCACATAAGCCGTGTTCTTATTGTATGCCTTCTCTGTCACATAAGCCATGTTCTTATTGTTTGCCTTCTCTGTCACATAAGCCGTGTTCTTATTGTATGCCTTCTCTGTCACATAAGCCATGTTCTTATTGTTTGCCTTCTCTGTAGCATAAGCCATGTTCTTATTGTACACATTCCCTGTAGCATAAGCCGTGTTCATATTATATGCCTTCTCTATAGCATAAGACGCGTTCTTATTGTACACCTTCTCTGTAACATAAGCCATGTTCTTATTATATGCCTTCTCTATAGCATAAGTCGTGTTCGTATTGTATACCGTCTCTGTAACATAAGCCATGTTCTTATTATATGCCTTCTCTATAGCATAAGTCGTGTTCGTATTGTATACCTTCTCTGTAACATAAGCCATGTTCTTATTATATGCCTTCTCTATAGCATAAGTCGTGTTCGTATTGTATACCTTCTCTGTAACATAAGCCATGTTCTTATTGTATGCCTTCTCTGTAACATAAGACGTGTTCTTATTGTATGCCTTCTCTGTAACATAAGCCATGTTCTTATTGTTTGCCTTCTCCATAGCATAAGTCGTGTTCGTATTGTATACCTTCTCTGTAACATAAGCCATGTTCTTATTGTATGCCTTCTCTGTAACATAAGCCGTGTTCTTATTGTATGCCTTCTCTGTAACATAAGACGTGTTCTTATTGTATGCCTCCTCTGTAACATAAGCCATGTTCTTATTGTATGCCTCCTCTGTAACATAAGCCATGTTCTTATTGTATGCCTTCTCTGTAACATAAGACGTGTTCTTATTGTATGCCTCCTCTGTAACATAAGCCATGTTCTTATTGTATGCCTCCTCTGTAACATAAGCCATGTTCTTATTGTATGCCTCCTCTGTAACATAAGCCGTGTTCTTATTGTATGCCTCCTCTGTAACATAAGACGTGTTCTTATTGTATACCTTCTCTGTAACATAAGCCGTGTTCTTATTGTATGCCTCCTCTGTAACATAAGACGTGTTCTTATTGTATGCCTCCTCTGTAACATAAGACGTGTTCTTATTGTATACCTTCTCTGTAACATAAGCCGTCTTCTTATTGTTTGCCTTCTCTGTAACATAAGCCGTGTTCTTATTGTTTGCCTCCTCTGTAACATAAGCCGTGTTCTTATTGTATGCCTTCTCTGTAACATAAGCCGTCTTCTTATTGTATGCCTTCTCTGTAACATAAGTCGTGTTCGTATTGTATACCTTCTCTGTAACATAAGCCATGTTCTTATTGTATGCCTTCTCTGTAACATAAGACGTGTTCTTATTGTATACCTTCTCTGTAACATAAGCCGTCTTCTTATTGTTTGCCTTCTCTGTAACATAAGCCGTGTTCTTATTGTTTGCCTCCTCTGTAACATAAGCCGTGTTCTTATTGTTTGCCTTCTCTGTAACATAAGACGTGTTCTTATTGTATGCCTCCTCTGTAACATAAGACGTGTTCTTATTGTATGCCTCCTCTGTAACATAAGCCATGTTCTTATTGTATGCCTTCTCTGTAACATAAGCCGTGTTCTTATTGTATGCCTTCTCTGTAACATAAGACGTGTTCTTATTGTTTGCCTTCTCTGTAACATAAGCCGTGTTCTTATTGTTTGCCTTCTCTGTAACATAAGACGTGTTCTTATTGTATGCCTTCTCTATGGCATGAGGCGTGTTCTTATGGTATGTTCTCTCTGTAGCGTAAACCATGTTCCTATCGTGTGTCTTCTCTGTAACATAAGCCGTGTTCTTATTGTTTGCCTTCTCTGTAACATAAGACTTGTTCTTATTGTATGCCTTCTCTATGGCATGAGGCGTGTTATTATGGTATGTTCTCTCTGTAGCGTAAACCATGTTCCTATCGTGTGTCTTCTCTGCAGCATAAACCGCGTTCTTATCGTGTGCCTTCTCTGTAGCATAAGCTGTGTTTGTATGTGTAAGGGAGTACAATCATAATATAGTTTGCATATATGTTGATGTCATCCTAAGCAGTCCTATCACAGAGGAATCTATAGATTATTAAGTTCTATGGTTGGACTAATGTTTAGCATGTGTCGAGATCAGTGCGTAGCATGGCTATTCCGGAATGGCGGAGTAATTTATGCAAAATTTGCCCAGAAGAGTTTGACTATTACCGTATGAATGAGAGTTTTATGAGTGAATGTGGCATGTAAAGAGTAGATTGGCCAGTTTTAGTTAGTCTCAGCGTTTTATTGGTTCGGAAAAATATTGCCAAATGTGTTTTGGCCACATGTGATTTGCAACTGATCCTGGCAAGTGGTCTGAAAAGGCTTCTGTAGCTTGAAAGCGTGAGGGATGTTGTGAGAACTGCGGCGGATTGAGTGGTGAGTGTTTTAGATTTAGGATTTGAGGGAAATAGTTAATAAATATGTAATTCTAAGTGACATTCTGGTAATATTGCACTATTGATAACCCACACGTGTGCAGACGTTTAGGCATTGGTTTCCGTATCAAATTGAGGTCAACGTTCACTAGGTATCGAGGTATTATGCTCGTGTTGAAACACTTTATTTGAGGTCTCTAAATCAGAGTCGCAATTTTAATCTGTAGATGTCGAGGTTTGGTAACTAAGTGTTAGACCAGGAACCAGCATTTTGCTGTTAGAATTTCCGGATAGCACTTTACATCCAATGTTATTGGTCAAGAGCCAGGTTTACGGTAAATAATGGGTATAAGGACTGAATGGCACTGTATTCTATGTATCTAGCGTAGTCATTAATTCAAAACTATTTTGATTATAACCATGGATTATCGCTGGTAATAGAAATTTGAATCGAGTACTGTTTGGTAATCGAGTAGATTGTTATTTTGGACTCGGATATTGGCTGTAACTTCAATAAGTTAACCTAAGTCAAACTGACCGCAGTAATAACCTCCACACAGCAACCCCTTAAAGGAACATTGCCACGGGAAATCCACCAATTTTCCAAGCCCAAATGGGTTAAAAACGTTTTACTTTATTCAACTATGATCCAATGTCGAATGTGGGATGTCCCAACCACACCACCCCACCCTGGGGACGTAGCTTAATGTAAACATTGTCTCACAATCCACAATCATATGGGAAACTACACTAACAAATTTAAATGTATACATATTCTGTCATGTATGTTAGTGTGTCGTAGCGGACTGCTTGCTATCTGTCCATGGTGTGAAACCTTCAGAAAATAAATGGCCAAGTGAGCTTATGCCATGGCGACCACCCGACGTCAGTCCGACAACTCTTTCTTTAAATGAATTGTTCTCAAGAACCCGTGGGACGATTGAAATTTATCTTGGCAGGAAGCATCCTTGCGCCAACTTTGGTGTTCTGCCCACGCATCCACCCTACCCCACACCGGAGGCAGAGCCCAAGGTAAACATTGTCTCGCAATCCACAATCATATGGGTAGCTAACATACCAAATTTAATTGAATTGCAGCAGCATTTGCTTTGCCCCACCTCCACTATTCCACCCCACACTGTGGGAGAAGCCTATTGTAAATGGTGGCTTGCTGTCCGTACTTATATCTGTAACTAACCCAACACATTTGATTGAATTCCATCAAATGGTTTCGGAGATTGCCGATTGGAGGCGATTACAATTTCCCGTGTTTTCAAAACCTGTTGTGATATCTACTAGTTTGAAGTAATGTAGTAAGTGAGAAAAGAACACAACAGCTTTTCATTAGAATTTATATACATGTATTTTGTTAAAAACGATCACAAATAAACAAGTTTTATACCACAGATAATTTTCAGAATACAACATACAGTATTACCCATGCCGGAAAAGTCCGGTGTATGCTCACACTGGCATATGCCGGTGTGAGTATTGCGGTCGGGCCGTCTGTCTGTCTGTTTATTTACCCGAGGAATCATCCTGAATCCTATGAGGTGGAATCACCAACTTTGGGGCATATATTCATGCCATGAGTGGCTAGAAATGTTTTTAGGTTGGGGTCAAAATGTCAAATATTGAGGTCACGAGGTCGCTTAGTGCATACAAGAATAAACATCTTCGTCGATATGCAATGCACAAGGGGTAGAATCAGGATAATTTGTAAAATACATTCATATTGTGGTTGGCTAGAACCAAAATTAAGTTTCACGGCAAAAGTTCAAGTGTCAATGTCACTGGGTCAATTATTGCTTACGGGATTACATATTTTTGTCGATAAGGTTGCAATTTATGCAAGACGGTAGAATTACCAAATTGATAACACATTCATATTGTCATTTGCAAAAAATTAGTTTCAGATAAGAAGGTCAAATGTTGAGGTCACGAGGTCACTTAGTGCATTGCCAAAACCTAGTGCAAAGGCATAAATCAGTATCGCCTCTCACGTGCATTAGCATAGGTTGACAACCATGCCCCTTCTCATTCTATAAGCATGGACATCATATGCAGATCATTTTGCTATGTCAGGACCATAAGACTAGATTCCGTAGGTTAACTTATCGAACGGCGATTTGTAATAAAATAATTATTTACATTTTCAATATCGCAAATTTGCTGCCCATTTTAAGATTTTAGCTGCTTGAAAGATTACCATAATAATTAATATAATTGTCTGAAATGCTACTTAGATAAATTATTCCCTACCACCTATATTGCGATGCAGAGTAACATTTTTAGGATTCATTTCCAATTTTAGATTGTAAGCACACTCGACATTGTAGGCTTTATGATGTATACGATTATTTTTAAAATAGGAATGAATCCTGAACATGTTACATAATATTGCATACATTTGGTATGGTATGACATGCCAGCATCTCAGTAAATGATTTGAACTTTCATGGCGATCTATCAACTAGGAGTAACATGAACGCATCTTCATAGGTAATTGTTTTTCCCAGTAGAAGAATGTATGTGACTATATGTATACTTAATAAAAAATTGCTGTTCTTCACCCATGCTTCGCACATATTGGGATCGATCAATCCCTGCATCTCAATTTCAAGGAAACTATACAGGTAAGCTGTTTATTATTTTGAACTAATTTGACTGGGTGTGGTTGATACCTATGGCAGCAACAGCAGCTAGTCAAATGAGTTTCAAAATATTCAACAGCATGTTTATTAAATAGTAAAGACATACAATTCGTACAACTTAACAGACTATTACGTGTTTATGACAGACTAAATTACGGCATGCATGACGTAATGGGTTATGACATCAGAATACATATGGTATTGCTGATGATGATGTCATATGATTTGTCGATAAACTGGATTCCTCTATTGATCCTCTGAGACTCAATTTGTAACTTTTCTCTGGGAGTGCAAAGGAAAAAGATGCGCAAGGTTGTCAGCTAAATCAATATTCACAAATGGTTTGTAAATACCGTTGGCAATGGCTTACATTTGAATAATATGTATAGAATACTTTTACAAAAATGATCAAAATAAAGAAATATTGATCTGTATCCCACATTTTTGCATTATCAGTAAAATTATAATGGGTAAATTCCATAACGGGTCACCAGTTGCCAAATTTCCATAACGGGTCACCAGTCGCCAACAAGAGCCATTGCACCAACAATCATAAGGTTGCTTTGCAAAAGTGAGGCCTATGCCAAGTTCGGTCATTAGAACTTGAGGTACCATGTGGACTGTGACAAACTTCCATAACTATTTTATAGCAAAAACAATAGGGGTCTTCGGGACACATATACCTCGTTCATCTACAGAACATGGGATATCATGCGAAAATGAATTTCCATAACTGGAACACACACACACACACACACACACACACACACGCACGCACGCATGCATGCACACAAGCACGCACGCACGCACGCACGCACGCACGCACGCACGCACGCACGCACGCACACACAATGGCAATGCCTAGGCTAACATCGGTAAAGATTCCTTAGAACATGAACTATCACACAGAACTTGAAGGTAGAAATCAAATGGTCCCACCTACCCGAATATCATTCAATTAAAATAGCTGTTACATAATTAGCTTACTTTCCTTCCAATGGAACTATCGGTAGCAGGTAGCGCTACGGATATGTCATACAATGCACTTATAGTGTGTGACCAAAGCGTAATTGTTTCTCGGCTACAATGTCGGCTGTTGGTTTGGGAGGGACGGAAGCAATTCTAGGAGCTATGTGCCTCTGGGCAATCACCTGAAGCTCTAGACTCTCTCACAAATGGCTTGACGGTCTTACGGCAAGGATACTAAAATGCTGTATTCTATAGTAATTATGCGGATATGATTTGATTATTTCATTTGGGGCAGCGACACGTATGCGGAGACTATACAGTTTATAAGGCTATGAACATAGGATCCAAAGCACATAACTCACACATCATTTCGCTTGTTTTTAGTGACCATGAAATGACGAATGAGCTTATTCGATGGCGTCCGTCCATCATCCGTGTCTGTCAAATCGCATCGCCTTAATAGTTTAACCGAATACAATCAAATTTGGCCGGAAGTACCCTATCAAACAATTAATTTCGATAGGCATACTCCAATTTGTGAAGCCATGATTATGTTAAGATTAAAAGAATCACGGTCATTCCCCCAATTAATTAAATCTTAGCCTTTCAAGAGGTTAGGCTTTACTTGCGACGGTTGACATGAACTTTCCCTGTGGTAATCTAACATGCACCACCTCCATGATTTGACGCATACAAAGAACAAAGGTTGAAGTCAGACCCTATATATATAGTCTGTTGAAATATGGAGGTTAATACCATGATGCCCTACTTATCCATGTATTATGTATGTTACTGTTATTTCTTCACTCATACCTCTAAGGCATTTTTAGGTGGGCATTAAGGCTTCAACATCGGTATGAGAACATGTGACCAGCACTCTGCATTTTATGTCATATCAGTTAATGCCACTCGTACACAATTAAGTTCTTCCTCGTAACTTAATTTACAAGTTGGCTCGGACAAATCTAAGGAACATCAACATTTGAGTTTTAAAATTTTGAGATAAGTCTATTACATAGACATTCCCGGGCAGAGTTTGGCTAAGCAAAATAGCATGAGACGGACCTCGTGTAGTTGGGTCTTGGAAGCTGCTATTGTATGGAGCGTCCGGTAAACAGGATTGTCATAAGGTGAACAATTTATGAGATGCAATGGAGGTGGCCTAGTTTGGCTTGGCTGAACAGTGTAAAGTAAGGTGAGGTGACATATGGTAGGTTAGGGTGCAATAACTTAGGATGGCAGTGCTAAATGGATGCTAGGATAGAAAAACCTCGCAGGAAGAATTAACAATATAGCTAAGAGAACCCCTTTGTGTTGGTTGGATTTGTCGATGGGGTTGACGCAAATTATGGTATGGCAGGCTGTGGTATTATAAATTACCCAAATACCAAAGGACACCATTTGAATCGCTTTCATTCCTCTTTGATAAAATAATTGTGGCATTCTGCATACTCCAAAAACATAGGTCATGGTTACCTATGCATTGTATGGCCAAAAATGTCTTAAAATACTTAATTTGTGTTATCAGCTTTTTAGTTCGGCTCCAAAGAGAACAGGTGAATATTTTATAACTAGATTGATAACTTAGAAAAGGTACTAGTTGAATACTTACTTAACTTCGCCGCTCTTCGGTACCATGGTTCACTGTTTAGGTGTTCATTGTAGTAAATTGCTGTCAGTAAACAGTGTGCCGTGTATGTGGCATAGCGGAAAATAAGAATACAACTGAATAACATGCAAAGATTTAAATATGTATAGCACAAAATTACCTAATCGCAGTTCGCTACACCAGCTCACTAACCTGCCACCAGACAACTGTGCTGAGTGATTAGTAGTCTTTAATATACTTTCAACAACATTTTCTGAAGATCCACGATGGTCACTCGAACAACTTACCAATCAGATTTCTGTATAGAAGTTTTGCTAGCCTGACGATGGTCCTTCTAGCCAAGCTATTAAATCACTTCATCCCTCCCTAGCCCCCCCCCTCCCTCCGCCCCCCCCCCTCTCTCTCTCTCTCTCTCTTTCTCTCTCTCTCTCTATCGCTCTCTCTCTCTCTCTCTCTTGCTCTCTCTCTCGAGCGCTCTCTCTCTCTCTCTCTCTCGCTCCCTCTCTCTCTCTCTCTCTCATCTCTCTCTCTCCCTCCCTCTCTCTCTCTCTCCTCTCTCTCTCTCTCTATCTCTCTCTCTCTCTCTCTCTCTCTCTCTCTCTCTCTCTCTCTCTCTCTCTATATATATATATATATATATATATATATATATATATATATATATATATATATATATCGCTCTCTCTCTCTCTCTCTCTCTCTCGCTCTCTCTCTCTCTCTCTCTCTCTCTCTCTCTCTCTATCTCTCTTCTCCTCTCTCTCTCTCTCTCTCTCTCTCTCTCTCTATCGCTCTCTCTCTATCTATCTATCCCTCCCTCTCTCCCTCCCTCCCTCCCTCCCTCTCTCGCTCTCTCTCTCCCTCCCTCCCTCGCTCCCTCCCTCCATAGTTTTGAAGCCGACTAATCAATATGTAACTAAATATAATAGATTCTATGTACAGTTGAAACGGAAAATATAAATATTCGGTCTTAAGACCAGAAAGGCACCTATTAATCTTCAGTGCATATTGCGGAAATAATGAATAGTACAATAGTATAGTCACTTGAGTACCTATTGGTCATCGGTACAGTAAGAGTTCATCAATCACGGACATTGATATGCTACCGTTGAGTAGCGCAAGATGGCACGATTCCGAATGCAGGGGAAGATTTCCGCAAGTAGACTGTTGATGTGGCTCACTCTCAAGACGGTGATCAAGAACGGTTAGAAGGATGTCCATTAGATAGTTAGAATAACTGATACATAAATTTACACAGTTTGTTATAAAGTTTCCGTCCGGCGACGGTAGTTTGAAAGTTGCCCATTAACAAGGAGGGCTATAGTTGTAATTAAATAGGCGTGTACATTAAACTGGGTACACGGTGTGGGATACGTAGCATAGGGAGTCCCACCAGACTGTGGTCTAAAAGTTAATTAACACACGCGCCATGCTGCGCGGAAGTTTGATACCCTTTTTCAGCCTGGTCTGGAAGATCCGGCGAGTTATCCACCAAGAATCACCTCAACTCTACATCCTGTAAAATCACATCGGGCCCCCGCAAGGCCCATCCACAGGAAACTCCTCTGTGAAGGTTCGGAAGCGGGAGTTCTTATATTAGTTTGTTTTGCCCCCAGATGGATGTCCGGGAGCTTCCAAAATTCCTATCGCGGATGTTCAAGACTGCTTACTGGCGCAGGAGATCTCAATTCTGAATGGCATTGCTGCGGTGTAGGTACCACAGTCAGTTAGCAGTTCTCCCACGTCTAACTTTGCGCTGGGCAGCAGTCTTGCTGACTGCGTCGGCTTCCACACCGAAGTGCTCTCGATTCTCGATTTTGGCTCCTTTTATACTACTCGTGACGTCAGAGGCAGGATGCTCCATCTGATCAGCGATCGAGCAGTAGCCAACCAGCGTGCATCTAGAATTGGTGACGCGGTTATCACGTGAACAGCGCATTCTTCATTCATTTAATAGTAGTAGTGTCGGTAGTAAATGATACCACCTCCTCAACTGACCGCCGTTCGGCGATCCGTGGCCGCCACCGCCCTCTCAATCCCTGGGGCATAGGAATTTGAGACATGTGATGTTCGTGGTCGAGATGGGAGTTGCTGACATGGAAATAAAACTCCCGTGTGGACCCAACTGTCCGGGAAAAGCTCCTCAGGATACCGGCCAGTAGCCGGCCTCTCTATTCTGTGTATGCTCAGACAAACACGTAGTCTCTGCCAGTGTTGCATCGGCATGATGGGACCACCCATAGGGGCTTCCATCTACCTTGACAATGCTCACCTGGGAGGAGGGCTAAAGTGATTAGCATGTGAACCACGACGGACTCTGGCATGTTCACATGTTACGCAGATGATCTGGTGCCGAGCAGGGGTCTCCGGCAAGCCAACCACGGCCTACGCTCTTCACCACATAGAAGTGGCAGACAGACTCGATCTCTTTACGTTGTTGAAGCGGTCGTAAATGTTTCTCCGCAAGGGGTCGACCCAAGGATTGTACTGGGGGTCATCCCGGAAGTGGACCCACTTGGCATCCAATATCATGGCAGACTCAGCGCCCTGTGCCACTGCTGTGGACGCCAGCACGAGCAGTATGATGAGAAGCATGGCTATATATGAAAAGTTAAATTGAACAAAGTGAATCCCTCGAGAAATATCTGTGCCAGATCAAGCCCTGTTCCATCCGGATCGATAGTGATCGTCAACCTCTCAGGAGCAGGGGCTAGCTGCTTCCCTCTGCCGCCGGCTAAGAAACGTAGTTCTAGGATTATATGAGTCGTTTGCGGCTAGTGAGTCGGACTCGCTGAAGCAGTTTAACAGCACCCTTGAGTTTGGAGACATGTGACACACCATCTACCCGTAGGATGCCCTCCTGGAGGTTAACAGCTTCTTCTGGTCCATCGAATGGACGACGCAGCAGGGGCTTCCCACCTGTAACTCCGATCCGGTGACCCACCCTCGTCAGGGAGACACCTTCACCTATGTAGGTGAGGAAGGACGATCCCCGATTGTAGAGCTTTCGAACTGTCCCATCACTTTTCACAACAGTGGAGAAGGGAGTAACCTCTATGTCAATGAGTACGGGAGGCCTATATAGGGGCAGCCATGTTTGGCAGTCACCCCCAGGTCCAGCACGGTACCACACTTCATTCTTCTCAAATATGAACTGCAGGTATTTTTGCCAGGGGCAATAGCAGGCCATCACGGGCCATTGGTGGGGCACCGCTTGAATAGGGTTTGACCAGATGAAAGCTGAGGTCGCTATTTAGGGTGTTGTATCTGAGAGCTCAGCCAACGGCTCGAGGATGTACTTCCTCCTCGGGAAATCATACCGAAACACGATCTTGTGGCAATCTATTTGCGACTCAGGGGCCCCTTCGTCAGATCCTTGAGGTCTGTGAGCAGCTCCAACCCATCACCACCATTGGGTGGAGGGAGAATGCCTTTGAGCTTGCTTCGTACTGTAGGGCGAATGACTTGACATCGCTCTCTTCTACCTTGGTAGCATCAACTGCGTAAACATCTGCGAGGTCAGCAAGACCAGTCAAGTGAGTAAATAATGGTTCCATAGCACGCTATAGGAGAAGTTTGAACGAGACATATAACCATGCCGATTGTCCGACCACTGCTCTCCGGTGGTGAGAACGTAATCTTGCCCTCTCTCGAGGGGAGAGGGTGGTACAGTACCGTGTAGAATGGGTTTTCTTCGAGGTGCCCCAGTGGGGCACAACATACATACACGCCAATGTGCTACATCAACCTCTGGGCAGTGCACACAGCAGCTCACTGGTAGAAGTCAGCCGGGACGTGATAGAGTATCTCCCATGTGCCAACAGCAACCTATGGAAAGCTATCAGTCCTAGCCTGATCACACCTGTAAATCACCTGTTTGGCAGCCTCTCCATTAACATGTATGCCAGCACGGATGGGATATCGGACATTTAGAGTGTACACACTTATTACTCCTTGACCTGATGACAACATGATATCATACCAGGAATATCTTACCTTTGGCGAGATGATGAAAGAGGGTTGCCCCTTCATGACCCCAGCACAAAATGAATAGACGCTCGCATTGCAACAAGAAGGAGAGCGACTACAGTGGGAGAGCCGGTATCAACAGAATGTGAGCATTGCAAGGAGGCGAAGGAACAGTGAAGCTTCCAAATACTGGCAGTACCTCCTGCAGAAGAGTAAGCAGAATGCAGGAATCGTGACAGACGGCGATGAGCCAGATGTCTTCACATACAATGATGAGCCAGATGTCTTCACTGCCGAGGATGAGCCAGGTGTCTTCTCAGATGAGGATGAGCCAGAGGTCATATGGTGGGAAGAGGAGATGGCACAGAATTGTAAGACCAAGAAAGCCCTCCAGCAGCGGACCTACTATATTGGTCATAAGGTGAAGTTCCAGATGTCACGTCTCAGAAAGCCACTGGCACCCGACATAGTGCTGGATGACCACCGTCTAAGAGACGTCTGTCTCAACACCTGTAAGCTGGTACGGTTCGCCTGGCTCTCCAAAATGAACCCTTCTATGACTCATGAGCAGATTCTGCAGGTGATGCGGTTTAAGCATCCATATATACTATGTTAAAATCAGAGTGGCGGAAATAACCAGAAATATACCCCTCCCTGACTGCTGACGAGGGTGGTGCCATCCACGGCTGGCGACTCCAGCAGATCGTTACCATCAGGCAGAATCTCGTCCATGAGTCAGAAAAGTACAGCAGAACGCGCAGGCGATATAAGACAGCATACAACGTCCTCGCGAGTACAATCACTGCTCCGAGTGTGATTGGAGCCAGTGCTGGTGTGGCAGCAGTGGCCACTCTTGATACAGGGGTGGGTGCCCTCATCGCCATTCCACTGGGTGGCGGGACACTATCCACGGCTGTCTTGGCCATGGTCTTGGGGTGGGGCAGTGGCAGATCACAAGGAGGTTGGAGAAATATGCTAAGTACATGACACTGGCACAGAGTATGCTACGGACTATCGACGCGTCTGTCAGCAAAGCTCTTGAGGATGGCCAGGTCACTGATGAAGAGTACCACAATATATTGAGGTCCAGGCCCTGTACTGCATGGAGAAACCTAAAGTGCGACAGTAATACCTCAAAGGCTCCAGCGGGTGGGTTGATATGGAGGAGCTAAAAAACGAGATGTTACGGCGAGGTCACCTCGCCGGTCTATGGAGTTAGATGACTACCAATAGTGTGCTGCCTGTACGGTAGCTTTAAGAACACCAGCATAGATGGCCTTCCCACTGAACCTCAGGACAGTCATGTGGAGTCAACTGCCCATCCTGCGTACACCTTTGACTGGCCTGAGAGGTCTACTGGATGATATACCAGAGCTAACACCGTTTTCCATCACAGTGGATGGACAGTCCTGATCCAGCTTCTCCATCAAGCCATGACCGCTGACCAACCGCCCCATCACCATCAAGGATGCGAAGCAAGCTCATACTTGGATGACTGCTCCAAGCCTCTCATACTGGAATCAGCAGCTAAACTTTGCTGTGTGTTGTGCCACGGCAGGTTGTGGAGTAAGTTCCACCCTGCTTCACTCCTATTCTGGTACTCCTGCAGCTGTGCTTATCACCAGCTGTCTCAGATTCCACGAGTACATCACAGTGCGACGAATCCTCCATGAGCTGGGTGCAAGCCTTCCTGATACAAACGACTTCGACCCACAGCTCAACAGTCATAGCGTCTCAGCGCCAGCAGACTACAGAGAGAGTTCAGCGCTCACCCAGACTATTGGTGGCATGGTGGTGACAACAGCGGCCTATGGGTTATGTACGGTGGCCCGAGACATGACTACTCAGGATTCCCCTATCGAACACCCCGACGAGTAGGCCGCCGGAAGACAGCGACATTCTCGTTCAATCCAGACTCCGACCCCGGAGCTATCCAGATGTGTAGAAGTACTTTGTCCCACACACCACCTCAGGCCTCACAGCAGCAGGGATCATTCGGATCAACCAGTCCCTGGAAGCACTGTGCTACTGCCTCCTTACAGCACAGACCAAGCTGCATCATTCCATAGAATGTCTCGTTGAGGATATGATCATCGTGGCAGACCCCAGTAGTCGTATTGCTAAGTTCCAGCTAGGGTTGAAGAAGGCCCGTCGCAAACTTGACATTGCTATTTCACCACACCTACGGTTGATTCCGAGCAACATGATTGTGAACATCGAGGACCTCCAAGTCAGGGGCTATAACATTATGATAGTCAAGCGGAGTTCCCCCGGTGTCTACTTCGGTTTCAACACCGCTATCAACGCACCTACGTGTAGTACGGGCCATACAGTCGTTCCGACCCTGACACTGCAGTCAGTTGACACGATGCTTCCCATGGCAGCTCCGACCCCGACACTGCAGCCAGTCGACATGACACCCCTTCCCATGGTAGCTCTACGAGTGTAGTCAGGCCTAGCTATCATGGCGCTTGGGATCAGCCTACTCCGCCGCTAGCCAATCAGCTATAAGACTATCCTGACTCTCTACAGTAGCAGTGGGGACTACGGTGAGACACTGAACTCGCTTGGCCTGCCCTAGAGCCCCTATATACGCTGCCAACATGCACATGCAATGGCTGGATGGTTCAACAGCACATCCTTTTCCAGCTTGTGGTATCGCAGAGCCTTGTTCAGCTCTGAGTCAGGTGAGGCATGGAGGTCTGCAACTGCTGGAACACATCTGACAGATACGCCCGATCCTTGTCGAAACCTTTAGCTTGCAGGAGCTCCTCGACGATACTCCCGCCCATGATAAGGTATTCGAGGACGCAAATCTGCCCCTTACCAAATCCTAGATAGAGCTTCACAGCGAGCTCATCTGGTGTCTTCTTCTTGTAGTCCTTCAACTCCCTCCGGAGGACCTCATAGTACTTCTTGCATAGCGTGATCACGGACATGTTTAAGATGTCTCAATAGAGAGATGAATATTCCTGAGTACCAACCCTCCACCTGGCAGATGCAGACTGGGAAGATCGTATTAGATCTCTCGACAGGGGACGCAGACATCTAACAGCATTGTATACTCAGTGCCTAAACAATGACGTCGACAGTACAGATCGTTAAGCAACTGCCAGAGAGCCAGGCGAGTCTTCAGAAGGTGGCTAACCTGCTGCGAACCAAGACACAGAAGTTACTGACCAAAGCAAACCCGCTGGCCGTCCATGTCGCCAGTAACGTGGCGGCGAATGTGGCCGTTGTGACGATGACAGGGGGAAATGAGGTTCTTCCTGCCGCCACTGTGGCTGTCCTCGCTACAGTGGTGAGTGGGGTGGCTGGGCACTGTCTCGGAATAACTCACCACATCCCAAAGATCGCCTTCAGTGGGGGCCTCCTACACTGTTGCCGCAAAGATCATGGGTGAACGTGTTACACTAATGGATGCTGCGGTTCTTGGACTAGCAATGAGTGCAATGGCTGAGATCATCGTCGCCTACGTTTATCCCCTCTGAATAGTGAGAGATGGATCACGAGCCCCCTGCAGCATATGAGGCATGGCGTGCTGGATGGTGGTGTGTAATCCATAGTCGAGCACGTGGACTGAGGATCGCCAATGCCCGGGAATGGTGGACCGCCCACAAGGCATGCCCTTGCACAGAGGGCCAGTACCCTGAACACTGCTACCTATACCCTGGCCGACTGGGTGGTCCTCCTATGCCCAACTATTTCACTGGCCGTATGACTAGTAGGTTTAAGTCATGTATATAGCACTATGGCTCTATCACTCACAGACCTAGAAAGCAAAGAGCTAGGCGATCTTGCTCACTTGGGTGAGGCACGCCTCGGTTCAGAGGACACTGTTGCCCCTATCTCCTTCCCTGGACTTCGATGAGAAGGGAGACTCACAGGAGATCCGAGGTACCATCCCAGCCCAAGATCTCATCGGGAACACTGATACGGTAGGACAATCGGCCATTAACAAGGCCAAGACTGTATACAAGGGGATGGGATCAAAGACAGGGACAATGATGCGAGGTAAGCTCGGAGTCGATGAGGCTGGTGCCGTCAAGGTTATGGCTGAGTCCTATTCACAAGACCTGGTTAAGGATCACCTGAAACCACGGAGCTCATTCCAACAGGATGGAGGGAATCTTAGGGTAGGCACCCTCGGCCAGAGCCATATCACTGGTCAATGGCAAAAACATGTGCTAACCCGCCAGCCTCCAGTACTACCAGAGGTGAAGAAATCAGGGTTCTTTGGTTGCCGTTAAGACCACAGGATAGTCATGGCTTCCCGTGCAGTGTATCATACAGATACTGGATGTGCTAGACACTGTGCGTGCTGACACAGGCCCTCTAAGCTATCTTCTCAGCTGCTGCTGGGATTTCATGCTTGATGCCTCCAACGCATCCATCGTATCTGCAAGAGGTGCAGGATTCCCCCGTTGTGCAGGCGAAAGAGCTGGTGCAGGAAGTACTGCCGTTTAGTCTCCCAAATATAGACGAGGCTACCACCGACCAAGTGATAACTATCCTCCACACACATGTCTGTACCATTCGACAGTAGGCCGGGCCGATGCTGGCCAGGTGGTGCTGATCATTGCCCCATCAGGACACGGGGAAAACATCTTGCTGCGGGCTCTCCTGGCCGAACATCTACACTCGCAATACATCTTCCTGGTGGCTGACCCCACCACTGAGGCGGTTGATAGTTATGATCAATGGTACAATGGCCCAATCACCAAGACACAGAACCTGCAAGCACTGATGGAGAAGCTGCTGCAGCCCGACTGACAGAACCACTTGTTCTAGTTATCGATGACCCTGCAATGGACCAGAAGACAGTCACCTGCCTCAGCAACATCACCAGGCGCATCCAGCACACAAAGATAACTGTCTTCATCCACTTTCTCAGAAGTACACCCGCGAGATCTCACCAGATATCCGCCAGAATGCCCAGTTGCTACACTTCAGCTCCAAGTGTGGACGTGCCCTGCTCGAGACCATATGCGACAGCCTAGCCCTCAAGGCATTCTAATGCCTTGATCAGCTTCCCATATGCACTGTTGCCGAGGAGTTTGAAGAGATCAGCCAGCAAGGCTTTACTTTTGTCAACATCCCGGTACGACGCGCCTTAGTAAGAGAGTCTACAAACCATTCAAAGGTTTCTGTGAGGTGTAGTCTATAGTGCAATAGATAGCACTAATCTCTAAGCCATGGGCAAGGTACCACTTGAGAGTTGGTGCATACAATACCCTCTCCTTACCAGAGAGTGCACCTATGAGCTTGCTAGTTGTAGACTTTTGTCGACCTGTTTTATCAAGGTCTGCAAGCATCTCCGAAGGTATAGCCTCTTCTGGGATCTCACGATTATAGAATATGGGAGGCACCTCAGCGAACTTTGGCCATAACACTTTAGGTACCTCAATGTCGACCTCAGCAAACCCGAACCAATGATCCGTTAGCAGATCCTGCTTAAAGCGTTCAATATCACTGCTTACACGCCCACCCCACCATCGTACAGTTTTTTTACAACAAGGCATTGCTTGTGCCATGTTTGACAAATACAGAGCATTTGCATCATAACCAAGGAGACGTTGACATACTCGCTTACCTTGGCAAATTCGGGCAACCCCAGCCTCGTGATATCGCGTGAACACAATGCTCGGACCCCCAACAACAGCACCCTTTAACATCTCGTCAGCTTCCTTGCCTGGAGAGTAAAGGCTAATATCTGGCTCATGTTCAGCAATACCACGAAGTAAGTACTGAAGCAACACACCAGGAAGTGACACCGCATCCTTCAGAATGTCTATACCTCGTTATGTGTGGAATTCTCGCATCTTCTCTAAAGTTTCAATGAACGGGCTAACATCCAAGTTGTTGTAATATCGCAACCAGTCAGCAAACGTCCTCATCCCCAGATCTCTGAAGGTCTGCGTACAAGCTTTCCACTCTGACAACTCAAGAAGGTAAACCCCTTTGAGCGTGGCCCACCACGCAGGATAATCAGGTAGTCCAGGATAGTCAATCTTCTCAGGCGAGTCAAACCATTCATAAGGTAACCAGCTCTGCTGTTGCGTGCAACCGTAGGCGTTGATCCATTTCTCATAAGAAACCCCTGGGCCGAGGTAGGTGATTAAATCGAGAAACCTCAGTTCAGGCGTAATGAGGAACATTGTCTGGCTAGCCTTCTTGGCGACTTTCACCATTCCTTTGGACGACGTAGTAAGTTCATCCACGAAGTACTTCTTGATGAGGTTCAGGTCGTACTGCCCAGAGTTGAATCCGAGCACAGGCATCTGGTCACCCCACTCATTAATAAGTCGCTGCTGTCGTTTTGGTAACTTGTCCAAGTCTGCGGGTAGATACTGTGACAGAACCCTTGCACGGATCATGGAGGCTCGTAGTTGGATCTCCTGCATGAATTCTGAGATCAGCACTTTGGAGTTAGCATTGCAGAGGTGAGTTGGCGAGTTTGTGCTACCATCTAAGGAGCAGCCGACTGATACCGAGATTGGTATGTGGGCACTCTCGATCGTGAGACTCTCTGTAGGGTGGGACTTGATCCCATCTAGATGGGCTTCAAAGTCATAGACAATAAAGTGTGGGTATGGTACTGTCCGCACAGGGGTGTGGACGCTTGGACAGCATTTTATACAGCACTCCCACTGTACCATGAGCGTGCGTCCAGATGCTCTCATTCTCTCATCTCCCGCGATCGTCTTGCGGTATCTTTGATCAGTATCCTCACCTCGCTGGTGTTGTGAACAGCCATGCCAGTAACAGCCATGAAACTGGTATACTGTGTCGGTTGTCAGATCATAACCATCTACGGGAGCCCCCTCGATCCAACGCTCACCACCATGACCACACTTTGCATGGCGTATATGAATTCCATGGTTTCTCGACTCATATTCAATCCAACGAGTAGCCGCGGAACTGGCCAGTTGGTATGGATAGAAAGCCTTCTCGTATGGGGACTGCGGTGCTACTACCTTCTCCCCAGGGCAATCGATGGTCGTTTTTTTTGCTGTGCAGTGGTCAGCATGGCGATGGAGACTACATGCTTGGTGAGCTGCTGTTGACAGTGCCCACAGCTGAAAGTGTGGGCCAGCTTGGAGATGTTCTTGATGTAGAAGGTGTGGTGGTCCCACACTCCGATGGTCATGGTGTCACGGCAGTGAGCCGCTTGCCTGATCAAGTGCCAGGTTCCCTCTTCGGTTGGTTCATACACACGAATCCCTATCTTAGCAAAGAACTCTACCTTGTCCAGCTCATCCAGTGAGGTCTTGTGGACATCAGCTACTATCACTGTCTTGCCATAGAACTGTGTGGCAAGTTCTCATGCAGGAGCTGTACTTCTATCAGCTCTCGCTCCTCGGTGGACCGCTAGACATCTCAAGAGACACATGTTGTCCCTGTAGGTGTCGAGGGCAGTCATACTCTTCTTCTGTCGTAGCCAGTTTGGGAGGGGGCCTGTCCCAAGCCGAGGTTGGCAGTCGATGGACAGCCCTGACCTCAACGTTGACTGATCGAATGAAAGCCCACTTGGTGTTGGGTCGATCGATATTGTCTGTGTCGAGGCAGGCTTGCTCTCTTGCTGCCACCCAGTCATGAGCTGCTCTTATCGTGTTCAGCAACGGGCTCCCTGGGGCATTCTTGTGGAAGAACATCACCCTACCGTATTCGATGTGCTGGATGCGATAGGTATGGGTGTAGCGGAGGTAGAAGGCGTTCTGGACAGTCTGCTGAATCTTTTGCATGATCTGGCCTGTGAGGTCTCCTTCTAGACCTCTGAAGAATGTCCAGCGTACTGGCCAGCATTCTGTATCCTCTGTCTCCCTTTCGCCGAGACGCTGGTCGAGAATGTGTTCGCCTTCTCGCCTTATGCTCTGGGCTAAGGGTTCAGACCTCGGCCCCTTCATCACTCGGCTAGTGATCCTGCATAGGAGAGGTAAGCGCTCCAGTGGATGGTCCGCCCTCCGCCTCGCTACAGTCTTGGCTCGCAAGCTAGCAGTCTCCTCCTCGTCCAACTGACGAAGCTCATGTATCCGCTGCACTTTCTTGTGGGGATTCCAAGGATCATCTTTGGTATGCGCTGGAAACCTTCCCGTCTTCATTGCTCGGTAGACTCGCTTCTGCCACTCCGTGGCATGGACCTGTCCACTCATCTGGAGTAGGTCGGCTTTCTTGGCCTTAGAGTAGCCTCTAAGGCTGAATTGCCTTGCAATAACGCGAAGCTGTGTAACAGTAATCATGGTGTATATCCCTGGGGATGCCTGTCTCTAAATGGGCTTTCAGACCCTATTATGTGTGGCGATTAGTACCTGTAGATGGTGTATATCCCTGTGGATGCCTGTCCCTAAATGAGCTTTCAGTCCCTATTATGTGTGGCGATCAATGCGTGTGGTTGTTGTATATCCCTGGGGATGCCTGTCTCTAAATGGGTGTTCAGACCCTATTATGTGTGGCGATTAGTACCTGTAGATGGTGTATATCCCTGTGGATGCCTGTCCCTAAATGAGCTTTCAGTCCCTATTATGTGTGGCGATCAATGCGTGTGGTTGTTGTATATCCCTGGGGATGCCTGTCTCTAAATGGGCTTTCAGACCCTATTACGTGTGTCGATCAGTGCCTGTGGGTGGTGTATGTCCCTGGGGATGCCTGTCTCTAAATGGGCTTTCAGACCCTATTACGTGTGTCGATCAGTGCCTGTGGGTGGTGTATGTCCCTGGGGATGCCTGTCTCTAAATGGGTGTTCAGACCCTATTATGTGTGGCGATCAGTACCTGTGGGTGGTGTATATCCCTGTGGATGCCTGTCTCTAAATGGGCGTTCAGACCCTAATATGTGTGGCGATCAGTACCTGTGGGTGGTGTATATCCCTGTGGATGCCTGTCTCTAAATGGGCGTTCAGACCCTATTATGTGTGGCGGTCAGTACCTGTGGGTGGTGTATACCCCTGTGGATGCCTGTCTCTAAATGGGCTTTCAGACCCTATTATGTGTGGCGATCAGTACCTGTGGGTGGTGTATATCCCTGTGGATGCCTGTCTCTAAATGGGCGTTCAGACCCTAATATGTGTGGCGATCAGTACCTGTGGGTGGTGTATACCCCTGTGGATACCTGTCTCTAAATGTGCTTTCAGACCCTATTATGTGTGGCGATCAGTGCCTGTGGTTGGTGTATATCCCAGGGGATGCCTGTCTCTAAATGGGCTTTCAGACCCTATTATGTGTGGCGATCAGTACCTGTGGGTGGTGTATACCCCTGTCGATGCCTGTCTCTAAATGGGTGTTCAGACCCTATAATGTGTGGCGATCGGTACCTGTAGATGGTGTATATCCCTGTGGATGCCTGTCTCTAAATGGGTGTTCAGACCCTATTATGTGTGGCGATCAGTACCTGTGGGTGGTGTATATCCCTGTGGATGCCTGTCCCTAAATGGGCGTTCAGACCCTAATATGTGTGGCGATCAGTACCTGTGGGTGGTGTATATCCCTGTGGATGCCTGTCTCTAAATGGGCGTTCAGACCCTATTATGTGTGGCGGTCAGTACCTGTGGGTGGTGTATACCCCTGTGGATGCCTGTCTCTAAATGGGCTTTCAGACCCTATTATGTGTGGCGATCAGTACCTGTGGGTGGTGTATATCCCTGTGGAATGCCTGTCTCTACATGGGCGTTCAGACCCTATTATGTGTGGCGTTCAGTACCTGTGGGTTGTGTATACCCCTGTGGATGCCTGTCTCTAATGGGCCTTTCAGACCCCTATTATGTGTGGCGATCAGTACCTGTGGGTGGTGTACTATCCCTGTGGATGCTGTCTCTAAATGGGCGTTCAGACCCTAATATGTGTGGGCGATCAGTACCTGTGGGTGGTGTATACCCCTGTGGATGCCTGTCTCTAATGGGGCTTTCAGAACCTATTATGTGTGGCGATCAGTACCTGTGGGTGTGTATACCCCTGTCGATGCCTGTCTCTAAATGGGTGTTCAGGACCCTATAATGGTGTGCGATCGGTACCTGTAGATGGTGTATATCCCTGTGGATGCCTGTCTCTAAATGAGCTTTCAGACCCTATTATGTGTGGTGCTTGCGATCAGTACCTGTGGGTGGGGTGTATATCCTTGTGGGTACCTCTCTCTAAATGTGCATTCAGATCCTATTATATGTGGTGCTGGCGACCAGTGCCTGTTGGCGGTCCGTCGTGTCGATGTGATAGTGGATGCTTGTCTCTAAATGGGCGTTCAGATGTGTGTGGGGTTGACCATAAGGCCGTGCCCGATGCGACTCTGGCAGAGACTACGTGTTTGTCTGAGCCTACACAGAATAGAGAGAGACGGCCACTGGCCGGTATCCTGAGGTGGTTTCTCCCCGCCAGTGGGGGTTTACACGGGAGTTTTATTTCGCCACGGCCTTCCATGTCAGCAGCTCCCATCTCGACCACGAACATCACATGTCTCAAATTGCTATGCCCCAGGGATTGAGAGGGCGTGGGGACCACGGATCGCCGAACGGTGGCCAGTGAGGGAGGTGGTATCATTTTACTACAGACACTACTTCTTGTAATGGATACACGCGATAACGACATCAAAGTCATATTTTGAAGATAATTTAAGTGAGCCATTTAACGATAACTCGGTCATTTCTTGTCCGATTTTTAAAATGTTCTGGCATCCTCGTTTCCTTCCGGTTCTGATTAATACGAAAGACGAGAATAGTGTGATTTGAAGAAATCACCAGTACCACTCGGTACACTATAAGCATACACTCTCTCCCACTACTGATATGTGTTGTCAGGGAAGCTCCGATGCATGCGAGCTACGCGTTCTTACGCACTTAGCCATTTTAAAGAAATTCTCCCATAGGGCTTTATACACGTGTACTATCCTACTCAGGGGGGAGGGGACATGCGTTGGAACGTACCAGGAGCGGCCGTCCCGTACCCAGGCTGACTTGGACGGTTCGTACCCGCCCGGTCGATCAGTGCTACACCCCAACCATGCGTGAGGATATGGGCATCAATTAGCCCACGCTACATTAGTTCAACCCTTTCACGGCTCATTTGGCCTGGCAACGAGCATAGAGGGTGTCGCATGGCCCCACCAGGGTGACGATATAGGCATCTATGCTGATTGACCTACAGATGTCACATGACCTAGGCCACGCCACTAACACTTCCAACCCCATTACACCTGTCAATCATCGGCACATGCCCACCATTTACTTCTCCGATACCGGCGGAGATATGGGCATCTGCTTCTGATCGGTCGAAAGTGTGATAAAGTCATCAATTATTTGAACTAGGCCATGCCCCGTTTCCACCCTACCAAAATACTCGAATCTGATTGGTCGAGAGCGAACAAAGGAGTTTTCTCTCGGCCAATCAAATTCGAGTACCTTTGGTGGGGTAAAAGTAGGCGTGGCCTAATTCAAATATTGATGTCGTTGTCCCTCTCTCGACCAATCAGATCCTCGTAGAATGAACGTGTTCGACTCCCAGCTGCAGCTTGATGATGGGTTTGCCATGTGATTGCTAGTCTTTGGATGGGTCATTCTGACTCACTCCTCCACAAGAAGTGCTTAATACCAGATCTACCCTCTGGTGAGAGTTTTATTTTTAGATTGTCCATTATATGTAGTGTGGGTTAGTGGTGTCTGAAAATTTACCCCATATATCTACATGAATGGGTAGTGTACTGAGCAGTAGTGCACACCCAAGTCTTATATCCGCTGTGTTTTCAGACAGTGAGCGTGGAGGGACCCGGGAATCCTGAATTATGCTGCCAGACGGACGTGGTATCACCGTGACTCCTTCCCTATTACTGATCGAAAAAATATCCACCACAAAAAAATAGGTAACATCATGAAAAGGTGTAATCAGTGGACTCAATTTGAATTTTCTTCTTATTTACATCTTTAAAATAATACTTATCAAGAGAATTTAAAGTGTATGAC
>CM067368.1:21743410-22058193 GCA_034401795.1 Chaetoderma sp. LZ-2023a | reverse complement strand
GCATGACACGTGTGTTTTGCTTCGCAATGTATCTTGCGAGATTCCGCTGGTTCTTGCGAGATTCCGCCCGACTAGGAGAATTGTGATCATTTTGGTGTTATTCATTTAATTACGTGCTCAGCTATGGCAGTTGTCCAACATCATAGTACAAGCGAACTCACAACATATGAAAAAGGTTAATACAAGGTAACATCTAAACAGCACTTGGAAGAACAATTAGGTCTTCATCTATGCAGACTGCACATGTTGCATGTAGCCGTTTGATGTGTGATTCAATGGTTGAATTTACAATAGACGTAGATAATTGTCATTGTATCAGTATTGTATAATACATCCAAGATCTGTTATGATTTGTCATGCTAATGCACATTTTGTGACAGTGATCTGCGATGGTTTGGTGTATCAAAGGAGCATGTCGTGCCAATGCCCATCTAGTGAAAGTCGCAATGCTTGGACGTGATCACTGACGCAAAGATTGAGTCCTCGGTTAAAGCAGTTACATTGAAACAGAAAACCCTGCCATGCTTGTGGCACAGAGTGACTCTGGGCAGGGTCGTTCCGATGCTGTTGATGGTCACGATAGACCACAGGTTTGGCGGTTGCTCATGTCACTTCTTGGTCTTGGGCACCACGAAAATGGTACTTAGCCCACATACCTCGATACCTCATGAGGTTTTGCACGAAGACAGAGATTATTACCTGTGTGATTGTACTACCTGCATATTTAAACGGTTCACTGCTAATACTGCTAGGTCCAGCTTCTAGTCCATTTCACATGGTGTTAATAGCATTCATTAACTTGCATTGTTTCGATGTGTGTTCGCAGTGACCTGGTACCAACAATAAATGCCTTAGTGGGTCATTGTCTGCTCCGTGAATTGGTTCTTAATCGATTCTTTCATCGAATCCGTCTCAGCCCAGAGCAGTAATGCTTCAACAATTGAATCAAAGTGGCGGATTTCCAGGTTGCTAACGTGAGGTGACTTTTAGATCTTCACCATACTATTACAAGCAATCCAAGCCGACAATGTTCTGAGTGTACGCGTATATAATGATGGATACATAATAGACATAGCAGACACACTAGCCAAGGATTGGTTAATATGAACTTGTCATTCTTTCGTGCCAATTGGTAATACCGATTCTCAGCGTTCAATGCACAATACAATGTATTTCTGTTAATTTTTAGGATGGTGCTAACTGGGTTATACAGCAACTTAATGAGAGTAGTAGTAGTAGTAGTAGTAGTAGTAGTAGTAGTAGTAGTAGTAGTAGTAGTAGTAGTAGAGTAGTAGTAGTAGTAGTAGTAGTAGTAGTACTAGTAGTAGTACTAGTAGTAGTAGTAGCAGCAGCAGCAGCAGATGGCGAATTTATCCTGCCTATTTGGTACAGAGGGCAGGTAAAGGGATGCCGAATTTTCGATGATATATCATATATGATTTTGTAAAACGTTTTGTGGGAATGTTTGTTAAACCTTCGAACCCTTGCTTCACATAATCTCAATTTCAAACATCGGTACCAGAAAGCTGTAGTGTAATTTGAAACTATTTTGGCAGAAATATGTCGCTGTCTACGCAGCAACAGCTTTAAGTCGGGTTGGTTTGAAAATACATAGCAGAATATTTATAAGATCAAAATTTTTTGGTGTGATTGAATTTCGTGTTGAATGGGTTAAGACATAGCCTAGGTAGATGATGCATAGAATTTTAAAGAAATTATACAATTGATCTGCAAATGGTTATTACTTATTTATACATGTGACTGATACGATAGCTGTTTTCTATTGAATCTTCTTTGCTTAAAGTTCTTTTTGAGTCAGTATAATTTTGGAAACTATGGATTTCAATACGATCCTTTGATCATGCTACCAACAAAAGTAGTAGTAGTAGTAGTAGTAGTAGTAGTAGTAGTAGTAGTAGTAGTAGTAGTAGTGGTGGTGGTGGTGGTGGTGGTGGTGGTGGTGGTGGTGGTGGTGGTCGTGGTGGTGGTGATAGTAGCAGTAGTAGCAGCAGCAGCAGCAGCAGCAGCACCAGCAGCACCAGCAGCAGCAGCAGTAGTAGTAGCAGCAGCCGTATTAGTAGTAGCAGTCGCAGCCATCCCCTCCTTACCACACCAGATAAGGGGCCTCAAAAGTAATTAGACCTCGGCCCCAAATAGGCTTATTACCGCTCTACGAACTGCTTTCTGACTGCCATTTATTGTATGTGCCAACTAAGCCTGACATACAAACACTATTAAGAAGTATATACACACTAGACTTATATATCAGAAAGAGGATTATCTGAGATTTGCTGTCCACGCTTATAACGTTGTAACTAATCTATTAATATGTACATACTAAATGTGTTGTCACGGATCAGCAGAAACTGTTTGTCACCAATGGGGTTGTGACCATGGAATGACGTCACAGGTTTATAATAGAACCTGGGACGGCAGCCCGTGGGAGTTTGGCGTTGGGCACGGTCACTTGTCGTTTTGGATATTTGGTTCCACTCCACGACGTGATATCGGACTGTGGAGTGTGGCCAACTATACAAACGAGCCAGTTACTGTGTCCTAGTGTAAGTGAGATATATTACTAAAGCTTTACCGTAGCTACAAAGACGCGTCCTTGTTATCTCACCAGCCAGACGAAACTAATCGGTATGAAAACAGCACCAGTTATGCAAGCACGCAGACAAACAGACATAGCTTTATGAAATCCTATTATGGGTAACTATGTAACTGTCTATTAAACATCCATCAGCATATTTCAATACAGAATGCAGCTGAAGAGAAGCAATCATGCCCGTTCTGTTAGCGGTACTTTGAGGACTGCCGGTTCAGAAGCAAATCACAATTTGTCATTCAGTGTTTAGAAATGGTTAGTAAATTGTTAGGTTTCTCATGTAATAAGCGGCAAATATGCCAATTAGAATGAAAGACTAATTGCCATGGTGTGCTTGTTTATTTTTTAGGCTGCAATGAAGTGAGCTCAGAAAATACATTCACATGAGCGCATTACGGCTGTATTACCAACATGAAGAATATCTTCAATATTGACACAGAAAATGAAGAAAAATAGCATCATTATTTTAACTTAATGCTGTTCTTTTCCTTGCTATCCATCTGCTCGCAGCAACTCCTCTTAAAATTACATGATAATGAATCACATAATTATAATATATGATGCATCTCTGTTTGTGCACAGGTCCAGTCATTGTGGAATAGACCTGGAAGATCCCTGCAGACTAATGATACACCATTACATTGTCTGACTATAGGACAGAACATACTCGGAAAACGACACCAAACATATGGCAGAGTCTGCAATGGAATTAGATTCTGTATTTTCAGTCGAGAAGGGTATGGATTACAACTCAGAATTAGTACAATATGTGCAGAATCTACACTCATAACGCATGTTACTAGGCCAATACCTGGCCATTACCGCGCTATATTGGCCGGATAGGGTCCACTACCGGCCCAGTAATATCGGTTCTCGGGATATTGAAGAATAATAGGTAATGAAGTGATAGGTATTCTTGTGAGAGAATGAGGGGTATTTTCCAATGCTAACAGGCATGTCTCACATCCAGGGGAAGCGACTATCAACAAAAATAAGCTTCAGAAGACACAGTTACTGCAACATACTCACTACGATGCACCTGATGGTTATTACTCTATCTCTCCAGAGGTTCTTTACATGAGAATTGACCATAATAAATTAAACTCGCACGTGTACGATATGCTCAAAATTGGGGGTTCAGCGCTTTGTCAACGCGGATAAAGCCCTTGTCACACTTGATCTGCAGATATACGTACGGAGGACAGACACTAGAGACTCGCTGAGATACACGACACACTTCATCATTTGACGAGATGAGCGAACGTGGAAACAGAAGAGCAATATGAGTAGTCTAATCTCTGTTACGCTGCGCAGTTATTTGCCAAACCAGGAATAGACCATCTCGCGAAGTACAGCTCTAAAGCGTCGTCCACTGAGGACATACAGGAGGAAGTTTATGGCGTTGTTAACAGTGGTGAATATCGTAAATATAGAAAATATCGGTAACCGTGTCCCGTCAACAGAGAGGTCGCCGGTAACGGTGATGAGCCATGTAACAAACGCACCTAAGCTCGTTGCTACATTTGGAGCAAGGCATATTATAGCCGCCACAGATACCGCTAAAAGCATTACAGTTACAGACCTGTTCTGACGCGTGATCTTGTCACTGACCCTGGAGCCGCCAGATAAATTGCTTATCTCACGTGATGTGCTCAACTTAACAACAATCGTTATGTTGCTTACGCATAACAACGTCAGTGGAATAAAAACGAAGAACGCAGCATCAACAACATACCAACGTGCCATAAACGTTTCATACGTGGATTTGACGAAACAACCACTGACTATAGCGGCATGTCTTTCCTTACACACACGTGTGTATTATAGACATGAGGACATCTATGTCTTAATATATTGCTTTGAGACATCTGGAAAAGTCACTAGTTACAGACAAACAAATGTTAAACTTGATGGGAATGTTGCTTATTGGAACCGGAAAACGTCTTACGCTTTCATGCTGATACGTTTTGGTAGGAATTTGAAGGTTGAATAACAGTGGTTGTAGAGGATATAGTGCACATAGTATCATTCTAGTTTAATAGCAATATTTTCCTTGAGTTTGTGTATGAGAAATAAATAGATCAACACCAATATACCCTTCCATTTCCATGGAGCATTTATTTAGTAATTACACATATTTAAAGATGTTGAAATGATGTCAGATACGTGTAAATGAGGTGATGGCTGTTGCTGCTCTCGTGATAGCTGTTGCTGTTGCTGTGACTGTTGTTGCTGTTGCTGTGACTGCTGCTGCTGCTGCTGCTACTGCTGCTGCTGCTGCTGCTGCTGCTGCTGCTGCTGCTGCTGCTGCTGCTGCTGCTCCTGTTGCTGTATAGATGAATGCGTTGGTAGATGTGCTTGCTGTGTTGGTATTTGCGGTGTTGTAAATGTATCGTTGTTGTCTGTGAATGTGCGTTGTTGGGATTGTTGTTGTGGAATGTATGCAGGTGTATGTGCTCCTGAGTCCACCATGCCAGCCTGGTCCATCCTCTTTACTCTGGTATACAGTCTCCACACCTCCTCCTCCATCCACTGTTGGGAGGTAGCTGACATTCTTTTCACCCTCCTCGAAATCGAAGTCATCATCCTCGTTGGCATGTTGGCGCGCTTCAATGTCCTCTTGAATTGTCCTAATGTCCGCCTCTGCTGACTGCATTTGCTTTGACACCTCTGTTAACATCGAATCTACTTTCTCAATTCCACCAGCCTGGAGCCTTTTCCTCTTGCTGACTGAAGAGGAATCCGACACGACTCGTGACGGGGAGGGCATGGGAACTGTGGGCGTGTTGGTGTGCTTTCTCATTGGCTGTGTGCTACTGAAATGAAAAGTGTTAGTGTAATCATGAGAAGCATACCACCTGTTGAAAATATGCAACTTTAGAAATATTTTCAGGAATATTCAGTTATATTCTCAGAATCTCAATCTCGAGGCAATCACACATATAAACTGTTAAATATTTTGAAACTAATTTCACTGGAACCTGATGCGGCCAAATGCAGTACAGCTCCCAGTCAAATTAGATTTAGAATATTCAACAGAAGATTTATTAAATCGTAAATAATATCTCGTATTCTGGACTTTCGGGTTCAAAGAGTTAATTAGTAAATTAGTAAATTAATAAGTTGTTCGCTTTCAGATTCCTAGCCACTGGTGAAACATATTGTAGATATGGGATTGTCTTGTGGGAGTCATGACCACGCCGGATGTCTTATATTTTCGAGTAAGTCCCAAGAGAAATTTATGATTTGAAAATACCAGGTGAGCTAATGGACCGGTTGACTTTATACTTTTAATATTTAACTTATTATTTACATCAGCCAGTGCTGATGATATTCGGTTTCCGCTAAATGCATGGTGTGCAGATATAGCACACTGAAACTTGTTGGATAAAGTATGAAATAGTCGAATTAATTAGAAAAGATCCCACGGTTCTGAATTGATGTGCATTTGGAAATAGTGTTGATGAAAGTTGTTGCTGTTCAGTCGGCACACACTTTTATAATATTCAGCAGTCGTTTGAATCGATAGTTTAGAAAATAATCGAGGTAGAATAATCAGTGGAATCGAACGTGACAAATGGACTTAGTTGATGACATAGGCATTCTAGATTCTCATATGAGAATAGAACAACATCAGATGGCAATGAGATCATACAGCTCATGTGCCTATTAACTCTAGCATCCTACAGGCTTACCCATTGATAGGCAATGGACAGGACATGGACATTGTAGCGTCCTGTAGGAATTAATAACATAATCGGAATTTGTATATCAACTATATGTCACTCATACAGTGGCATGCAACAACAACACATTCTATAATGTTGTTAGTTAGCTGACAGATCGCATCAAATCAGAACCAGATACCACCGCTTTATCTATGTGAGGCATCATCTCCATAGAAGAATAGCACAGAGTTTGATTGGTCAGGATGACGTCACGATCAATGAGCGTCGATCAAACTCCGTAGCAAAGAATTATATGGAATAGGTTTTGAAGTTGAAATTGAAATACAGGGATCGTTGATTGGTCAGAACGACCAACATTTATTAGGTAGGAACTTCTAGGAAGGAATAGGCAGAAGTTGATTGGTGGACTGATTGTCCGGGTCAATCAAGCTGTGCTTATAACGTACCTAGAAGAATCATCAGAACAGATTCGGGTAGAATCTAAATATTTATAAATGTATAGAACCTCAGATTTAGAGATTCTAAATACTATATAAGATACACTTTCATGTTTAGAAAGTTAATCAATCCACCATCTCGATTCACTGAACATCTCGCTGGTGTTCAGTTAGCAGATAGCTATAGACGTAGCGTAGCCATAGAACTTGCTTGATTTGTACCAGTAAGGTACCAGTTTGTTATTCGAGCAATTTTGCTCTAGACTAAATCCCTTTATAGTTTCTGTACAGTTAAGTTACATTAATGAAATCATCATCTTACGTATATGTAAGACACGAGGTCGGTTTAGTTTATCCAAATAAGAATTAGCATTAGGAATCTGATCATTGAGTCGGAAGCAACATCCGATCCTTACCAGCAGATCTTCTTAGTCAGATTAGGCCCAGCAGTCTTTAAATAATATCGTCATCACCATCTTCACGACGAGGTGAGCCAGACTGTCTAGTATCCTTCTCCGCCGTCGGCAAGAGGTTGTCGCAGCAACCGTAACATCAGAATCTTATCGATAGCGAAGCGGAACCGTCAAGTAATAAATAAGTCATAATCCGGAGATCCGAAATCTTCAATATGTTTCTCTGTCGACACAGTATCGCCTGAGTGTGACCGCTGTGTCAAAGTTGGTGCCAGAGGTGTGTTCTGGCATATGGGACACCATGCAGCCTGCCCTTATGAACATGCCACAGACTCCCACAGACTGGCAGGGATAGCAGCAAACTTTTAGCAGAGGTGGAACTATCTCCATTGTATTGGATGTATTGATGGCAAACATGTAGTCATGCCTGGACCGTCTCGCAGCGGTTCGTTATTCTATAATTACAAGGGCACGTTTTCAGTGGTGCTGATGGCATTGGTAGATGCGTCATACACGTTTATATACGTTGATATCGGAGCGTATGGGAGGCAGTCAGATGCCGGAATATTCGCTCGTTCACAGCTAGGTCGCTCAATCCTGCCGCCAAATTCTCTCAACTTGCCAGAGCATGCTCTTATTACATTTGCTTAGGGATTTGGACCTATGCCTTGTGTTGCGCTTGGAGATGAACCATTTCTACTGCAGAGACATATCATGCGCCCTTACCCTGGACGCGACACTACTGAAGATCAACAAGCTTATAATTATAGACATTCGCGCGCACGTAGGATTGTGGAGCGTGCTTTAGGCTTGTTAGCTGCTAGATGGTGTGTGTATCACACAAAAATGGGAGTATTGCCAGAAATCGTTAATAATATCATCCACGCTCCCACTATTCTGCATAACACGCTGCAATATGATTCAACTCCTGTATCAACGGCAGAACTGATTGAAGGATGCCAAGCAGATGCAGCAGAAGGTTTAGATGGTCTACGCCCACATGGAACTCGAGGAACAAACGAGGCAGCCGAAATAAGGAACTTATTGAAAGATTACTTTGTGGCTCATCCACTACCCTGGCAAGCAGAATATGTTCAGAGAGGACTCTTTGAGTAATGCGTTTACAAACTCGTACCTTAGTGTACAGTCAGACGCATCATCGTCAGAGAGAGAATGGTTGTCGGCAGCATGTTCCTCGTCCCCATCAGTAATATATGTCGTTAGCGGGAGACTCTGGTTAGCTCTGAGCAATATTGCTCACTGTGCTGTAAATCAGATTGTAACAAAATAAATTCCTATTTACCAGACATAAATATGTTATTCAAGGAAATGAAAGCTGTCGAGACATTGGTCTGTTCGTAAATAATTACTCTCGCCCAAGCGAAGTTTGGAGAGACTATTGTGACAGGCATGTGTGTCTTGACCAAACTTGGGGGTAGGTTTCCCTTGGGGTCGCGAAGAAATGTATTGATTTTTGGGTCAAAAGGTCAAAGGTCAAAAGTAAAAGGTAAGGATCGTCGAAAATGGTTGTAGTGCGATAACTGCTCTTGAATGATCTTGACCAAACTTGGAGGCAAATGTAAAAGGTGATGGGTCAAGAGGTCAAGGGCCAAAAGACGAAGAGGTCAAAGGTCACGATGAGCGAAAATCACTGACGGGCGAGACTAGGAATCCGGAATCCTTGTTTCTATTTACATTAAGACATTCGGAATCATAATATGTGGTGAGCATTGGCCAATTCTGTGTTTTAAAACCGTTTGGATAAATCATGATTCAATTTATATACATTCATCAAATGTAGGTCCCTAAATGTTTAGTTTATCAATGAAAATTTAAGATTTCATGGATGTAATTAATAAAACAATTTCTAAGTTGGCAGGCTGGTCTTCCTGAAATTATATGCGTGCGTGTTTGTGTGCGTGCGTGTTTGTGTGCGTGCGTGGGTGCGTGTGTGCGTGCGTGCGTGCGTGTTTGTGTGCGTGCGTGCGTGCGTGAGTAGGTGGAATTAGAACTGTATACTACCTGTCATTCCTTCTACATTCAATTTCTTCGAAATCTTCTTCCAGTAGTTGTTGACTCATCTGTTGCCTTTATAACATGGCAGAGATTGGTCATAAAGACCAGGATTTTCTCTGACCATATCAATTAACATTTCCATCTCCGCGGGTGATAGCTTGAGTTCACTCATTGTGGTACGTATGACTGATAAACAACAACGACACTAACATAATGAGTTTTGGGCGATGAGTGCTGGACAGTGTACCCATGTGCTCGTAAGTGCATACACGTGCATGCATAAAACATTCTTAAAAGCAGGAATGTCCCAAACATGACGTCATTTTATGCATTTCCAAAGCAGCCGAGCCGCTAGCGGGGTGAAAAGAAATCGGGCTATGATCAGTGTATATGGAAAAGGTTGCGTTGTAAAACAATTATATCGATTTTTACCCGCCAACCTCCAGCCGCTAGCGTCCGTAAAAACCCGCCTACATGGAAAACCAGCCTAATATATCATCTGTCACAATATATTATCAATTGAACGTACAACGGACATTGTTGTTGCTTGAATTATCCGCCCAGGACGATAATAGGCACGGATAAAAATAACGAGTACAAACGCTATGGACCACATATAACACATTCTCTCCACCACCACCCCCATCCCTTTTCCCCCCTCCCCCATCCAGCAACCCCCCCCCCAGCCCCACCCATCTCATCTCTCTCGTCTCTCTATCTATCTATCTCCCTCTCCCCATCCTTCCCATCCCCTCTCTCTCTCTCTCTCGCTCTCTCTCTCTCTCTCTCTCTCTCTCTCTCTCTCTCTCTCTCTCTCTCTCTCTCTCTCTCTCTTTCTCTATCTCTCTCGCGCACGCGCTCTCCTCTCCCTTCCTTCCTCCATCCCTCCCTTCCACCTCTCTCTCACTCGCTCTGTCGCCCTCTCTCCCACACATATGCACGCACGCACGCCCGCACGCACGCATGCGCTCCTCTCCCTTTCTTAATCCATCCCTCCCTTCCACCTCTCTCTCTCTCTCTCTCTCTCTCTCTCTCTCTCGCTCACTCGCTCTGTCGCCCTCTCTCTCTCACACACACACAGACGCATGGACGCACGCACGCACGCACGCACGCACGCACGCACGCACGCACGCACGCACGCACGCACGCACGCACGCACGCACACACGCGCCGTTGCCTCTTATAAAAGCGGCGATTCATACAATTGTAGGTACATCTTTTACACGTGCTTTCCAAGAGTAATCCTGATATTGCAATTGCCTCCGCCTGTCTCTCTGTCCGTCCATCAGTGAGTCTGTCCGTCCGGCTATATTCTCAAAAATGTTTGTCGAAATACAACCAAATTTGTTATGTGAGTTACATATCCTACTGTGGATTGCGGGACGAGATATTATTTGTCTCGGCCCAATGAGGACCTGGAGGCGGCTTCAAACTGTCAAATATCATACACATTCAATCCGTCACTCTATCTTTTCCTTTGCGGAATGTCCACCAATTTTGATGTGAGGTACCCATATGATTGCGGGTGGCCAAATGACATTGCCATTGGGATTGTCCTCCTGGTGTTAGGAGAGGGAGGGAAACAGCGGGGCAAAAATGCAAATATTATACATATTTTCATCACACGTTTGTAGTTTCCACAGAAGATCGACACTCTCCATGGGCCAATATCGCGGCCTGTACTCCAGGTCTGCCTTGATAAGACAACGGAACATTAATCACCCACCGTGCGTATTTATCTGAGGAACAATTGTGACATAAGAAAAGCGACGTATCCTTCAATACAACTGACAATACAACATTAACGAGTTCCACATGCGTCCCTGCCCTACGTCGCCGATTGCACCTAATATACAATATTGAGGCGGGTCGATATAGCCGAGCGTGTGACTCAGGCCCAATGCATTCATGTGTCCCACAAGCAAACGATACGATGCGGAACGTTATATGGAGATATGTAGTCCATGGGAGTTAGACCAAGAGCTACCGGGGTATTTACTCACCCGAAAGAGGCCAAACAAGCTGATGCTGTTTTTAGATAGCACAATATGTGTAGTAATGAAATGAGTATTCTTAGTTGTTGAATGCATTCCGATTTTTTTTAATTGGATTATTCCAAAGGAACCTTGCTATTTGACGTACCTGACAAATTAGAGGTAGGGGAAATTCAAAGTCACGCCCCTCTCTTATTTATACACCCGCCCTTCCGCAAGACCCATCATGTTAAAGGTAATGAAGGCCTCTTTCAGCGGATACCAAGCAAAGAACCCACGTGTGTTGTGGTGTGTAGATTATTTTAAATAACAGATGGGACCGGGTAATTTTCGAAAATGCTATTCAAATTAAATGTTTTCTTAAATCAGTTTACCTTCTAAATAAGAAAAATGCTTCTAATTCCAGTCATTACATGATTTCAATGCATTGTATATTGCAACTAAACACTTTCTCTAAAGTAGTGTTCTTTTTCAGATGCAGTCCAGTCATAAATAGCGCAACAGCAAGAAAAGCGACTCAAGTGCATTCTGCAATTTGGAGGCAAGACTTCTGATCCAGCCGTGCCAATCACTGATGAGCACTGGCAATCCTTAAAAAAAATGCTTCAGAAAAAAAGACTGTTCAAATGGAAATTATCAAAGTATATAAAAGTGTATGTGACAAGCTTCCTAGTGATTATTCAGATCATGATAGGTTTCACCCAAAATGTTACTACAACTTTACCGCATTTCTAGTGAGGCGGACAAGCACGTGGACACGGAGCAATCCTCTGTCAAACCACTGTTACGGTCTGAAGTGGAAGCAATGGCATGTGGATATTGGCGATATTTAAAAATAAATGCACGTTTTGTGAAAAAGAGAAAGAATGAACTATACGGGAATCCCTCGGACTTTGTGAAAGTATAGATGCTGCTAATAGCATACAAACTGCTGTGAGAAAACTAAATAACTTGGTACTGGTGAGAAGAATAGGTGACATAGATTTGGTTGCCAAGGAAGTTAACTATTACCACAGTTGTAGACGAGCCTATCTGAAGAGAGCGGATCTGTTTCAACCAGGTCCGCTGATGACTCTTCTCGCACAATTCATAACAAGGTATTTTCTCAGATTGCAGATTACGTTCATTCATTCATCATTGATGGCCAACAACCAGAAATGTTGATATCTGTTCATCAGTGCTATCTTGCCAGTCTTGCAGACCACAGTATCATTGATTCTTCTTATGCTGCTCCCAACTGAGAAGAAAAATCTGTTAAACCACATGCAGGGCCTCATAAGAAGTGGAAAACAAAGCAAAAAAGGAGGAAACATCTTTAGATGCAATAGCTACGACAGTGCTGATGCAGTTGACGTCCCCTTTCAAAAAGCCATGTCAATGGATGCTAGAGTCAATGATGTTGTTTTACACTTGCGAATTGTAATTCTCGAAATGCCGAGTGAGCTAGTGATTTACCTCAACCATTTACCGCTGAAGTTACACATCGTGGACAGACAGAGATTCCAGATATCTTAAATCAGTTTTCCGTGTGTTGTATACTGGAAGACCTGGCACTGCCGATATTCCCAACAGAGCTCAGCGATACATCAGCTCTTCTGCTGATGGTGCGGTCTATTCCACGACAAGAGGGCTGGTTAAGTGAAACACTTATTGGTTGGACCATGATTGAAAAGTGTAGCTCGCCGGATGGTGTCAGGCCATTCCGGTGTAGCATGTCGACTCGCCGCACCGCAAGTGCACGACGAGTGATGACGCTGGTTAGCATCCAATCTCAGGGTGACGGACCGTGTACGAGACTGACCTGCCGGAAACAAAAACCGGCTCCTAAGGCCGGTGGAACTTAATTATTCCGGTGGGGCCGTGCGACCATTGTCGCGAACAGTAAACACAACTGTCTCATCCCACGAGTGTGTGTCACCAGTATGCCTGTCCATAGCAATTTCGTGATCTATGGACTTACAAGATTTGATTTGGTGACCTAAAAATATAAGTCTATACAATGAGTTTACCTAAACAATTAAAAATATGCTAGATAGAACTACAATAAGAGCATACGAAAATACGAGACATAGAGACAGGTAGATGAACTTCTAAACATGGGGCTCCCGGAGGTACCACACAGACTCGTAGGTCCGCAGCGGTATCCCCGCAAGGTGGGCTCCCGTACAAGAGACGTAACTATTTAACTTATTATAAGTTATTATACCTCTAAGCTGACAGGAAGACGGTTATATCAGACGAAAAGTGATGTGCCTCACGCGGGCACTACTCCTAGTGCTAGTGTGGGTGAGGACCATCGTTGCTGAATCCTTGCGAGAGGCAAGTGCCTCGTGCGGGCCTCCGCCTCGGGAAGGTGTCGCCACTGCTTAAAGTGGGAGAAGAGTAGTAGGCAAAAATGGGCCCACTCTAATATTTCAATCAAAAATGCTTTTGGAGAGAAAAGACCATACCTAGTGAAATTATGACTATAGGGGTGCTTACTGTTGTACGTGAAGACGGGACGGGGAATTCCCGATAGATTCCCTCCTTACCGTCTGATGTGATTCTAGGTATGCTGAATTAGTAGTTGCCGCTTTATTTTTGCGGGCCTTCTGCTTTGCTTAATTCCTGTTAGTTGTTTTCAGAACAAGAATTATTTTAGGCCGCAACTGGCTGATATCTACCTAGCTTTTAGACACGGCTGTCACGGAGAACGGATGCCCTAAGACATCAATACTAAAGACAGCGCTCATACATGTTATGTAGCAAGATCTCCAAACCAGATAAGAATCCGGACATCTCGCCCCGTAACCACATAACAGATTACAAGACATGGGTCACATTTCACGAAAGCATTATTAGGCCATTGTTCTATCGTTATGGTGGGAGTAAGAGAGACGATTACCCACCGCAAATTCCCTTCCCGCAAGGGCGTAGCAGATCTAAGTATCATGTCCAGACATTTTAACAGAATTCGGTGGGGGTACGTATCTCGCCCGTTACCGGGTCCTATGGAACTAACCATTTTACCTTTCGTTAGGTCTATACACAAGTTGCCCAGTTTTGCACTGCGGTTTGGGAGGATTGTTCAGTAAACAAAATAATAATTAATACATAAGTTTTCACAGTGCTTTCCTACATTGGCTTAAAGTACTATCTACTAAGTATCCGAAGATATGCAGGGAGGTGTATGTGACACCACACCCTGGCCATCACCGCTCAGAAACCCCTATAGTTTCCCAGAGTCGGATCAGCCCATGGTGCAGATAGGGACATCCAAACAATTAAGAAGTCACAAGGCTGAGTGGAGCACGAAGAGAGACAACGTCTTACTTGTGAGTCTTACCGGAGTGCGGGGCTAGATTATCGCATTACCGGAAGAGAAGAAGAATATATTACACAGTATGTAATGAAGACAGTGTCTCTAATCATTTTGAACCTATCCTATCGAGCTGAATAGAAAGGTTAGTCGGTAGCATGACGGGCTAAACACAGCTATAGCACGGACAGCGACCTCAGTGAAAAAGTGTTGGTGGCGGGAGAACGTGATGCATATATACATGTTGCTGCATAGTGTTTCCTACGTGCACTGCAGTCCTATATTTTCTATAAATAAGCAAAACATGAACGGATGGCCACTGGCCATATATATACATAATCTAACCAGAACAAACAATACGGTGTCAAATGTTTAAGATATATATTTAAGTAAAGGTTAACGAACCTACTATAGTGTGGTTAGCAACACATTGAGGAAAATGATAATAATTATCAACAAATACAGAAATTATAACTACCTGTCCTAAGACCGTTATGGTTACTTTTAGTCATCGGGACCGTTTTTGCGGATACAATATAATTAACAAAACCTATATAGAGAAATAATTCAACTGTGAAGTATAGTTACTTGAATACTTGGTAGTCATTCTTAAGTTAGGCTACCGAGTTACTGAAATTGAGACGTAGATCCATAGTGGACGTGAGATGATGCGCTCTCCGGAAGCTGGAAAGTTCCTGCAGGGTGGTTCCCGCAAGCTGTTTTCCGCAAGCAAAACTTCCGCAAGAACACTCATGGTGGGAGTGCATCGCTTAGTGCTTTGGGCCTAATAGAATGTCTAACGAGCAGTCAGTAAAAGATACGATAGTACTATGTGGTGAAGAAAGTTCCCGTACACAATTTGACAGCACCATGAATGAAACTGACAAATCAAAGCTGGTGCACGCTGTAGAGGATAGGGTGAGCAGTAACACACCGCAATGACCGCCACAATATGTATATATCCAAGACGCGATGTTTCTTATCCAAGGATTGGAGGATGTGCCAGGGACATTTGGAAGGATTGCCACTGACATTCTGAGAAAGCCGTGTAAAGTTGGTGATGTGCATTTTATCTGCGACAGATACCCAGAGAAATCAATAAAGGGAGCAGAAAGAGCAAACCGTGCCTTGCAGGGAACTATGTCAGCATCGGATTTCAGAGCAACTGGCGCAGACCAAAGACGCCCAAAAGGCTTCCACTCGCTTCTTAGGGCAAGTGTTTTCAAGACGTCTTTCCTTGTTTCTAGCTGACGAATGGCAGAAGGACATTTATGCGAAGATGTTGGAGAGGAAAAGGTTAGTCATGCGTGCGTGCGTGCGTGGGTGCGTGCGTGCATGCGTGTTGACAGTTTCACAAGAGGGAGGCGTCGTCTGCAGCACTAATGAAGAGTTAGCCTGCAACCACGAAGAGGCAGATACAAGAATAGCATTACATCTTGCCTGCATCTCTAAGCTGTCGGTGCCCAATGTGGTCATTCGTTGCAATAGCACAAATGTGTTCAACATTCTTCTGTAACATCTAGAGACATACAATACTAAAGCAAATGTATGGATGTATGCAGCTGTTGATGATAACAACACCAGAAGATACACTGATGTGCCATCTCTGTCGAAGCATCTTGGCAAAGACCTATGCAGTTCTCTTCATGGTCAGCATGCCTTTACAGGCCGTGATTACACGTCCGCTTTCCTACGAAAAGGAAAAATACGTCCCTTACAGCTGATGGAATCATCTGTTCAATTTACCAGTGCTTTTGCTGCACTTGGGGAATCCCCTTTTCTCATGACCCGCTACCAGGACATGCTAGAAGCGTATATCTGCACACTTTATGGTAGACAGACTATGCAGAAAAGAGCTTATGCTCGTTATGCCAGCTTCAGGATCAAGTATGCCACCACAAGCCAAGACAGACCATTAACAAAGATCAAAAGGTGCTGATGCCAGTGTTCTACCGCCTTGTGACCTGGGCGTAAACAGAAGATCAAGCGAGCTAACTATGTGGCACATATTTGGAAGCATGCAGACGAACAGTCAATTCTGCAGCTAGATCCTTGCAAACACGGCTGATGTTTTGTTGATGATATGTTCATAGTTAACTGGTTTGATAGTCATCAGGTTCCATCAGACATTAGTGACGTCATTGATCCAGAGACATTCGCAGAGGAAGGGAATGGGAACCGTAATGATGACCTGCTTAGTGTCTCTTCTGATGATGAGTCTGATGTATATTTCGACAATGACATTTAAACTAGCCGAAAATGAGCGAACACCTTTAAAGCCAACTAAGGATGGGCATGAACTGGTTGCAAAATGATGCGTTGGGAACAATATTGTTGACCTCTGGAATCGAAACGTGCTATCAGTTGAAAGAGGCCTTCATTAACTTTAATAGTATTGGTCTCGGGTAAGGCTGGGTGTATAAATAAGAGAGGGATGTGACTGTGAATTTCCCCTACCCCTAATTTGTCAGGTGCGTCAAATAGCACGGTACCTTTGAAATCATCCAATTAAAAAAAATCGGAATATATTCAGCAACTAAGAATACTCATTTCATTGTACACTACATATATTGGGCTATCGAAAAAACAGCATCAGTTTGTTTGGCCTCTTTCTGGTGATTAAACACCCCAGTAGCTCTTGGACTAAGTGAGGTGACGCTCAAATATTCCAGACTGTTCTCTCTACTCAAGGGAGTAATCCAGTCTTAGCTATGTCCCGCCCATCTCTGGATAAGCTCCACTCACGTCTCGCCTGTTTTGAGCTTGATCGATCCCTGCACTCCCTGAGGTTTAATTTCCAGCAAATTATATAGGAAAGTTGTTGAATATTTTGAAACTAATTTGACTGGGTGCTGTTGTTGTCTATGTCAGCAGCAACGTCCAGTGTGTGTGTGTGGGGTGTGTGGGGAGGGGGTTACTTCTCAACATCATACTCCTCTAGTCGGACTTATCACGTGAATGTATATATATATATATATATATATATATATATATATATATATATATATATATATATATATATATATATATATATATATATATATATATATATATATATATATATATATATATATATATATATATATATATATATAGCTGGATAATCATGTGCACTATGAGATGAATGAAGGCATCCGATCTGTCACTCAAGTACCTTACGTCATAATCAATTACGTCACCAGTTAGCTGAAGTCACATTCACAGGATTCATTAACCCGCAGTCAAACAAGTTTCAAAATATTCAACAGCTTACATGTATTGTTACCTTGAAATTAAAGTCCCGGAATTCAGTTTTTGAAGTTTTAATTAGTTTCAACAAGGCGGGAAAAGTGGGCGGAGATAATCCAGAAAGGAGCAGGATATGAGGTCGAAATGGATCCCTTCATTGAGCCTGGTCTAATGGATCCAGGAATGCAGGCATACATGCAACATGAAGTAGATATTAATTCCAGAATATATTTGTAATTCACAGTCAACGAACGGTAAGAAGCAAAGTAAATATGTAGTTTATAACTTAGAAGGTGTGAAATGACTTCTCAGAGTATCTAATTCTTACGCACGATCGGCCAATGCATAGCAGGACAAGGCGCGCTCTCAGTCAGACACGCCATACATATGTGTGTTACTTCCAGTGAAACGTCCCTGAGAAACCATAAGCGGAAGCATAGATATGAAATCTGCCTCGTTTCTCTGTATAACTGTGACATTCCACATGCGTGATATAACATGCATGGGTCCCAATCTGACATGAATACTCATTCTAGGATCATTTCAGGGAGCATGGCCGTAACCCTTTGACACTCATATCAGCCAACACGGCTTCTGCAGTGGGCTTGAGAAATGCCCATTTGCGGACCAAGAGAAGACTATTTTTGAAAATATATCACTGGAATTACTGGCTCGATAAGCGAGCCATCATTCCAGTGGTAAATTTTCAAAATATTCTTCTCTTCGTCTGCAAATGGACATTTTCCATGAGAAAATTTTCTTGAACAAATTCAAGGGTTAACGGGTTAAAGCCCTTTCCAATAACACACCTCTATTGTTCTTCACCGTGACAATCTAGAGAGCCGTGTCTAGCTGAGCTCCGCCCGTACTTTGTGCGTGTTGATATATACCAGATAAGCAAACGTTCATATGTAACACCTTAGTGAGCAAACATGATCAACTATCCAATGATTTACTTATAGAATGTCAACTTGCAGGTCAGGATAAGGTCACTGCCGAACATTTATCACTAGAATGACTGGTTTTGTCATCCAGCCAGGCATTTTTATAGATTTTTTTAATAGTATTCTCTTGGCGTGGAAAAGGACATTACTCAAGGACATTGCAGATGCCGAATCTAACCAGCTTGTCCAGTAACCCTTTAACCCTCGAATTTGATGAAGAAAAATTTCAATTTCATCATTTGAAAATGTCCGTTTGCAGACAAAGATAAGACTATTTTTGAAAATTTTCCACTGGAATCACTCACTGGCTCGGTTATCGAGCTAGTCATGCTAGTGGTAACTTTTCAAAAATAGTCTTCTCTTGGTCTGCAAATGGACATTTCTCAAGACCACTGCAGAAGCCGTTTTTGGCTGATATGAGTGTTAAAGGGGGGAAAGTAAATAAATACCGGGAACATAAATAGAATAGACAGAATAGCAAAATACAGAGCTCTGTTATACTGCGTGTGGATATACGAACAATAACTCGCGTACGTCATCGCAACCAAGACTGGCAAGAGTAACCTCCCATGTGGAAAGCAACACGTCCTGGTTTTACCCCCTTTACTCATCGCTCTTGTCTGGTGGTCAGGAGAAAACGCACACACGCATGCATGCACGCACGCGTGCACGCACGCACGCACGCACACACACATACCATCATAGAATCATTCCCATCCTCAGGTTCCACCGGTATCAATATTTCCTTTTTACTCATTAACTTGTACATAAAATAATCTGCTCAGAGTCCCTATGCTTAATGAAACCCGCGTCCATTTAAACAAATCTGCGATTTTAGGAATGGGAAAACAACTATTTGGAAATCCATCCATTTTTATTTGCATTTGTGGATAATAGATGATCACTGTGAACTGCTTCTAGTGTCGTCTACGATTTCATATAGGCTATGTTATATGCAATTAGGTGGACATTAATGACAGTCTAGATGTGTCAGCGTATAGCTAGCATTCACTTGTGTGGCTGTTAACACAAGCATGTCCATTTATTAACCCTTTGTCCATCATGGCAATGGGCAGTTACGAGATATTAACTGGATATTAAAATTGGCGACCGTTTGCCCTCTGGTGACATAATTACTCAATTGATTTGCGTAAAACATGCAGAAGATTGTAGAGGGCAGTTACATTTGCGCAATTGAATACTCAGTCTGTGTTTGTGTAAACATTCATGAACATGCTAATGTTAATTTAAATAGGAAATTGGAAAGATGTATAACTATATAGACATGTGTTTCCTTAACCATTTGAATCAGTATAACACCCTCTAAGAAAAACAAAGCAGAAGCCAAAGAACGTTACCAGGCAAGGAATGGCCCGTTCCAATATAGCTATGCTCTTCCCGTCTCTAGCTAAGCTCCACCCACACATCGCTCATGTTGGGATCGATCGATCTCTGTACTCCCTGGCAATCAATTTCCAGAAAACTATGCAGGTAAGCTATTCAACATTTTGGAACTAATTTGACTGGCCGCTGTTGCTGCCTATGTCCAGTCAAATTAGTTTCAAAATATTCAACATCATCTTTATTAAATTGTAGAGACATACAATTCATACAACGTGTCGGAATTTTAATAGTTAAGACGGGCTATATGGAATCATTTATAACGTAATCAGTACGCCGTCATCTTACACGCCGCTTGGCTGATTATGACATCAGATGCCAGACGATAGATGGATACTCTGGAAAGGTGAATTCCCTGCCGAGTATGTTGGTAGTAATTTAACTGGAAGGTTTTGCTCCATTGCATTTACAGATTACAAATTATCATCTACCAGTGATAAGATAAAGCGGATTATAATTATACATACTCTGTACACAAATTCATGATAGTAGTATTGTTGCGCTTACTTTTTAGAGTCTAGATGCAGATGATTTTGGAATGTATTTATCACATTAAAGGCCCATATTCACATTAAATGCTTAACAATAAATCGTTAGAATTGCATACTTTTAGATTGTGTTCGGTCCGAATAGTCGAACATTCGAATATTCATTCAAATATACCAATATGAATGAATATTCTTATTGCATATGAATATTCGAATATTTATGGAAAATTACATAGTTGTCTTAAATTAGATTGGAACCAAATTTTCCTTTTCAAAATGGCTGCCAAAGAGGTGTTTGGTCTGATCAAGTTGACACTTGATCAATTTCTAGTTCCTATATTGACTTGATTTGGTATTACTTTTAAATTGGTTGGTTCCGAAACAGAGTTCACCCACATACACCTATCCACAAAGCATCCAGCTAAAGGAAATGACGATCAACTTCGTGCAGCGAACCATAGAGCAAAAGTAAAATCCTGTGCTCACTGCTTTTCCGGACCGCTGATATTGCTGCACGCTGCGTCATGGGGAACATAGCGTTCCAGTTCTTCTGGTAGCTATGGATTCGTAGATTAAAGATGACCTTGATACCAGGACTACGTTTATACAATGCAACCTGCCTTGATGCTGTATAACTGTAGCAGCTGGGCAGCTCCAAAGGCATCTCTAGACAAACTTATGGCCTACCACCGCAAACACATACGCACCATCACTGGACGCCGATGGTCAGACAGCATAACTTCCAATGGTGCACTATGCAAGATGTGCAATACATCGCGCTGTCTGTAAAAGTCACCCAGCAAAGATGGTCCATGTGTGGCCATGTGGTAAGGATGCAGAACACGCGCCAGCACAGCTCCTTGGAATTCGCCCTACTGGGAACCAGCAAATACAAAGGTAGGAGAGGACGTCATTGCATAAATCTGCTAGGTATGCTACGAGGTGACCCCCAAGAAAGTAGGGCAAGACATATTGCGCAAAAGCGAAGAAGGGGTGATTGCAGCTGTAGGATGCTTCTACTACTACAGCTGCAGAACACAGTAATCATCATCATCATCATCATCATCAATGATTTTCGAGATACCAACAACTGGTATATGAATTTGTGTTGTGCTTATCTGAACCGCGACTACACGTACAGTTTGTATAGGATCACCACTACGTGCATTGGTTCCCAATAATATCTGATGGTTTGTGGGGGGGGGGGGGGGGAGAGAAACGTCAAGGTTGCCCTTAGGTTCAAAGTTACCAGTTTCCTGCCGTATCGAGTATCTTTTTTTGTATGAACAATTCAATGGGTATATTAGAAGTTAGCTCATGACACCCAAGGTTACCCCTTCAAGGAAAATGTTCAGACTGCTACTACGGCCACGGTTCTTATCCAAAACGTTTGGCTCAAAGGGCAAGGTCATTTCTTCGTATCAAGATAACCATGCATGTCATCAATGGTAGAAGTTTCGATTTTATCAGAAATGATCTCCCCACCAACCCCACTCCCCGCCCACCCAGCCTTAATCGCACATGTTTGATGATCACATGAGCAGATACTCTATGACCTATGTTTTTGACGAGACAGAAGCGTACACCTTTACAGAGACAAGTTGAAAACAAAATGTTGTGGGTTTTTTTTAATTGTTTTTTGGTTGATCAACTTGATAAACTCTTAATTGCTATGATTTCTTGATTATGTATAAATGTCATATTGGATACCTCGAAAACTTCCAAAATCTGTTTTACACCACCTAACGTGTGTCTCCTATAGGAAATATTTACATCTATGATAGCAATATTTTTCATTATCATTTGCATTTTTCATTGTGTATTAACACCGTGTGTGTCAACAGCGCGCGCATCAAAGCGCCCAAAATGCTACTTGATATATCAATTAAACATTTTGATGGCCAATATATTTCAAGATATTTTAATTTTAGAAGACTATTTTTGTAAATTTTCCACTGAATCTTTTTCCGCCGGCTTGACCATTAAAGGTGTAATGGTAAAGAAAATTTAATGTTTTTACTTAGGTCGTGTTGTCGCTAGAGACTTAACTGGGGTACTGTCATAGTGAGGTATGGTGCTATTCCGGGTTAAGTCTCTGGTGGGAACAAGGTCTTAGCCAGTGACTATCTGCAGGGCGAGCGAAGAGTATCTTTTGATAATTTACCACTAGAATGATCATGGTAACCGAGCCAGTCATTATAGTGGTAAATATTCAAAACCATTCTTCTGCAGGCCTTTCAAATAGCCATGTCTGGAAACTACTGCAAAGTTGTTTTTGGTCAGCTTGACCATTGAATTGTTACGTTGACACAGGAGGGGTTACACTGAATGACTAGTAACGTGACATATAGCCCATACTAAACCGTATAGTGGCAATGTGCCAATCGTCGTTGTTCCCATGAGAACAGTCCGTGTGTACACGATTACTGACGATAAATCGTTTCTATTTAGCCCTCACCCTAAATATTTGAATAAGTTGAATACGCATACGACTATTTGAATACCGATGCATTGTACACGAATACCGAAAACGGCTTTTAGAGGTGCTATTCAGACCAAAAGGCTTGAAAGAAAATTTAGTAAAATTATTTACTTTTCGAGGTTGAAATCGTCTAGCTTGATGTAATAAAATGAAATAAATCTTAGCATATGATAATTCCATTACCTATATATTAAATTTAGTTTTTTAAGTTGTGAAATTGAATTAGACACCCGAGTCTCTAATTCCACTACGCATCTAAACATATTCTAATAGTCTATATGGAATGAAAACGGCATATGTTAATATGTATTTCTTTTCATTAAGCTGCGTTTACCTGGCACGCGGAATGCGGAAAGCGGGTTGCCGAAACGGAACGCGGAATATACTTCAGATCGCTCTTTACTATTTTCCTTCATCCATTTATCTGCACGCGGTATGTGGTATGCGGAACGCGTACGGCGGGATGCGGAAAAACAGATCGCTTGGTGTAGCGATTTTTCCGGACGGAAGAGATTCCGTTGCGGGATAGAGCCCATGTAACCTAGCAACGAAATGGTAATCCAAGAAGTTAAAGCTGATGCATCATCTAAAATTATAAGAAATAATTTGTCGAAAAAATTAGGAAATCTGTAATATTATAAATGTTGTTAGTTTAGACCAAGGTATCATTTTGAATCTAGTCGTCAGTATCCGCCCATTTTGTATCTACATCTCTCGCCTCTGTACATAAACAATGTGTAATGGTCTCAGTGGAAAGCTAGATATCAAAGCGTAAAAATGTGTTGTCACTTTTGAAAGAAAATTGATAGAAATATCGCAATATCACCAAAAGTTAATGCAATAAAATAACTCAGATACCGCGTGCAGGTAAATGGTACACGCGATATTTTACCCGCACCTTTAAATTATATAAATTCAGTTGTGTAGTTGAAGTAGGGATATATGTCTCAAATTCAATTTTACAATTAAGAAAATTATATTAAGTTATACCGAATGAAATAATCATATGCTAAGATTTATTTCGTTTTATTGCATTGATGTACATAAGTTAAACTAAGGCCGTGTTCTCACCGGACCTGATCAGTTAATGGATATTTCATCGATAGTCGATTATTTTTTGCTGGCGATTATGTAATCGAGTGTAAAATAAAATAATCGCAAAAAACTAAAAAATCGATTTAGTCGAGCAAAAATTATTTATTCTAATCAAGCATAATTTAGTGTTTAGGCTTTTAATACAGCTAATGCATCGGTGGAATTCCATTATATATTTATTTGCGAATTTTTTAAAGATAAACGACTAGAAATCCCACCTAAATATTACTGTAATAGACCAAACTTCTTTAAATTGTGTAAACTATTCTCAATCAAGAACAACAATCTGCTAATAAAACTATGCCACATGATTGGCATAATTAATGAACAGTTCCAACGTTGACGAACCCTATGCATAGTATCGACACCATATCACGCATACAAATAAGTACCCAAAAGTAAGAGAACACAAATCAAGATGACGACGACGACGACGTGTTTTTTAAAATATAATCATTAGCCTTTTTAATGTCTAAATGTGTGGTCAAGAAACAACATCTGTGCACATCGAGTGTCCGTTTACGGACCGGCGGGGCCGATTGTTGAGAAATCTACCACTGGAATGTCTGGTTCGGACATGGAGCCAGTCATTTAGGTGATGGATTTTTGGCGATCGTCTTCTCCTGACCAACAAATTGGCACTCCTCGATACCACTGTAGGGGTCGGTTACGACCGGCCCCATCATAAAAGGGTTAATTAGTGTCAATGTCAATGCGGATGAATTATACTGCTAACATAAAGGGCAATAATGCAATTGATGAATTATGACCTAGATGATGTTAATTATCATAATGTCTAGCCGCCATAACGTGTAAATCCTGTAAAATCATTGTTCCCCATATGTCACTTTGTGACTTGGGTGTAAAATAAACTGAAACTGAAAACTGGTTTGATTGCTCTAGCAAAGTAGCTCTATATAGACATCTATTCCTGACGGTCAAGCCTGCCAGTCCAGTGTCATAGTTCATGCACGGGAATGTTTATATAAGTAATTGCCAGCGATCGAAAGCATTTGATTGCTACTGTTTAATGTCCCGCTCTGGATGCTGTGGGCTCGAGTGTTGGCTATTTTGCGAAAAGATTTAAAAAAAAGGATAAATGTTTTTCATAGTAAATTCACAAAATTTCGACGTGAATTTTCACACATTCTGACAATTGTTTTGGAACCAATTTGACTTAAAACTGTTGCTGCCCACGGCAGAAACAACTTGCAGTCAAATTCTTCTTCTTCTTCTTCTTTTCGATCGCTGGTATCACACTTGTAGAGCCGTTCTCAAGATGAAATCTGTGGTTTTCTGCAGTTCTTCCACAGGCCCATACAGCTTTTCAAGAAAAGAGGTTGAAAAGGCCAGATCTCTTCTCTCAGCAGCTGATAGGTACTGCAACATTGAAGTATTTGCTCTGGGGTCTGTTCTGCTTCTCCACAAGGACAAGCGGGCGATGTCGTAAGGTGGAACCACCTGTACATGTGTTGGTTTAGTCTGTTATGTCCAGTTCTGAGACGAAAGATGGTCACTTGGTCTGGCCTCGAGAGATGATGGTAGGCATTTTCTGATTGAGGTGTTCTATAGAGTGACTTGATGATAGTCGTCATCTCTGTATGGGTAACCATGTTTTCTGTCTGATTCTCTTCTGCACCAACCTTTGCCATCGTGTCTGCTTCCTCATTTCCTTGGACTCCACAGTGTGAGGGGATCCACTGCAATGCTATCCGAAAGCATTTGATGGTTTGTAGTGCTTCTTCAGGTTGTGGCAGCTTACCTTTGGTGATAGCCTCAAGGGCGGGGCGGGCATCAGATAAAAAGACAATCTGTGCAATAGGGTCTGCTGGTCTGCTGATGGTATTAGCTGCATGGACCAGTGCTTCGACTTCAGCTCTGTAGTTTGTGCAGTGTTTACCTGTCGGTATTGCAGCTGACTCATGTTTTCCGTTTGGATACTGTATGTGCAGTCCGGTACCTCCGCTCCTAATTGCATCTTTGGCTTATCCATCTGTGTAGATCCTTATCCATGTCTCCTGAGGGTACATTTCTTCCAGCATGGCTAGGGTCAGGGCCTTCTTGCTCACATCACTGTGCTCTTCTTTGGTTGTGAGATGAGGTACTGTGGTGCGAATAGCTATGCTCTCTAGTTTGTTTTCCCAGGGTGGAGGATCAAGGGTGTGGTTTGGGTCTTCTATTTGTGCTGTCAACATTTCTTGGTGTTTCCTTTGAAGTGCTTTTGTCTCTTTCACACAACTTGATCTTTTAAGTCTTCCTGATGACAGCTGTGCTTGCCTGATCTTCATCGGCTGGTTGTTGAACGATTTGAACTGTGCAGCTTGGATCAGTGCTTTGCATTCCCTTCCTTTACCAAGTTGGGGGATGCCTGCTGTCTGTTCCATTTTTTCTATTGATGTTGATCTCATTCCACCAGTGATGATGCGCAGTGCCTGGTTTTGTACTCTGTTGAGGTTCTGTTGATGAGATTTAGCTGCTGTCATCCATGAGCTGGATCCATACTCAAGGTGTGGTCGTACGGCACCTAGGTAGATGGTCTTGAAGATCCTTTCATTGGCACCCCACTTTGTACCTGCCAGCTTCCTCATGATATTTAGCTTTCTTCCGGCCTTTGCCTCTGCGTTCTGGATGTGCTCCTTCCATGTTAATCTTCTGTCATAGGTGACTCCCAGGTGTGTCTGCTGGTCCTCGCACTCGAGCGGAGTACCACCCAGTGTCAGATTGCCAACCTTGGTTTTGGTGGACAGTGATAATAGCATGGCTGATGATTTTTCTTTGTTGATGGTAATACACCAGCGATTGGCCCAAGCTGTAATTCTGTCCAAGGCGAGCTGCATTCTGTACGTGGCAGTCGTTGTGTACTCCTCGGTGCACCAGAGGACGAGGTCATCTGCATAGAGGGCTGCTTGGATCCCATTGGGCAGCTCTGCTACAATGTCATTAATGAAGAGTATGAACAGAGTTGGTGATAATACCCCGCCTTGTGGTACCCCTTGTCTCAGCAATACATTCTGTCCAGGTTGTCCATCCACCAGCACCCTAGCTCTGCGATTGTGTAGGTATGACTTGGTCCATTGGAACATGTTGCCACCGATGCCTGTGCGCCGGAGCTTCACGAGGAGGCCATCCTTCCACACCTTGTCAAATGCCTTCTGCAGATCAATAAAGGCAGCTAGCATCACCTTCTTGGCTTGAAAAGTGTCCTCTATGACCTGTGCAAGATGTGTTGTTTGATCTTCTGTGCTCCTGTATCTTCTGAAGCCAGCTATAACTGTAGTGTTCTCCGGCTCCAGGTACCACTGCAACCGCTCGTTGACGATGCGCTCCATGGTCTTGCATATGCAGGTTTAAGACTGATAGGACGGTAGCTCAGCACTTTCGTCATGTTCTTCCCTTTTTCAGAATAGGAGTCATTCTGGCTTCTTTCCAGCACTGAGGAACTTCTCCATTGGTCCAACTGAGATCAAAGATATCTAGCAACTTGCGGAGAGATGCATTACCAAGGTGTTGGATCATTTCATTCGTAATGCCATCTGGCCCAGGAGATTTCTTCTTCTTCAATTGGCGGATAGACTTCTTCAGTTCTGCTAAACTAATGTCAACTTTCATAGCATCGTGAGTGTTGGTGTCTGTTCTTTCCTTTTGTTCTTTTCTAACCTCTTTTTGACGCATTCGTGGTATAGAAATGTTGCTTTCTTTTGCATATGCCTTCGCAAAGGCATCTGCAGCCATCTTTCCGAACAGTGTTTGTCCATCTTCTTCAAGAGTAATCTTCTCTGCCCCGACACCCTCATCATTCAGTGCTTTAGTCAGTCTCCATAGCTTTGCTGTGTCTCTCTCTAAATTAAACCCTACCGTCTTTTCCCTCCAGCTTCTTCTTTTGGCTTCCAGCTTGGTCTTTAGATACCTGGCTTTAGTTTGTTGTAGTGTGAAGTGGTTTTCATGACAGGGATTACCCTCTGCATCTTCTCCGGCTTTGTCTAGTTTATCATGTGCTTCTTGCAGTTCTGTTGTCAAGTAGGGGCGGTAGTTTTTCCTGAACCCTCGAGGAATCGCTTCGTTGGCAGCCTTGAGTATACTTGAATTAGATTCCTTGACCGCATTGTTGATGTTTCTCCCTTCTACTGCTATATTTTGGGTAAGCTCATTGGAACGAATGCCGAACATACTCCAATTTGCCTTTTTGTAGTTCCACCTTGGATGTTGAGGTGAACTTGTTGAAATACTTCCAGAAAGAGAGAGGAGGACGGGACCGTGGTCGCTTCCTCCTAACTGCGATCCGACCACTCTACTGAGGTTTCTGTGGATGTCTTCTGTACAAAATGCCAAGTCCGGCGTTGTTGTCGAGTGCCACAGGCGCGAGTAGAAGGTAAGCTGATCTGTGGGATCGTTGACAAGTAAAAGGTGCTTTTCATCTTGCCATGCTTCAATGTCTTCTCCTCGTTTATCAAGTGTTCTGTATCCCCAGCTCTGAGACTGGCTATTAAAGTCTCCCGCAATGAGGAAGTCCGGGACCTGGATTGTGTCAAGTGAGAGATTCTTGTCATTAGGGCAGTAATAATTGACAGTGTCAATCACAGAGTGGCTGGTTGTTACCTTGATCTTGATATATTCTGACTCTTCCATAAAGGTTTTGATCTGGCTGGCGTTCACGCTGTTGCGGACAAAGGTGATCACCCCGCCTTTCTTTCTTCCTCTTCGATCACACCGGAAATCTGGTAACCTCTGATCTTAAATGGTTTTCCTTCTTGCAGGTGTGTCTCTTGGATGCAGCAGATATCAATGTTGTTTTCGTACACGAACTGTTCGAGCTCTGATTTCTTGTTGGTAACCCCTTCTGCATTCTAGTGCATGATGTTGATACTGGGGTTCTCTTTGGGTTTGGTCTTCTCTTTCGGTTGGCCAGTAGCTCTCCATCCCCGTCTCCTGGCTCCACAAGACGAGTTGATGGGACCTCCAGTAGCTGAGGGTGGGCTCCTTCGAGGCGTGGAGCCAGGTGCTGCACCTGCCTGGTGGATCCTCACAGGGCGAGCACCATTTCGTTTGATTCGATCTCTAAGTGTCATTCATTTGCGTTGTGCATAATGCTCTGGTTAGCCCCTCCAAATGTCTGGATTGACACCCAGTGGGTTACACCCCTGCGCCACGTTGAGGCCGAGCATATAGTCTTAAACAGGGGAAGCAGTCAAATGATTGTCAATATATTCGCCTTTTCTGATGCGGGGACGTAGGGAAACGGCGTAGATGGGCGAAATTTATAAAAAATAAAAATAATACGGCCATTTCGTAAAAAAAAATGCACAAAATTGACTTCGAAGTAAATTAAATAACTTTCGATTCAAGTTTTCATAAATTCTGTCGATTATTTTGTAACTAATTTGACTTAAAGTGGTTTCTTCACGCGCAGTCAACTGATTTTCAAAATATTCAGCCTTTCCAATGCTGGAAAATAGGGAGACATCGTAGATAGGCGCTACGGGCGAGCTTTATATAATTAAAACTTAATCTCTGTAATGTTAAAATTTGTATAGGCTTGAAAAGCTGAGCATACCCGCCAGTTTTTTAAAGTCCTCGTGTTCCATTAAATATAGGTACTTTTGCACGGGATATGAGATGCCTGTTCAATTTACCCCGCATGCAATTTCCTGACTCCATAGTTGTTGTGACTATTGGACAATCCATTGGATTCGTTTAGTCTGTTGGCTGCACAAGCCAGGATTTCTCAAACAAAGCCAACCGGTTTGCGCATGCAAATAGTCATTTGTCCTCCAGCTCTGGAAGCGCAAGCCCTCTCATCGGGCGTACTATTCACGGCAGTACACTTGACGGCCTGCATTTCAATACTGTTCAGCGCAACTGTGTCAATTTCCAGATGATTAGAGAAAGCTTTTATATATATATATATATGTTGACAATAATTTGCGTGAAAGTTATTGCTATCAATGACAGCAACGACATTCAGTGAAATTATTGTTAAAATAATTATTAGGTAATGCGATTACTACCTGGTACAGATTTGATACTAATTTTAATGAAAAGTGTTGCTACAACAGCTTTCAGTCGCTGTATTCTAAAATAATCATCATAATTTTTCATCGACTCTCGGTACGGATTTGAATAGCAATTTGACTGTAAGTTGTTGGTTTCTAAGGCACCAACAACATTGTCGAATTATTATCCACACGCGTGCAATCAATCTAATACTATTTAGGTAAAGGCTCGTTTCCACCAAGCGTTAGCGTCAGCGTAAAAATCTGGCCTTTAGCAATGAGTCTGTTTCCACCAAGCGTTAGCGTCAGCCTTTTAACACGGCGTCAGACGCAGACGAACGCTCTTGCAGTAATTTTACGCTTGACGCTGGCGTTTTCTGGGCTATTTTTAGAATGTCGTCATGCAGGTCAACATGTTTATTGCTTAAGCTTGAACGAGGTGATGGTAACTCCCATGTTTCTTCCTGGCAGCATTGATTAGGTGGACCCAGCAACTTTTTTTGTACTGATGGGTAATTGCTGCTATCACTACCGTTTTAAGTTTGTCTTCCATTTCCTCTTCATCCATGTCTTGGACAAGGACCATAGCCAAGAGTTTGCTCGTGTTATCCATGTTGTGACAACCTTCTAGCTCGGTGTCTCCTAATTAAATGTCGTGAAAAATCTCCCGAAAAATGCTTGGCTGAAACGGCTGAACGAAAATTAAAACACTCATGCTAACGCTAACGCTGACGCTGACGCTGACGCCGACGGTGACGCTAAGTGCCACTTTCCATGTAAGCTTGTATGCGCGCTTTTCTGCTAGCAGAAAAGTCTATCCAGTGCATTTAGATAGAACCATTTCCATGTGAGCTTTTCAGCGCTCTGAAATTCTCTCGCTTAAAAACAAGTCGCGCAGTTCGCGACTTTTCTGCTCTCTTTTCTGCCAGCAGAAAAGTCGGTCTAGTGCATTTCCTATATATATACATTTCCACGGGCGCTTGTCCGTGCCGCTGACATGCGCGCTTGTTATGTATGTTGATCTTGTGCGCACGCGTGTTGCCTTATAAGCAGGTTATTTTGCAATATTGCCTTTGAACGTTATGCAACTATAATAATGATGCCGTGCAGCCTGCATTTTCTTTTGTATTATTTGTGCAAGAGACAAGGAACTCGCATTTGTATGATGCAGTTGATGCAGTTGACAAAACAAAAAAGAGTGCACAGATTTTGGGTGCAGATATTGTTCTACCAGATCAGTTAACTGCTCCTGTTTTGAAAGATCAGCATCAAGTACCTCTCCTTTGCACTTTTGTGACATGACAGTGTAGTATGTAGGAAAGCAAAAATTGATCAAAGATATGCGAACTAGAGCTTCAAATTCTCTTGCCTACGCCACGAAAACAGCCGGATTCGCTGGTAAACTCGCCTGCATGGAAATAGACAAACCCGCGAGCAGAAAAGCGTGCTAGAACACGCGAGCATAAATGCTCACATGGAAAACGGGCCTTAGTGACAGCTTGCTTTGACGCTTCAAAATCTGAAAATACTGGTGTACCTGCGATTTACTTTATAGCCTAGTTGTTGAGGGGTGTGAATCGTGACAAAATTCCGACCTACGGTTTTGTGGTGTCATTTGAAGCGGACATTCATCCTAAGCGCATACTGAAAATCCCCATTGATCTCATTTTGGCGGAATATTTTACACGGGTTTTAATTTGAGGACCATTTTTACACCATGTGTGAAATCTGATAAGGTGCCATGGTAGCGGAAAACAGCGTTGTTTGCAATTTTCCAACAAAACACTTCATTCACCAATCTGAAATAATAAAATGGGAAAAAATGAAATATATTTCTTGTCACTCAACAGCTGATATGCACAGGTGTCAGCGAAAAAAGAAACAAGTTTATCACTGAGGATAGCATAGAGATGCTCATTGCTTTGAGATCGGGATGTGCCCTGCGATGACATGAGATTATAAGTACAAACCATCATTTTCTTCATCCATAGTTACCAGATGGCCGAGGTTGCTGCAACTTTGAGCTCAGCATCCTGCACATTTGATCACGCATTTCAATCCGTTTTTGTTGCATAAGCATTGCCTGGTGGTACACAGATTATGTGTTGTTACTTTGCATTTGCAAAGAATGAAACTTAGTACCTTCGATGGAGTAGCTTCAAGATCTGTCATTATCGGGCATAAAACCCCATTTCCTCTTTCTATCCCCAATCATTGTGGCCCGATATATCGTTGCTAAGAGTTAGCCATCTGGCAACCTGGATATGAACGCGGAGACTGTGGAAGTATGCTGCATGCTCAGTTTGTGGCAAACGTGGTGACTCTATCTTACTTCCCTTCGCAACCATCTGCATATATTGGGCATAACTCAGAGAAGTAAGCATGGTCTTCTCAGTGCCACCATACAGGCAACGGAATAGGTTAATTCCTGCACTGCCAACTTGTTCCTGTGATGTGTCACAACTCCCGATTACCTTCAGAAGATTCACCTTACGTGGCAGAAGTTGTATCGCACCCAACTCCATGAATGGATTATAAGAATACGCTTTCATATCTTTGCTTGGACGACATCTGCAGGTTCCTTGAGACTGTACAATTGCCGACATTTCGAGCGTTTCATTTCCTGCTTCAAGAATATGTCTGCCAATCTATCGCCCCAGTGATACAGCACCATTGCGTAGAAGTCAGTGTTCTCATCAACAGCTATGGCTGGCTGACCATCTCTAGCATAGTGTAGCTCACAGGGGTACGCGCTGGTCGGCCATGTTGCTCCGCTCCATTGCACCGCATGCACACGAGGCATGGGAGGGCTGGTTAGCTGCGGTTCTTAGGGTTGCGGATCCAGTAGCCCGACTCCCCAGAAGATACAAAGACCGGCTTCTAATAATGTTCCGTGGGGCCATGTGACCATCGCCGCCGAGATTGAACCTTATGGTCTCATCCCAACTGTTAGTGTCACCGGCATGACGGTCCATAACTAATTTAAATGTCCGGACATAGTAATAATTAAAAATAACTACACAAACAATGGTACAAGTTTGTTAGTAAATGAGCAAGATTATACAGCACATAGAACCAAACCGGTGTCCTTTCCCTATGGGCTTGCCGGAGGTACCTCACAGATTCGTAAATCCAGCGAGGTATCCCCGTAAGGGAGCATCCTAACAAGGCTACTTAAACAGCTTAACATAAACCAATTATACCCCTAACACACAAAATAATATTGTTGCGAGAGGAAAGTGCCTCTTTCAGTCATCCGTCACAGGACAATTCCTTCAACGCCGAAGCGGAGGAAAAGCGCTGGCAGAAATGGCCACTCTTTTGTTCAAATAAAATGTTATGCACAGTTGGTCAATCCTAGTGAGATTAGTATTGATATAATACATGCTGGTTTATGTGAAGACGGTTTGGGTGACGTCCTATGTAGTTCCAAAGATACTGCATTGGTAGTTGCCGCTTTTAGTTATGTTGGCCTTCTGCTAAATTCTATCCTACCATTTAGTTGTTAGATATAATTCCAAGCTTGGGCGCAAGTGGCAGGGATTCCTACCTATCTTTTGACACATAGCTCTAACTGGCGAAGATGGCTGGCTTCCCGAAGGTCGCCCCGCATAGCATCTTCCTCAGAAAACAGCGTGCGGACATGCGTTGGAGCGACAGCTCCCGAATCACATGACGATCTGGTCATGTATCGCACTGAAACCACATATAACGTCACTAGGACAATTTATAGTTCACATAAGCAATTTAAAAAGTGCAATAGTATTTTTATGGCAGGGAGAAAGAGGCAGATATTCATCCCTAGTGACCTTCCCGCGAGGGCGTGGTGGGCGCTAAGACCGCACCCAGTCGCCATACCGAGTTGGATGAAGATCTGCGTCTCGTCTGTCACCCGTGTGTTACGGAACAAATATGTTACCTGTCACTAGGATTAAGTTCCAGAATACCAAGAGATGCACTGCCGGCTGGGGTTACACAATATAATTTCTTTTCTCAGTGCTTCCTACCTTGGCGGGGTTGTTAAATCTAACTGGTATCCGAAGATGCATGGGGAGAGTATGCGAAATCGACACTTTAGTGTTCACCGCTCAGAAACCCCGATAGTTTCCCAGCGTCAGATCCTGCCAACATGTCGATTGGGAGTCCAGACAAATATCATGAAGCCTTGTGGCTGGAGGAGCGCAGAAAGAGACAATCACTCGATATCAATAAGAGGCCCTAAGTTTTTTGGTCAATTTATACAATCTAGCCGGTGTGCGGTGTTACATATCCGCTACAGCCGGAAAAGAGGCGTACACAACATGTCTCTTATGGAGAGATTATTCGTAACTACTTTAAACCTATCCTATCGAGCTAGAATCACCATGTTTCGTCAGTCACAAGTCAGGCTCGAGCAATGTGAGCAGGATCAGTGAGCTCAGTGTAAAATTGATGCTGGGGGAAATAGTGTTGCTGTATAGTATAGCCTAGCGTACTGTGTTCTGGAGATTTTATATAAGCAAAACAAAATAAATAGCATGGAAACTTGCCATATACGTAACTAACTAGTACAGTGCTAACAGTATATCATGTCATAGGATCTTGCGGTGCTTGTTAGTTGTAAGCACACAGAAAAAAAGATAATATATACCGTATGAAACAGAAAATTTAAAAGTGTGGTCTCACGACCGGGAAGGTACCTATTAGTCATCAGTACCTATTAGGGAATTAATGAATAGCACAATAGTATAGTTACTTGAGTACCTAATGGTCACCGGTACAGGAAGAGTTCTTAAATCGCTGTAGTTGATGCACTACAGATGAACAGTGCAAGGGGGCATGATTCCGAAGTTGCTGGGAAGATTTCCGCAGGCAGACTGTTAATAAGGCTCACTCTCAAGACGGGGGAAGAAGAACAGCTGTAGAGAGATGTCCATTAGATAGTCCGAATAACTAATACACGAATTTACACAGTAAATTATAAAGTATCCACCCGGCGACAGTAGTTTGAAAGTTGTCCATAACAAAGATGGCTACAGGTGTAATTAAATATTGCATGTGCATAACTGGGTACACCGTGTGGGATACATCGCATAGCTCTTGCAGTGTACCTGGCAGAGACCCACCGGACTGTGGCCTAAAAGTTAATTAAACACACAACATGCTGTGCAGAAGTTTGATACCACTTTTCAGCGTGGTCCGGAAGATCCGGCGAGTTATCCACCAAGAATCACCGTGGCTCTACATCCTGTAGAATTTACATCAAAGCCGAAATCCCGAAAATGGTGATGTGGCGAGCACGTGATCAGCGCATTCCCTATTCACTTAATACATACACGCGCTTACGACGTTCAAGCAATATTTTGAACATAATTTCAGTGAGCCATTTAACGATAACTTGTCTATCTCTGGTCCGATTTTAAAAAGGTAAACAGTTTTGAAATTCTCGTTTCATTCGGCTCCGGATCCCTCCCAACAACGACGAGAATACCTTGATTTGAAGAAATCAGAAGTACCAACTCGGTACAATAAAAATATACACTCTCTTCCAATACTGACATGTGTTGCCAGCAATGCTCTGATGCGCGCGCATGCACGCTACATGTTCTTACGGACATAACCATTTCATAGAAACCTTCTCATATGGCTTTATACACATGTGTTATCCTGTCCAGGGGGCGTGCTTGGAACGTACCCGGAGCGGTCGTCCCGTACCCAGCCTAGCTGTGATGGTCCATACCCGTCTAGCCGATCCGCGCTACACCACCTCCTCCTAGTTTGACACAGGTGACAAATGATAATGCCTCACAGATCGAGAGCATGGGAGCATGCTAGGCGAGAATTATAGACTTCTCGTGTAAGCGCGTAGCCAAGAGGAGTAGTGACACGAGAGACGTGTAGTTTATCAGAGACGTGCACATAGCGATGTGAAAGAGTTTGGGAGCGAGGCATACTTTTAGTTCTTGATTTTTGGCCTGGTATTTACTTTTCCAGGCCTTTTCTTTTTTTGTTTTCGTTTTGTGGTACGTGCTCTTTATTGAATTACTACCATGATTAAGGCTAAGACAATAGCTCGCATGCGCATTCTCTCGGTGGTGGATAATTAGATTTCCAACGAGAACGCCCAAGCTCCAACGTACCTAAATCAAGTCAAGTTATAAAAATTTAATATGTAAGAAAAGACATATATATTTAAGACATACAGTAAAAATATCACAGTAATATGGCAGTAACTACATATGCATACCGAGTGTATGAAGGTATGCATACAGTGCGGCCCATTTTGGCAGGTCCGCGTGGATAGCTTTCGCTATCCAAAATCCGCGTCGTCATCTTAACACGAGAAGAAAAACAATAAGAAAAATAGTATTTAATAACAAAGAAAAACGGGTTCATCAGGCAGCCTCAGCAACCGCTGGGACGGCATGACAGGAATAAAAGACATATTCGCTGTGGTGTGTTGTGTACTTACATAGCACACAACGTTCTTACAACACAGGAATCCGCAGCGATTATTTTGATGAGAAGCAGCTATGCAATAATTTTGCGTATCTGTGTGGTCAACACAGGGACGGGGTTTCAATTTTAAAAACATATATAATAATAAGAAAAGTATTTCAGAAATATAATAATAATAATTCTATCTTCCGCACACCTATTCAGACATTCTGCTGCATTCACGACATTAATGTCCACACACGCCTGCTGAGAATTCCCCCAACGAGTTTATGTCCCACAACTCGTGCTTGACGGCCGTGGTGGGTTGTCTTCTGATGCTGATATTTCATTACCCATGTTATTAATGTCTGTGACACTTAAGTTCGATGAAGTTGGGGATGAGTTAATGGATGTACTAGTGGATGCGGTGACGACTATTGGTGTAGTTCTGACAGGGGTGGGCTCAGAAATTGCTGACATAACTGTTGTCGTGGTGGTGGTGGTAGTGGTGCGTGCTGATGGTTGGCTGAACGATGCGAGGATACTGTGTGATGATGTTACTGCAGTGATTGCGGATATCTTTCTGATTTTAACAGCCTTGATCAGTTTACTTGCAGTTTACTCGGATCTCAGGTTGGTGAGCTATTCTTCGCTTTCCTGAATATGGTCTGTCTGGCGTAGTAGACTTTCTAACGGCAGGATCTATTGAAATAATGGTGCTGTGCGTGGATGTCGGCATGCTGGTATGAGGTGCGGTGGTGGTGATGACGAATTCCGTGAGATTTATCTCGTCATCGATAACTAATCTGAGCGGAGATATTGAATTGTCTGAAATGTCCTGTAAAACTGGATAATGGATTTCCACAGGAGTTGTTATCACCACCGAAATTGGCTGTCCTATCACGGATGCAGATGGTTTTGTAGTGCTGCGTGCTGCCGGTGTTGCCACTGTGGGTGCTGCCATTGCGGATGCTACAGTTGGTGTCATTACCGATGCTGCAGGTGCGGCTGGTGGTGTTCTTACGGGTGCTGTGATGATGGTGACGGGTGCTGCCAGTGCTGTGATGATGGGTGCTGGCGTGCTGGTGCCGGCTGGTGCTGGTTGTCTGTGTTGCGGATGTGGATGGTACAGCTACTTGCGGAAAGTCAGTTTGTCGTCGTTTGGTGCGTTTAGTCTTGGCCATTTCCTGGTTGGAAGTACGGTAATTGGAAGTATATTTTCGAAACTGGGAATGAGGATATCTATGTCCTCATTTTGCTCACCAGGCTTTAATGTCACAACTAACACACAATGCTTAAATGATAACGCGTGTGTTACACCATACTGAGTGGCTCAATACAGGTACTTGCAGTCCGCACAGAATGCTCTTTGTAGTAAATGGTCACAATTGCCGTGAAGTTTCAACTCTGAGTTTCTGGAAAACGCACACTTGCACGCTGCCCATTGTATGATAAAGTAGTACATGGATACTTCTTTCCGATGTTCGCAGGTGCTGATTCGTCCGAGCTGTCGGGCAAGGCGAGATCTTCCGCAAGTGACATTCTATTCCCGCATGATGGTTATTTGCGGAACTGCACTAACCTAACTAAACTTTCCTAACTCTTCATAAACTGTCCTGGCCAATATAACATAAAGTAATAAAATAATAATAAGAAGAAAACAGCAGAATTTGGTTTGTGACACGAAAGTAACCTAATGCTCGATCTTCCCTAGTGTCGAGTCTGACGGAAAGATGCAATTTCAGTGCGCGCTTTCCTCCTTTTATACTTTTTGGTGACGTCACAGGAGGGCAGATGACCACACCTGAAAGTTTTAGGTGAATCGGTTTCCGTCAAATATGGAAATATTTAATTTTTATTCTCCTGTAGTCGGATTATATATTCCCTTCATAGCAAGAAGGCAAATATAAATATATGAAGATAGGATAGTCGCTTTCATCTCCACTTGGTGGCAACTCGGGTCTCCGATCATCATTAAAATCGGGAACTATGCAGTTTTTCAAGTTGGATGCTTATAAACTCGCCTGTTCAACTTTCAGGCTGGAATGCCAGATGGGGTGCGCGCGAGCATGATGACGACTCACCATCTCTCGCCTCCTCCATCACGCTGCGGTAGATACGTGTAGGGCAGTTCTTTTGTTTATAGCCTTGGATCCAATTTATCGAAGTGATGTTCATGTGATTCTTGTTTTGAAAGCATGTGGTTGATCGGAAACTCAGGCAATCTGTTTATGGGTGGAGTTTTGATGCTGTTGATTATACGTATTTGATGCGAAAAATAGAAGTATATGTTTTTCCTATTCTGTTCCCCAGCACAGCGTCCCTATAGATGCGCGTGATCGTATACATGCGCCGCCTCTCGTGTGTATTAGATTTATCCCAGCCTGTGTTGATTAGTGGCAGGACTATCTATGTAAGAGAATATTTGAAATTCTCCCCAGTAGTATGCTGCTTCTCAGCCCGCACGCTAATGATTTGTATACACGGTAGAACAGTCGTGTACGCAATCAAAATTAGGACAGTATAGCTGACAGTAATTTATTGTTTGGTTTAACCAGCTCCATGTCTTGCGGAAGCCAAGTCTACTGACCCCGGAAAGCTGGACTGTATTTACCAGGTGTGTGGACTGCCAAGCGTCCTTGTCTGTGGGTAGGACTAGTCTCACCTCACCTAGAGCAAACTTGATTGTGCGTGCCTCAGTTTACAATTTACAATACCGTCGTATGGAGATTATGATACAGTCATCCTCCGTGTTTGTGTCTCTGTCATGTTGGTGAATTTGACTGATATACGTGGCTGCTTATCTGCAGATGATCTTGCGCTGTCCTGAAGTGTAAAGTTTTTATTGCAGTGGGGTGGGGATATTGCATGCGTGTGATGTCATCTTTTTCGGCCATGATGTATTTCACTCTGTAACGGCCGAGTCTGAAGACGGGACAGAGTTACTTTAGAGCACGGATGACCAAGAAGTGGGCTGTCATACTTGAATCAGACCATTATCGATTTTCCTTTCGGTAGCAAAATCCTACTCGCTACCGACGACAGACTGCGGGCATCTTGCTCTCTTAATTCTATTGACTGTTATTACGTGTGATTGAAGTATGTTTGATTAGATGATTACGTACGATGTTTCCGGTGGGGGTACTGGGGGAATCCCCATAGTGCGTACTGTAGATGGCTGTGGTGTTGTTCCTCCCTTCCATTTGACTTGTGCTGATGACGGTGGTGTTCTGTTGGAGGGAAGTCGGAGTTGCTGTGTGACGCTGGCATAATGCGAGGTGGGCATATCCAGTTTTCCAAGCTGGGGAATGCCGAGTCTGTTGCTGTTGCGGAAAAGTCGGGTTGCGGTGGGTGATGAACTCCCTGCATTCATGCGGAAGGGAATGTTGCAGAAAAAGGTGTCGCTAACTGTTTCTGTTACAAAAGCTAGGTGCATGCTATCTATGTTGTTGGTGATGTTGAATATCTCCGTTATACTGTTTATATAACGGGGTAGGTATGTAATGTTCAGGCAACGATGAATTGACGCATCCAGCCTTGTGGGAAAATGTGTTCTGTATGCTCCTGGCTTTCTGTGTCTTGGTGTGATGTTCTGACAGCTCACGAGGACGGGGGTGGGGCTTGGTAGGGCGGTTATGGTCGGGGATGCCCTTTGGATGGGGAGGGTCATCTCCCGCTACATGGCGGTTGGTACTCTGTCATAGTTTTTAAGTACTGGGAATATTCGAGCCTAGAGTCTGCTGAACAGGCTGCTTCCCTGCCCACAACCAGCGGGTGGGGGTGGGGTGGGGGTTAACTGTAGTTCGGGATGCCACCGCCACTATAACAGCTGACTCTCTCATATGGAAGAGTGACAGTCAACAGACGACGAGTGGAGTGTGAAATGGACAGAACCGGTGATGTCTGAACTTGGTGCATAGACGAGAGACGCGAGTTGGAGAGGGGGTGGTGGTACTAACGGGTGAGATACAGTTTGGAATGGGGGTGGTCTCGCAATTTGATGATTTTGAAGAGTACACCAAGTTGTGAACTTCTGCTGTTCTTCAAAACAAGCCAAAGCCTCATCAACCTCTTCACTTCCATGCTATTTATTACATGTTCCACCCCACAGGAAGCATGGCCCGGGGCAGCCTTAGCTTCCGTTTGTGTTAACTCTATGATTGGGGTAATAGTTTGAAGTGGGTGGGAGTGGGAAGAGGTCGGCAGAACAACTTTTCCCTCCTTCACCTTGGACAGCACACACGAAAAAGTCTTCAGATGGACTTCCCAGACCATGTAGACCCGCTCTGAGGAGGGAGAGGGTGAGTACATATCTCGTCATCATCCTCAGCATTAGTCATATGTTCGCTGGACTCCTGGCTTGGTAGGAAAGGTGTCAAGCTGGCACTGCGGGGCTCTGGACTAGCATCGGGAATACGTGTTTCCGTAGAGACATCTGTCTGGGTACTGGTGTCACGAGGAACGCCCAGCCCGAGCTCTGGCACTGGGTCATCACTAACACAAGGTGTAAGTCGATCGAAGTGGATGACTGAGGTCAGGCCATCCGAGGCGCGGATACGGTAGGTCATGTCCGACTTCTTGCCTACCACCACATAGGGGCCTGTCCACTGGTAACTCAGTTTACTCAGCATGTTTGCAGAACGTCACGAACCATGAAGCCAAACCAATGTTCCTGCCTCATTCGGTTCTCCATGCACTCTCAGGGCATGCTACGTTTTCTGATGCAAGTGTGCAGTGGATAAAGTGGCTCTTACTAGCTCATGGGACGGTTCTATCCACTGCCACATGAGCTCTACATAGAGAGATGGTGAATTTTTGTCTCCTGGAATCCTGAGCATGGCTAATTCAGGGCCTAACATTAACCGAGTATGGGTATAACACATGCTGGAATGTATCGAAGTGCGGTGTGTCATGAGCACATAGGGGAGTCGTATATTTCAGTCACGACAATCAAGGCATGTTTCCTTGGTGGGCATCTCCGCGAGGGTTCGGTTGAACCTCTCCCCCATTCCGTCACTATGGGGTTGATATGGAGTCGTCCTTGTTTTGATGATATGGAACATTTGGAGAGCTTGGACATCAGCCGGCTCTCAAAATTACTTCCTTGGTTTGAATGCAGTTAATAGGTCATACCGAAGTGGCAGAACACATTGCTTGGCAGGACCTCCACTACTGTGGGTGCCTCTTGGTCTGGTAAATCAAATGCTTCTACCCACTTCATAAAGTAATCTTGCAATACGGGGATGTACTTATTTCCTTCATATGTCATATTCAAGGGTCCGAGCTCATCAATAGCCACTCACTCCCATGGTGCACCAACAATTTTAACTTATAAGTGCGGAATGGTGCTTGCCAACAGCGCGTCTTTGGCATGAGACAAATTTGGCGACCCATCCCTTCGCACTATCATGTATCCCGATCCAGTGGACTCTGTTTGATGCGGGTGGTAGTTCGCTCGACAGCTAAGTGTCCAGTGTTATCGTACAGCTGCTGTAGAATTACCACATGACAACGCTCAGGGATCACTATCCGGTTATTAATATAGAGGATGCCATCTTGCATATGGTACTCTCCAAACCTCTGATAGTAATAATTAGCGATCCGGGAAAGTGGTGTTACAGATTCCTTAGGAGGACGTACCCCCTCCTGGATCTATGTGTATATATCTCGTGTTTGCGCATCTGTTGCTTGTTCGTGAGTGTCTGCCTCCATGTACAACTCTGCGCACTACAATTCGGGGAACACAGGAGATGGCTGTGTTGTATGCGTCACAGTGGTGGCCACTTCCTGATCATCCTCGAGCCCGATTCTGCTCAAGGCATCAGCATTTCCATGCAGTTTGCCAGGTCTATGAACAACGTTGAAGTTAAAGACCTGCATGGATTCCTGCCACCGCGCCTATGGCCCTCCAGATTGTTTAGGTTTCTGAGCCAGCATGATCTGTACTCATGATAAATGAGCGCCCATACAGAAAGTGTTTATAATACTTGAGGAAATACACCGCAGCTAACAATTCCCTCTTAGTGGTCGCGTAACGTTTCTCTGTTTTGTTTAGAGTATGTCAACCATAACCCAGTACCTGCTCTGTTCCATCTTCTGTGACCTGAGATCGAACTGCACCTCTACCATAAGCTGATGCATCAGTGTCCACTGTCCAAGATGAAATCGAGGTTAGGGTTAGGATAAGCAAGAATTTGTGTGGTCGTCAAATGTTCCTTCAGCGCCCTGAAGGAACCTTCACACTCACTCGTCCACTCGAATGGTCGATCTTTTTCGATGATCCTAAATAAGGGTGATGCAATCTCACGACGACAGTACTGGCAGAGACCAAGGAAACTCTGGGTGTCCATGACTGAAGTGGGTGTTTGCCACTTCGCTACTGCTTTAGTCTTGGAAGGTTGAGTAGCCACTCTATCGCCAGATATGACGTGTCCCAGGAACTGTGTCCAGGGTGGACAGAGTCTGCGCAAACGAGGAGCCAAAGACGATTACGTCGTGGATGAAACAGAGACAGATCTCCCATTGCAGGGTAGTTAATACCTGCTCAATGAGATGCTCGAACGTTCCAGGAGTGTTGCACAATCTGTAGGGCATCTCGTGGAACAGGAAAAGACCGTGTCTACACACAAACGCTGGCATCTCACAATCAGCCTCATCCATGCCTACCTGCCAGTACTGACTAGCTAGGTCAAGGGTACAAAACCACTTGGCTCCGGACAAGGAATATAAGGCCTGATCTATTTGCAGAAACGGATAAGCGTCCTTGATACTAAGATTATTAAGGCGGCGGTTGTCGATACAAAACTTCAAAGATCAGTTGTTTTTGCCTGCTAGTACTATGGGACTGGCACAGGGAGATGCTGAAGGCTCTATAATACCTGTCCGCAACATGTCGTTCACTTGTTGATGTGCCTCCACCTCCATGTGAATGGCAAGACGTCAAATGGGTTGTCGAACAGGTAGGTTGATTCTGGTGTTGAAGGAATGTCACACGAGATGAATTTATCCCAGATCCATGTCTCCCGCTGAGTAACTCTCGCGATACATATATTTCCTAACTGTGGTGTGGTGGCCTATAAGATTTTCTCCTGTCCCAGCTCAACTGTGGCCGTAGATGCCAAAATTACTGCACAAGTATCGTACAGTGATGATTCCGGTCCAAGGGGTATAAGTCAGCTGTGTATGTCTAGTTCCTGTTGTCTGGAATGTATGACGGTTTTACTGACATTGAGGAAATCAGAACCAAGCAGGGCATCGTTTCAAATAGATGCAATGACAACTCGCTGTATGAATTGCATTTCCTCTATCTGTATTACAAAGTTTACTGTACCAGCCACAAGAACATCAGCTCCGGTAGCTATTTGCAAAAATATGTTTATAGGCCTAGGGTATGGCTTCTTATGAGGTGGGAAGTGCTTTTTGAAAACGATGATGGAAGCTCCAGTGTTAACGGTGGCACTGGTGGAAACGCCACTAAACAGAGAAGCACGCTTATATCTTACTTTATGGTGTGCCTGTGGAAGAGTTTCCAATGAATCTGCCTGTGGGATTGTTTTTGGTGCAGTATCATCCTGTAATAGTCTGTCTGTTTCTGGATAGCTTCCGTGAGTGCAGTTGGTGGCTGAGTGAGGAAGGGGCCAACCCGTCGTCGCTGCTGCTGCGATTGCTTAGGCGTTGATGGAGCTGGGGTAGCAATGGTGGTGTTGTTGATGCTGTTTATGTGTACTGTGAGTTCATCTATACAGCAGTCTGGTCAGGACTGGTGCGGTCACGGAAGAGGGCTAACTGTGTGAGCCACATTTGTGCAATGCATCACAGGATGTTTAGTTGATGCACAAAAGAATGATGGCATGGAGGTTTGCCGTTCTTTGTGTGATGCTTCTTCTTGCGGATCCATGATGCTAAGTGCTGACTGCAGTCCATGCCATTAATCCTGTTGCTGGATGTAGTGGGTGATGTTGTTATGACGTGTGAATTGCAAACCACCAAGGGGCACTAGGTGTAAGTGCTTTGACGGTTGGTCATGGTGCTTGTATAAACGTTGTTTCAGTGGAGGTGCTACAACCAACCACTGCCGTTTTACATAGGAAAGAAGGTTTGTTAGATACGGCGATTGCAGGATCACAACCTCTAGCCCTCTGGAGATGTCAGTGCCGTGGATGCAGTGTACACCGTTGGTACTGACGTATATGAAGCTGGGTGTGTGTGAGTACATACTGTCGTGGAAGAGTGATTTGTCATGTTGGCCACCTGACGTTGTTGTCCGGAGGCCGCAGTTGATCCATGTTCTGAGAGTGGGCACGAAAGTGACTCTGTAATCGGTGCCCATTCTAGTTTAACAGGGTCTCAGGCTGCAGTGTACGTCGGTCAGCGGTAGGAGTTGTAGATGGAGGGCGATTTGGACATCGCTCCTTCCAGTGGCCTGGCTGACCACACCCAAAACCTGTGTTTGGTGGCTGTGTGGGTGCTATCATATTTGTTGCTGGGCATGTTGTCGATTGTGTTGCCACTGTGGTGCTTAGTGTGGGGACTAAGTTGGTGAGTACGGAGATCTGTTTTGTTATCTCTTCTAACCTATCATGCATATTCTGACGATTGTTGTTAGTGTGCTTATTCCTGCAGTCCTGGGGCATTGTTGCGGCCTCCACAATGGGATTGGCCATGCCCTCTTCCTTTTGACACGTGATTTTGACCGCTGGGTTGTTCTGATTGTGTTTGAGGGTCAGTTGCTGATATGGATGCTGATGCAGTAGAGTTGTTGGTGGTGATTAGGAGGGTTGCATCATTCACTTCGTGTATTGGATGTAATTGACGGCAATTGGTTTTCTCCCACTCTAAGAAATTCCCAATCAGAACCACAGTTGCCGTTAATGATTGAAGGCTACCATGTTCTATGAGGAATTATTTTTTCCTGAGGGCGGGTTCTTCTCTTAACACTTCGATGAATGTGTCCAGATGCAGATGTGTAACCTCCTTGTGATTCGTGCTGGGTAGGCGCGAGTAACTAGTCACTGAATTCGACTAGCCAACCGCGGCAATGTCTCCCCGACTCATCTACCCATGGTCTTGAGCTATAGATGACTCGATTCACCGAGGGCTGTGTCTCCGAATCTCTCCGACAACGTGCTTTCCGGTTCCGTGTATGTTGGCATGGAGTCTGATCCCAAATCTGCCAGGACTTGGAGTGCTTTTCCTGACAGTTTTATGGACATTTGCTGATCTGTCCACCGATTTGTACGACTAATTATTTCGAATTGGCACTTAAAATTAGCCCAATCATTCTCCCCGCTAAATTCAGGCGGGAGAATGATCCGGCGATGGCCATAATATGGAGTTATAGGTGCGAATCCAGTTGGTGGTGGTTCTGGGGAGAATGACTCAAACGTGGATGCTGGTCTGCGTGTTGGTAGTGGTGTTGGTGGTAATTCCCAATAATGTTCCTGCTGATGCCGTGTCTGTGGCGGTGATTCTGGACGATAGTGTTGAGCATGATATGTAGGTTACGCCGAATGCGCCCTGATGCGTGTCCATAGATGGGTGTTGGTCTATAGACTGGTGGAGGCATGTTATGTAGACGACGTGGATGTTCTATCGGCTGTTGTGACGGGTGTTCCTCATGTGGAGGTGATCCAGGAGACTGACGGGGTTGGTGCGTGCTGTGTGATGTTGTTTTTCTGGAATTTGTTGAAAGGGAAGAATCGCTTCTCCCAGCTCATATCGCAGTACCGAGGGGTAGTACGGTGAAGACCTCTGTATTGGCCGAGATGCGGGACATGGTGCATGCGTTGATGGCCATTGGTCACCCTGTGATGACGCTGGTGAACATAATGGCTGTGATGGAATAGGTCGCTCCCATGGTGGTCTGTGTCATGGTCGACTGTGATCCGGCATAGATGTTTGGTGCCTATCGCAGATATCCGACAATGTAATGTATTGAGTACCCGCCTGTGAGGTATCACGGAATGCCCCCTCACTGATCAGCGAATACGCATGTAAAAACAGCGCTGGTTGTTCTGCACCAGGGAAATGTCTTGCAAAGTCAGTGAGCATGCGTGCAGTCCTTCCATCATATGATGCTACTTCCAAGTCTAAGGGGTGCTGACTGTCTGATGAAGGAGACTGAAATGCGAGTGTGTTGAGTGTTGGCGTGGTTTCACTTCTCGTTTGAACCCACATCGGGTGCCACTTGTAGCTCGTGGGGGTATGCGCTGGTCCACCATGTTGCTCCACTCCATTGCACTACAGGATGCATGAGAGGGCTGGTTAGCTGGTGTTCTCGGGGTTGCATATCGCGACTCTCCAGAAGATACAAAGACCGGCTTATAATAATGTTCCAGTGGGGCCGTGCGATCATTGCCGCTGAGAGTGAACATCATGGTCTCGTCCCAACTGTTTGTGTCACTGGTATGACTGTCCATAAACTAATTTAAAAGTCCAGGCATAGTAATAATTAAAAATAACTACACAAACAATGATACTCGTTTGCTAGTAAATGAGCATGATTATACAGCATAGCTCTTGTGGTGTATCGGGCAGAGTCCCACCAGACTGTGACCTAAACGTTAATTAAACACATGACATGCTGCACGGAAGTTTGATACCACTTTTCAGCGTGGTCTGGAAGATCCGGCGAGTTATCCACCAATAATCACGGTCGCTCTACAGCTTGTAGAATTTACATCGGGGCTGAAAGGCCCATCCTCAAGGAAGCTCCTCTGTGAGTTGTTCTGGAAAGGGAGTCCTTCTTATGTATTGTGTTATCCTAGGATGGCCGTCCGAGGGCTTACATAAACTTATTGTTGCAGATAAAAGGTTGCTCACCGGCGCCGGAGATCTGAAATCCAATAGGTACTGCTGCAGTGTAGGGTGCCACAGTCAGTAAGAAGTTAGCCCACGTCTAGCACTGCACTGGTCCAGCAACCCTTTGTCGGCTGTTCCTCGCCGAAGTGCTCTCAATCCTTGATTTTTCGGTCCTTTTATACTACTCCTGACGTCGGAGGCAGAATGCCCCAGCCAATCAGCGGGCGAGGGCAGTATGCAACCAGCGTGAAGCTAGAAATGGTGATGTGGCGATCACTTGATCAGTGCAGTCCCTATTCACTTAATACATACACGCGATTACGACGTTCATGCAATATTTTGAACATAATTTTAGTGAGCCATTTAACGATAACTCGTCCATCTCTGGCCCAATTTTAAAATAATAAACGCTATGCATTCTATAGCGTTCTTACGGACTTAGCCATTTTATAGTAACCTTCTCATATGGCTTTGTACACGTGCGCTATCCTACCCAGGGGGGCGTGCTTGGAACGTACCCGGAGAGGTCGTCCCGTACCCAGCCTAGCTGGGACTGTCTGTACCCGTCCGGCCAATCCGCGCTACACCACTCAAGTGCCATTCATACTACCAGTGTATCTGCATCTCCCGCACGTATCTTCGTGGTATGGCTGAAGATGACTTGACTGACGGCTAATTAACTGGGTCTTGTTTCGTTTATTTGAGAGGAATGCCTCCTGGTCAGCATGAGCCTTCGCTGTAACATTCACCAATATATCAGCAGAGATCTTGCCTATTTGCCGTCGACCTTGTTCATGGTCTTTGGTTGAAAGTACATCCTCATATCCATCAAATGCAATGCAACTCATTCTGTAATTGTGTTCAAGATATGAACTGTACTGGTCAAGCACCTGAGCATATGTTGTATTTTCTGGCCATCTTATATAATGTAGAGCCAGCCACCATCTATAACCAACATTCCGTGCTTTGGTAGCAGGGACTTGGTTTCGTTGATGTTTGTCAGATCAATCTGTATTTTTCTTGCCAGTTCTGATGTATCCACCTTCCACATGGAAAAATATCTTTTTTTCAAATAAACGAGATCGCCGAGAAAATACCACAGCAAATCAATTTGTCGTATTAATATATAATATTTGGCTTAGTATGCATCGTGTGGTATTTTATATATATGACTCGTACTCTCAGCTTGGTGTCTGCAAGCAGTAGTCTCACTAGCCGTAGCCATATTCATTGCAACTGGCCTGGCGTAGTACATCTAGGATCTTTGAGCGCTTAATTGTGTCGAAGGCTCGTGACATGTCGATGCCCATTATGTGGAAATCCCAGTGTTTGGACATGACTACCGACACAAGCATGCGTTGAGCCCATACAATGTCTGCGCAGATACGTCCACGTGTGAAGCCACTTTGACATGATCCGGTGAAGTCGTCGATCTTGTCTCAGATACGGCATAGAGTAACATTGGATAGGATTTTCCGTATGCTGTTAAGGAGCACAATGGGCCACAGATTGGCTGGTGGGCCAGGTGGCTTCTTGGGCTTGGGTAGCGCGATAAGGATGACTTGGCCTACAGCATCGATGGGAAGGTGGTGCAAAAAAGCTGAATTGAGTATGTGCATGATCGGTTTTGAGATAATGTCACTTACATATTTGAATAGTTCATTGCTCATGCCATCAGGTCCAGATGCACGCCCGTTTTTCAGGCCTTTCAGTGCCTATAGATGAGCTACGACTAGTGAGACTACTGCTTGCAGACACTAAGCTGAGAGTACGAGTCAAGTCGGTGAAGTATGTAGAGTTTGAGACATCAATCGGCTCCCCAACAAGGAGATGCTATATCCCCTGTTCTCTTCCCCTGTTACCTGGCTGCTGCATTGAAATCCGTGCGGGAAAATTCCACAAGACCATCCCCCCCCTCCGCCCCCACCCCGGTGTCAATACTGGGCATGCCGCTAGAGATGGAATATGCCGACGATGTGGACTTTATAGATGAGGAAAGGAAACCCCTTGACGAACTTCTCCCAATAGCTGCAAGCTACCTAAAATTGAGAATCTCTTTATGAATGAATCCAAAACAGAGTTCACCCACATATACCTATCTACAAAGCATGAAATTAAAGAAAATAACGATCCACTCCGTGGCGCCGAACCATGCGGGAAAAATAAAATCTTGGGCGCACTGCTTTGCAGTACTGCTGGCATTGCTGCACGCTGCATCATGAGGAACATAGCCTTCCATTCCTTCTGGAATCTATGGATTCGTAGATCAAAGATGCCCTTGGTAAAAAGACTACGTCTATACAATGCAGCCTGCGCATTCTTGATGATGTATAACTGTAACAGCTGGGCAGCTCCAAAGGCATCTCTAGACAAACTTGACGCCTGCCACCGCAAACACCTACGCACCAGCATAATTTCCAACAATGCACTATACAAGATGTGTAATACGCCGCCGCTGTCTGTAAATGTCGCCCAGCAAAGATGGTCCATGTTTGGCCATGTGCTAAGGATGCCAGAAGACACACCAGCACAGAGAGCCTTGGAATTCGCCCTACTCGGAGCCAGCAAATACAGATCCAGGAGTGGACGTCATTGCATAAATCTGCTAAGCGTCCTACGAGGTGACCTCAAGAAAGCAGAATTAGGTACACTCAATTCAAGAATGTACCTGAGGAAGCTACAGATTTTGGATGAGGACAAGACACTGTGGGCAAAAGGGAAAAAGGACTGATTGCTGCTGTAGGATGTTTCTACTACTACAGCCGCAGAATACAGTAATCATATATATATATATATATATATATATATATATATATATATATATATATATATATATATATATATATATATATATATATATATATATATATATATATATATATATATATATATATATATATATATATATATATATATATATATATATATATATAGACCTAATATATGCTTAGTGACCATGTTTTAGGACCCATTCGCTGTTCAGTTTAGACAGGTTTCAATATTCTCTGGCTATTGTCTCTCTCTGGCGTGTCTATCTCAACCAATATAATATTTGGCTTAGTATGCACCGTGTGGTATTTTAGGTCACCAATCTAGACAAGTGGTTGCTTAATATATAGCGACCATATTTTAGGACCCATCAAACCAAATCCTATGTATGGGCCATAAAAAATGGTCACTAAGTTAGACAAGTGGTTGCTTAATACAGATATTTGGGTGTGTATGCATCTTGTGGTAATAACTAATGGTGATTCCTTAGGACGGCTCCTTGTACCAGACACCTTCTCAGCCGTCTGTCGGTTGAATTTCTGAAAATTGCATTTTTCATGGGGTTTAACTCTGGATAGTCTGAATATTTTGAAAACAGTTTGACTGAAAGTTGTTGGTGGCTAAGACACCGACAATTTTCAGCCAAATTGGTTTCAAAATATTCAGCAGGCCCAGAATTATAACCCATTGAAATTATTGTCTGATGGCTTGTAGCAGTCAGACTTGCATTTGTCCCAAAAGTATGCGTTCGTTCAAGGGAGTGTTTTAACTGCATATACATAGTTTTAGGATAGTGGTAATGAATTAATCAAGATTTAATAAACACCAAAACAATTGCGTTTTAATTGTAGGATTATTTTTGGAAGGGTGACTAATTGAAGAATCCATTTCTAGCTAGGTCCCGCTCATTTATAACTATCCCCCGCCCATTTCTAACTAATCTCCGCCCAGTTTTTACTCGCGCTGGCATCGATTTAAAAGGTTAAAGCCTGAATTCCCAGAATCTAAATTTCAAGGTAACTATACAGTTTTGAAACTAATTGGACTTGGAGAACACCTCCCAGACAAAGTAGTTTCAAAACATTCAAACGAATCTTTAATAAATTCTAAATCCTTCAAAGATGCACGATTCGTATGAATGAATGAACGAACGAACGAACGAACGAACGAACGAACGAACGAACGAACTAACGAACGAACGAACTAAAGAACGAACAAACGGAAGAATGGACGGATGGATGACAGAACAAATGAACCAATACAGAAATAATGAAATGAATGAACCAATGGATGAGTGAACGAAAGAACAAAGGAACGGACGGACGGACGGGCGGACGGACGAACGAACGAACGAACGAACGAACGAACGAACGAACGAACGAACGAACGAACGAACCAACGAACGAACGAATGAATACAGGAATAATGAAATGAATGAACGGATGAATGGGTGAACGAAAGAACAAATGAACATACGAACGAGCGAACGAACAAATGGCCGATGGCCTGATCGACTGACAGCCTGATCGACCGTTGAACCGACCAACTGGGCGGGCAGGCGGACGGGAGGGCAGACGGATGAACGGATGGGTGGACAGACAAATGACCAAACAAACAGTCTGCTCATATTGTCTTCTCATTAACCGACACATAACCTGACTATAGCAGCAATCTCTGTTTGCCAATATTGCCTTCACATCAACCGACACATAACGTCACTATAGCATATCGGTCTGTCTGCTCATGTTGTCTTCTCATCAACCCACACATAACGTCACTATATCAGCTCTGTCTGTCTGCTCATATTGTCTACTCATCAACCGACACATAACGTCACAATAGCAGTACTGTCTGTCTGTTCATATTGCCTTCACATCAACCGGCACATACCGTCACAATAGCAGTACTGTCTGTCTGTTCATATTGCCTTCTCATCAACCGGCACATAACGTGACTATAGTAGCACTGTCTGTCTACTCATGTTGCCTTCTCATCAACCGGCACATAACGTCACTATAGCAGCCTTGTCTGTCTGCTCATATTGTCTTCTCATCAACCGGCACATAACGTCACTATAGCAGCTCTGTCTGTCTGCTCATATTGCCTTCTCATCAACCGGCACATAACGTCACTATAGCAGCTCTGTCTGTCTGCTCATATTGCCTTCTCATCAACCCACACATAACGTCACTATAGCAGCTCTGTCTGTCTTGTCATATTGAATATTGACCATTCTTACCTACTTTTGACCAGACTAAACTCACAATCTCAAAGCTATAGATATACTACTAATGGAGTATGCAGAACATTTAATCAGGTGATTTTGATTTCAAAGCAAATCAAAACCACACACCTCTTCTTGAATGAAGCCAAACTCGAGTTCATACATGCGTACATGTCCGAAACAATGGACAGGAGTTTGAGGGGCCGGGACGAAGCTAAGAAGAGGAAGAACATACACTTAGGCTAACTCATCTGGAGTCAAACCAGTAATACAAATCGTTGTGTGTTGCTTTCCACTCCTTCCGACAGCTGTGTATTCGTGGCTCCAATATCTCCCATGAAGGACAGTTGCGCGTTCGTGGCTCTAATGTCTCACATGAATGTCAAGATGCATCTATGTGGAGTTACATGTGTTTCAACAATGTCCTAGAACTGACATCCATTGCAAAAACTTTTGAACAATCACGAATCACCGCTCACTGCGCATCATAATTTCAATGGCCGCATTTTACAAACTGTGCAGCACCACCATATGTGAGGGTAGAGAAACAGTTACAGCGATGGATCAGCAGGACTAGGTGCCAACATCTAGTAGGCATGTAGAAGACGCATGCCACCGATTTGTTAGCACGATCAGATCTAGACCTCAGCTAATGACTGCTACAGAAGAAAATGAACTCCAACGAGCTTAGGATGATCGCAACAGACAAGACACAGGCCTACAGAAGGTTGAAGAACACTGATTGCAAGTTTCCACCACCTCCAGCTGCAGAAACACGTCACTCATCATCATAAGTCCAGTTGATCGGTCAGTCATATGACATCATAAACAACTACGTCACATCTAGGCAGAAGTCACAATCCATTACGTCATGAATGACAAGAATTCAATAAGTCATAAACGCTTACTCACATATATCATATAGCATATTCACACCAAAATACTTGAAAATAAAATAGTTAAAATTGTATATTTTTATAGGCTTAGGTTGTGTACCCAAATGGTATAAAACGAAATAAATCTTAGAAATTGACTAGTTCATTTCGTATAGATTAATATAATGTTTTAGTTGTGATGTTGAATTAGGGACTCGTGTCTCTAATTCAATTTCACAACATAAAATACATTTACACATTTAATAGTCCGTCAAATTGTACGAATTGTATGTATTTGCTTGTTAATAAACGCTATGTTGAATATTTTACCATAGGCAGCAACAGCACTCAGTCAAATTAGTTTTAAAATATTCAACAGCTTACCTGTATATTTTTCTGGAAATTGAGATTCAAAGACTGCAGTGATCGAATAATCCAAACACGGGCGATGCGTGGACGGGGCTTAGCTTGAGATGGGTGGGATATAGCTTAAACTGGAGTCATCCATTATTCTAGTGTACAGCTCATTAGCATTAAGTTAAGATTAAGCAATCCAATTTTGTCATATAGAGGCACAATATAAAGTCAAGCAGTGTTGAAGATTTTGAAGCAAATTTTAGTAGAAACTGTTACTGAATAATACGATTTCGAGTCGAATTAGTTTCAAAATCTTGAATATAATATGACGGTATACTATGTACCTCATTACACCCATCCACTTCTCGCCATATTTTCTCACAATAATTTTCTGCTCTATGATTGACCCTGTGAACACTCCAAGAAACTTAATTTCATTAAACACATACAGGTACGCTGCTGAGTAGCTTGGCTTCAAGAGGGGAATTTTGCTACCATAATCCCACAAGTATTTTTTCATTCAAAGCGCTATATGCTAGTCTTACTTATTGTTGCATACCTTCCTCATTTACCGGTAGTCCTACATCTAGTCATCTCTTTCGGATTCGTGTTCCCTCTCTTCAGTTTCCTCCTCCCGATCATCCTCCTCCTGCTCAGGTTCCCATTCGTTTTCGGCCACTTCATTGTCTTCATCTTCGTTCTCATGTTCATCACGTTTGGCGCGCTGGTTTGCAGATTTTTTCAGGAATGCATTGGCTTCCTGTTTGTCAACATGTACGTTGTTAGCCTCAGCGAGGTCAATGACGGACACTCCTGCCACGAGCAGGCACACGAACAATACAATGGTTAGCTTCTGCATGTTGAACCTGAATTTAAAATATTGACATGATCCGTTAACCCCTCTTGTGTCAACTTAACGCTTGAATGGTCAAGTCGACCAAAAACAACTCTGCAGTGGTCTTGAGGCATGTCTATGTGCAGGCCAAGGGGCGAGTATTTTTGAATACTTACTACTGGAATGACTGGATCGGAAAATGAAAGGCGGCCAAAAATGTCAGCGATAAATTTACACAATAGTCTCCTAAAATTTCATGAAAATCGTTAAACCATTAAAAGCTTACTTGATATAAGTAGTATTTTGAGCGCTTTGAGGCGCTGCCGACACAAGAGGGGTTACAAGTCATTGAATATAGTACATGTCTTCTTAGAGAGATAATTAAGTCAGCTGGTAAAAGAACCATTGCAGTCTGTGACGGTGTCTGTTGCAATCTTGTTTAGCTGAGGTATTTAATTTGTCTCTCCACGAAGTCTTGCGAGCCTATTGTAACAGCCATTTGTGTATATATATACGCGGGCACGTGCGTGTGTTTGTGCTTGCCAGCGTGTGTGAGTTCGTGCGTGCGTGCGTGCGTGCGTGCGTGCGTGCGTGTGTGTGTGTGTGTGTGTGTGTGTGAACGTGCGCGCGTAGGATCACCATGGTATTGAAGGCATACCTCATTGGAAAGCTCATCCGATTTTCTAAACATTTCTGTTTTAAACTGGAGAGAGGAGCCGTGTTAGTCTTGATAAAATAAAAAAAGATTAGAGGTGGTACGTTTTGTAGAGTAACCTTATTTATTTTGACACCGTCCTGATGAAGCACATTTAGGTGCAAACGCTTGTCAAAATAAACTAAGTTAGTCTACAAAAGGTACCATCTCTAATCATTTTTATCCTATAATTTTAAAATCCATTCTATTGGCCGCTAGATTTGAATCGCAAAATGAGTAAATACATGAATAAATATCATATCATAGTATATCATTTGATTGAGTGTCGGCGTTGCCATATCAAGCAACGGCCCTCAGTCAAATCGACACGAATATATTTGAAGGCCCGTCCAACACCAGGATGCCTGGAAACTAAACTGTTAAAACCATAAAACCCCAAAGGTCAAGACCGTGCACCCCAATGTAACGAAACGGAACAAATCCTAAACATATGATGATCACCGCCCAAACACACACACACACCCCCCCCCCCGCCCACCCCCCTCCTTAAATCGGCATATATATTCATCAGCTGTAAAAGAAAATTAGTGATACGCATCCCCAACTCAATTGTACAACCAATGAATCATATCAATTCATACGGAAAGAAAGCCTCACATGCCAAGACTCACCCCTTCCTACTATAGTGAGGCAAACCGCGCAAGCCTCCACGAGGAAACAGATTCAACAATTCTATTGCCAAAGTGGGCTTTTAACTGAGATCGTGCATAAAGCGGACAGATAATTTAATAGCCCAGCACACCCCACCCACCACCTCTAACTCCGCCCCACCCACCCACCACCCACACACCCCTACCCACTTCCCCCTATCAACTGGAGAAAATGATGAATTTATTTTCTCCGTGGGCCATCAAAATTATAAATAACAACGTGAAAAGCTATCCCCATTCCTGTTCTCTATACTTCTAAATGTCCTTGAAGAATGGAGAAAAGTTACCGGTATTACATCAATCATGGCTGGTGAAAATTTCAATCTGTTTTATATTTTATTGTATTTTATATGCTGATGATACAGTTATAATGACTGAATCATGCAGCCACAGCATTATAACACGCACTAAAATCTTTCTATCGCCATTGTCTAGAATGGAAGCTTAAAGGAATTTAAAAATAGGTGAATAAGAACTGGAAATTGTGGACGCATATTTTTAATTATGCAGCCTATTGAAAGCTAATGGGTCTTTTTCAAATGTAAAACACGTGATTACATACACGGTAGACAAGCGATATGTGCGCAAATGAGAATAATTAAGGAACATAATGTACTGATTGAGATACAAACCTTACTTTTCGACACAATGATTGTACAGATTTTGCTATATGGCTCGGGGAATATGGGGGTACAAGAACGATAATTTAATTTTAAAATGTCTAATACAATTCTTATAACACTAAATCACTAACTCTCAATCGAATCCAAAAGAGGGAATAGCGCAGAACGGAACGAAGAGAATGCTCGGTGTGCAATCAGCGTGAAGACGAAAATAATCTTCTTTTCCATTGTATTAAGTACAAGACTCAAAGATACAGATATAGAGATACAACGGTATTGTGTAGAGCAAAACACTACAGAAAAACACAAGGTTTGTTTAGAAAATGCAATAGACCAACACTTAGAAGGTTGATTAAACACATGAGGTTATCGAAAAAGACAACCTACTACTACTACTACTACTACTACTACTACTACTACTACTACTGCTACTATTACTACTACTACTACTACTACTACTACTACTACTACTACTACTACTACTACTACTACTACTACTACTACTACTACTGCTGCTGCTACACCGTAACTGCTACTGCCGCTGCTGCTGCTATTTCTACTACGACTACTACTACTACTACTACTACTACTACTACTACTACTACTACTACTACTACTACTTACACAGGATGGTAATCATAATGATGCAGTATGATAAAGCTGATAACAGTCGATCAATAATTGTATAGCATATACATTTCTACTGCCACAAGTATTGTAATTTCATTGTACACGTCATATGCCAATGTAATTTGCTTTGCGAGAATACAAAAAACTGAAACTGAGCCATCATCAAGTGTCGAATGGTGTGTTGAATATTTTGAAATTTAACTGGAGAAAATTCTCAATTTATTTTCTTATTCAAGTGTACGAATTGTATGTCATTGCTAAATTTGCAATTTAATTATTGTTGAATGTTTTGAAACTATTTCGCAGAATGAAGGGTTGATATGCATATGCTGTTAGTTTCTTTGTGACCCTCGGATTTTCATTTTGAAATAATACATCAGTTTGTAAACACATCGTCTTTTTTAGTAATATGGCTTCAAAAAGGATTTCCAATTGCGAAATGATAATCATCTTCAACACCATTTTGACACAGTTGGCGGACCCTGTCAGGCAGAGTCGTGGGCCGGGGTCTTATACCGTCTGCCAGTTTCAACATGCCGTGTGTGGCAGCTCGACGAGCCGGTAGGCAGATTAATAAATGCCTAGATATGCTTAACTATTTTTCCGATATCTAAAGATGTTCTCTAAATAAATCTGTCAGCTATATTCACATTGTTTTCTTGAGGCAATAGCCCAATTAAATTTGCTTTAAAATTGCGATGCGAATCATAGTCCTAAAATGAGAAGTCATATAGTACAGCTCATAAATAAGCTAGAATGTTTCCAAAATATCAGGGTCGATAGACCAACTACTGCAAGGGTTCAGGAATCTGTTCAAGAACAACGCAAAGTTGTAGAATCCTAGTGTATGGTGACACTCTTGCTGTGCTAATATATGAGCCAAATCGTACTCGTAGTTTCCGAGATATCCAAATATCCAGAATTTGATATGATCCAGATCTAGGATAATGTAACCGGATCACGGTCAACGTCTGGAAATCTGCTCGCAAAGCGTGTTCCCTCGTTGTGTTAAAATGTGTGCCGAATCGGATCAGTAGAAGATTAGATAGACTACATCCCGGAATACGACCTTGGTACTGACCGCCTGCACGCCAGATGGACAGACGGATGGACGGACAAACGGACGGACGGCTGGACTAAGCGTCAATGCGATTTATTGAGCTGCTACCAGCAGCCAAAACAGAAACATGTTTGTTAGTATAATATAGAACACGCTGGAAGAAATATCACATTGAATACTTTGAACATAATTGGATTTGCAGAAATTCAGAAGTTATGTTTTAAAATCCAATTATGTTTTAAAATATTCAACAGTACACCTACATTTTATTTTGTTTTGGAAAGAACCTCATATATTTCTGCGCGGTACTGTATGCTAAACTCCAGTTAATGAAACCAACTTAAAGACGGTCATATAAGACGAATGCTGGGTGTGTTTAAAGGGTTTTATAAAACATTGCCCTCAAAACAGTGTTTGTCAATGTTCTCTAAATCTGGTTACTGCTATCTGTCAGCATCCATCTGAACGCTGTGTGTGAGCCTATTGACCATCACATGATATAATAGCCTAAAGTAGAATACGCAAGTTTCCACAAGATTGAGCACGCGATGCGGATGTATCTGGCGAGAGTTTCACAAAAATGGTGAATGGTGCATCAGAACTGTCACTCAAGTATCTGGCGTTATAATCAAAATACTTCAAATGACGTAGATTCGTTGCGTAAGTGGCAAATGTACGGCAGTAATGGTTGGAATCGTATGTCATTGGCGAATTAACAATTTACGAAATATTCTGTTGAATGTTTTGAAATAAATATTGTCTTGGGGTTGTTGCTGACATATGAAGTATTAAACGGCTTACCTGTAAAGGTACCTTGAAATTGAGATTCTGAGTGCAGCCTTAACATTGCTTCAAACACGCTTAAATGGCCGGACTTATCTAGAAATGGCTGGGCTTATGTAGAAATGGCCGGGATTATCCAGAAATGGCTGGAATTATGCAGAAATGGCCAGGCTTATCTTGAAATTTTCAGGATAGTTTGAAATGGCCGAGCTTATCTAGAAGTGGTCAGGATTATCTAGAAATGGCTAGACGTATTTAGAAATGTTCGGCCTTATCTGGAAATTGCTAGAATTATCTAGAAATGGCTAGGCTTATCTAGAAGTGACGAGACCTATCTAGAAATGGTTAGTCTCATCTATAAATAACTGGGCTTATCCAGAAATGGCGCATTGGTTCGGTTGCCAAAATTGGTGTGCCGCACGTGCTTGGAATTCCAATCCAAAGAGCCGGGTTCAGGCATATGATCAAGGTGTAAAACCTGCGCTGTTCCATATGCCATTCAAATGACACATCCTTCGGAAGGGACGTAAAAGCGGTCGGTCCTGTCTCGTGTTGTAGCTGTGCCATGGGGGACGTAAAAGATCCCACGCTGAGTGGCAGGCCGTGTAGCGGGAGCTCAGTCGTGAATACGCTCTGATACTGTGAATAGTAGATGTAGGATGTCAGCCATACAACCAGTATATCCAAGATGCCATAACTGAAGCTTGTAAGACGCCTATCTCTAAATACGCGGATGGTACAGATGTGAGCAAACTGGACTTCACTGCATAGTTGGCAGCCTGCTCTAACCAACCTACTTCCTAGCTGTCAGCGACGCTGTTGGTGGTTCCCTGGTTCACTATCTGTAAATACCTTAGAAATAATTGTAGAAACACCCCCAATGGGTGCGGATATGTGACCAGGAACCTCACTGAGCAGTGACGCTGTCAGTCAGGGCATTGCTCCTATATAAAGAGGAAATTACTAAATACAATGCAATGGCTGGACTTACCTAGAAATGGTCAGGCATATCTAGAAATGGCTGTCTTATCTGGAAATGGCTAGGCTTATCTAGAAATGCCCGGGATTATCTAGAAATTTCCAGGCTTATCTAGAAATGACCGGGCTTATCTAGAAAATGGCCGGGCATATCTAAAAATGGCCGGACTTATCTAGAAATGGCCGGGTTTACTTCGAAATGGCCGGGATTATGTAGAAATGGCTGGGCGTATGTAGAAATGGCTGGGCTTATCTAGAAATGGTCAGGCTTATCTAGAAATGGCAGGGCTTATCTAGAAATGGCTGGTTTTATCTAGAAATGGACGGGCTTATGTAGAAATGGCCGGACATTTCTAGAAGTGGTCAGGCTCATCTAGAAATGCATCCATTGTGGCTGAAGGTTGAGTTTCTGAAACAGAGCCACGGCTCAATCAAAAACGTAATGTCTGCAATGCTTTCCAGAAAAGCTTTTAAATGCAAATTAAAGTTAAAAATTATAATACAGATAAATGTTGCGGAACGATTACTGAGTTTATGACAAATGTTTTCATAAGATGGCTGTGGAATATTTTGGTATAGTCTATGTCCACCTATAGTATGTTTAAAAAGTTAATCTCTTATTTTTAAAAACACGAAAAATGTACTTACTCTTTTTCTATGTTGCCCAAGCTTGTCTCTAAATGTCGCGACGTGTCTTTACTTGATGATGTTTATGAAGTAAAATTCCCGATGGGTTCGGCTTTATAGAACGAGGATTGCACCTTGCTTATCCAATGAAATTCACCTATTTCATCTGTGGACCATGGTTGGTCGGCAGTTAATCCAATCATCAGCAAATGACGCAATGAAGAGTCTTGACATAATTAAATTTAACCTAAATGAATCAATGTCGACCAGGTCAACCGTGCAGTCTGGGATGTTACCGACACTGGGCTGTATATCGTTATATTCCGCACACTGCTTTATTATTTATGATTGCATGTCGTTTATTTTATCTTTCTTTGCTCATTGCATTTGGCCCATTTCAGTTAAATATACATTAGGCCTGCATCTATACACGTGCTGTGCATGTGGGTGGTATACCATTAGGCTATGCGTTGAGCATAGGTGGATATATATAATACCTAACCATGCAATTATCAAGATTATTACCCACACCATGTAAGGGGAAGATGGTATTGCATCGGGTATGTGCGTACGTGCGTGCACCGCTATATCTAAACAACTGCTGATCCGATTTGAAACACATTTCACCAGAACAAATGAACGTTAAGTGGAAGAGGATTTCCAGATGTTGGATGTGATCCGGGTAAAATAACCCAGAGGCAGATCGGATCGAGTTGCATGTCTAGTACAGCATGTAGGGACGGAGTGGTTGCTTCTATAGTAAAATAGAGGTGTCCACTGTCCATATATAGCTGTCTCCCACCCATTTCTAGCTGTGCCCCACCCACTATTTTAGGCGTATTGGAATCGATTTGAAACTGTGAAGCATTAATATTATGATTCTAAGTTTCAAGGTATCTGTAGAGGAAAGCTATTGCTTATTTTGAAACTAATTTGTCTTGCTGCAGCTGTTGCCTATTGCAGCAACAGCTTCCAATCAAATTGGGTTCAAGATATTCAGGAGAATACGTATTAAATTGTAAATTCGACAATGTCATACAATTCGTATACTTTAGTGGCAAAATGTTCGATTTTCGTAACGGAATGAGGTCATTTTGATTGGGAGTTATGACGTCAGTTAGCAAGTGACGTATTTGAGCATAACGCCACATACTTAAGTGACCGAACTTTCCATTGAGATTTCGTTACAATGGTCTTGAGAATAGTTTTTGAGCAATTTTACACTTGGTGACACCAGTAGTGGGAATCGGTAGGTGGCGTGAAACATAATTGTTGACGTTTCAATAATTACTGTTTCTACGTTTCGGTTTGAGGCCTGAGTGAATGTGTCCTGTGGACACCTGTGCTGGTCACCGTTGGTTACCGTGTATACGCGGACGTTTTGGTAACCAGTTTTGTCATCCTACGGTCAGTCGCCGGAGTGTCAACAAGTTTTATTAGTCCAGTCCATTCTATATTTCCTCGATGTGTATTCTCTTGACTGTGTTCGTGTCTTGTACACAATGGTCGTGGAATTAGATATTCTACTTACAAACTGACTGTCCGGTGTACATGATGAATTAGCTCAGAGTTAGATAGCAGTTCCGGACGCTCACCTATAAGCCATTAACAATTTACAGTTGTTGAAGCAGTTAGTGTTTAAACGAAAGAGAAACTAGAGCATTATAAGTGCAATTTACAATTTTCCAAGATTTTAGAATACATCAAACTGGGTTTGGGCGTTTCGTTAAGAACACACCGTTACTAGAGGGCAGATATGGTCATTACGCCGGTCAACCATAAACATAAATAATTCAACTTGCTGATCAAAGTGGCGGGTGCACGTCGTGACTAAAGACGACATGGATGGTGAAAACGTATCTTCAAGGCGGATTCGCGTGCTACAAAGTCGATTCAATTTCAATGCCCGGATGCTGTTTGCATTCAGCACGAAGGGGGCGTATCAGGAATCTCAAGAAGAGACAATTGCTTTGCGTACTGAACACCTGGTCACTACTGGGTCGGATACGGCGCAGTTGCGGCTACACAGGATAAGATAAGGATCAATAACATTGATCATATATCTAATGCGTCTAGTTTCGATTTAAATAATCGAACACAGTCATTTACTATGCTTGATTTTCAATGAAATACCCTGACTTTCTGCGTCAGAGCGAGGGGGGGGGAGAGGGGGTGGGGGAAGGAGAGATACAGATAGAGAGAGAGAGAGAGAGCGAGACAGAGAGAGAGAGAGAGAGCGAGCAATAATATGCGTGTGCACACAGTAGATCCCATGTATGCGCCAAATAGCCAAGGTTCAGTTGTTCATATACAAACGTTCTTACGAAAGTTTGAAAGAATCTGTAGCTGTCACCTATGTACTTAACACTATAAGAGATGGCTACAAGTTACAGACATAGCATGTCTTCTATTGACAACCTGGAATTTGTTTCTCACGAGATTGAAAATTTAACTTGCAAAGGGGTGCTTTACACAATATCAACGGTACCGAATGTGGGTAATCCCTTGCAGGCGGCTACTAATAAGTGCGGAAAGCAGCGTTTAGTTTGCGATTGCAAAATGATAAATTTGTTTTTCAAAAAATATATATTCAAATTCGAAGATATAGCGAATGCTAAGCAGTTGTTTGCCTGAGGCAATTATTTATTTACGGTCGATCTAAAATCAGCCTATCACCATTAGAGTTATGGTAACCTATTGACGCAGTCATGGTTATTGTATCGCCATGTAAGGCATGGTGGGTGCGGTGGTGTTAATACATTTCCAGAGGCAGTTGCAGCGAGCAACGAGTAACGATATCAAATGCAACATCTCCAAATTTGTTGTTGTTTTTTATTTCATTGCTTACGAAAAATGTTAATGGTTACTTAACAACAAAACGACATGGTTGGGTCACGTATTAGAAATATGAAGGTCGAATCTATGTTAGTGTCGCTAATAGAGTGGTCAGTCCGTTATAGAGGCTTAATTATCTGTTGATGAAAATTACAGATGCCCGCATTTATGTTAACATAAGTTTTGTATCGCACGTTGTTGGAAAGACAGTTTCCGTGTAAACGGTCATTGGGCCGCGTGTACGTTTTAAGACGATGTGTTTCTACAATTGCCTTCAATCAGAGTCAAATTGGGGAAGTCTGGTAAAGATAGACAACGATGATTTAAACGAAACAGGTGTTCTGGTTCGAGAATACTCAATCTTTTAACGGCAAGCGTTGCTCGAATCAAAAGATGTTGAATTTTCATGCTACAGCGACGCTGTTGGGTCAGATCATAACGGTTTTTTGTTGTTGAGAATGATTGATTTACTCGTAATAGTCTCTGGTCAGTTGACGAACAGAGTATGACCTCCATTTGGAGAGAACTCGAGGCAGTTGTGAGAATGCCAACACATCATGTATGTATAACCAGTTGGTTCACTGGTTACAGGTAACAACAATGTTGTAGCGATTTTCAAGCCGATAGCAAAGCGTCGCATTTGCACGAGAAGGCGCTAGAGATGTATGACAGTTGTCAAAGATCCGGCATTTGGGCGTTTGCCTATGTGGATACCTAGAGGGTTGAATAATCTAGCGGATTATGTTCAGTAAATGTGGAGACTTGAACATTTCAGATGAAGACTTTGTTTGAAAATGTCAGATGAAGCATTTGCTTGTGTGGACTTTGTGTTTGATCCACATACTACTGGCAAGTTTGCAAGCGACTATAATTGCAAGTGTATGCGTTTTAAATACGTAACGATCATTTGCGGGAACAGAAGCTACTTGCACATTTGTGCAGTACTGGGGGAAGGATCAGTATTAGGTCGTGCCTCCACCACATTTGGCGGTTTTGTATTTTAAAAACTCGAAGGTGGATCAACGTATGTGTCGCGCATCAGAATGGAGCTGCTATGCACCCGATTTGGCAATGTTATCCAGTACTCGCGTTTGATTTCACAAGGTCGTGGAAGAATGCATCGTTTAGAGATGCTAATTGTACATTTATTAAAGGTAGATGTAACACATTTCATTTACTTTTTCTTTCCAGATTCCCTAGCAGACGTATTGCGTACATGTATGTTAACGTCATTATCATCTTTTGGCAGGATCGAACCTAAATGATCAGATATAAGCCACTGTTGGTGCAAGTGATACTGGACTACGTCGCATCGCAGGTATCTTACCACCAAGAAGCATTGGGTATATTTTGTGAAAATTGAAGGTCAATTCTCGCCAATGCCAGGTAATGCAATATATGTGACATTGTATTTGAGGGTAAGTGACAGTCACACTTCACTTGACATTATATCAGCTTCATGTTATGCTTTTAAATGGGCTCGCAATTTGGATAGTGAGCCAGATACCTCTTCTCATCTTCTAAATCAACGTATTATATAACGCAAAATGAAGTTATAGTAAGTCAGTTATCAAGCCGATATGCTGTTAGCTTTAATCAAACTGTGCCAAAATTGTAATGAAGTCTAGTGATTTATTGATTTTCAGAGACCTTACCATATGCTTGTGTGTGTTTTTTATTCATTAGTTGCAATGAATTGATTAATCTAAAACTTTCTCGTCTTTCTTTTATTGAAAAGCATATTTCAAGACATATAGTAAGATGGACCAGTAGCAACAAGGTAGTCAGAATATCATTTCAAAATTAAATTGGGTAGCTTGCCGTTATAGTACGTACGCTGGCACGTTACGCGAAGCTAGCTAGTATTGAGTTGGCGAGCGACGTGTTTCTATTTAGAGCTATTAATATGTTAGTATGCAGATTGCCATTGGTTAACAGACCACTAAGTTACACAAACGCCAGAGAGGTTATTTTACGAATTCTTAGGGACGTAAAAAGATGCCAATTTGGCTGTCTGCGTTGCGAACTGGGGTTGCAGCGGCGTGAGTGGCGGCAAATGGGAAAGTCGCTGATTGTTGTTGGAAACGTCATAGTAGGTGGTGCGGCGAACCTGCCAAAGTTGGCTATGTTGCAAGTCGCTGGAAAGCAGGTTAGCGGTGAGCCAGAACCTGGCTTATGAATCAAATGTGTTTCGCATTTTATTTGTCTTAAGTTACACTCATATTTAAGAATTTTCAAGATAATTTCTCGTGATCGAGCTCTTCCTAATAGAACTATTATTCGGTCAAATGCCTAGTGTAACCTTATATCTTTGTCTTTTGTGTCTTCGTGAGTGCGTGCGTCTTCCGTGTACAGTACATGTCCATGAAGATTTTCCTTATCTTAGCGTTTGAGTTATTTAAAAAATAGACGCCATAATTTTAGTTATAACCTTTCTGTTTGAATCTGAATAGATCTGAGAAAGAGTTTCTTAGAAGACAAGTTCCCTTCCTTTGTAATTTTTCTACGACGGCTGACTAAGTAAAGCAAAACAGTTGTATTGTCATTTGTGTATAGGCCTATAGGTTAGGAGAGACATATACTTGTTGACGTTTAGACAGTATAGTCAATAAGTAATGTCTCTACGTTTTGGCTTGGGGCCTGAGTGAATGTGTCCTGTGGACACCGGTGTTAGTCACCGTTGGTTACCGTGCATACACGGACGGTTTGGTAACGAGTTTCGTCATTCTACGGTCAGTCGCCGGGGTGTCAACAAGTTTTGTTAGTAATATTGTATTGTATATGATATAATTTGAGAATTTTAAGGGAACAGATTTGTATTGGTGATGTATCATGTTGTTTGAAATAATTTCTGCGCAGAAAATATTTTGCTTATATTTTTCAGGGTGGAGTCCTGCCATCAGAATGGAGTCCGTCATCCTACCTGAGGTGTGCTATGTCAATGAAAGCTACGGACACAGGTTTCCGGAAACAGCCATCCGGTTTTTCCTTTGCTGCTCGCACACCTGGGAAGGTTAATGTAGTTACATTTGTAACTGCATTTTCAAACGAAAATATTAAACTACGGCGGCTGACTAAGTAAAACAAAACAGTTGTTTTGTCATTTGTGCATAGGTCAATAGGTTAGAAAAGACAATCTGATCCCAAATACAGTCGCAAAGTTAACCACCAGATGGCATTCAAGGCCACAAGTACATTCTGCAAATAACAATGGAATGACCTAAGAATGTAATATTGATATCAAATTTAAGTCGACAGAATAATGTGATGTATGTTTCACTTAGTGTCATATAATGTGCAAAACCGAAAACACTACCCCTAGCAATTCAATATTACACGAAGCTGACAATGGTGTCAAAGTAAATCTCTTAACAATATGAACTAATGACTTTCAAGTATACAGTGGATGCATGGTTAGTGGGTCATGTAGAGACATTCACGTTCAAAGAGTTACGTTCAAAGTGAATGTTATTTAAATGTGTTGTTTTATTTTACTTTCTCTGAGAAAACTAGGCAACGGCAATTGAATATAAATCAGCAATCGCAGGCCTGCATAACTCTGAAAGTCCATGCTCTTTGCGAAAATGTCCTGCTCAAATTGTAAATGTGTGGATTAGGTTGAACCTAACTACTCCGATTTGCTGAAGCATTGAGCCTAATACATATTACAAACGAGCAACCAGACGACGGATGGTCTTGTGGAATATTCATATATGGAATCAATACAACTCAGGCATGCGTGAGTCGCGCACACCCACCACCCCCATCCCCTATCCCACCCAACCCCCACACCCCCACTACCATCCATCCCAACCACACCCCACCCCACCCCACCCCGATATGCGCTCTTTGTTAAGTGACACTGGAGATATGTTATGGCTGAAGAGGAATTATAAGCGACTTAGGAATGTGTGAGGAATGTCTCTTTATTCAAGTAATAATGTAGATATATTAGATGTAAAGAAGGTTTGCAAGCTGATAAAGTAATTTTCGGCCGTCTCCGCCCCTCGTTTTCGTCGGGTTGTGTCCCGGTCGGCTATCTATCTATTTTAAAATCCAGTGGCGGTGTGGGGGAGGGGTGTGGGTGTGGGAGGGCACAAGAGGAGCGTGGTTTGGGAAAGTTAGGGTTTTAATTAAGTAATGGATTAATTAAGCTATTATCGAGATGGATATCTAGCTAGAGAAGTAGGTGAGGATTAATCCGTAGTCGAGTAGTATTGCGGGTAGGGGGGTGGGGTGGGGTGGCAATGATTGGGGAGGCCGGGGAGGGGTGGGGTGGTGGTATAGCTTAAAGAAGTGTCTTTCTATACGGAACAGTGGTTCAAACTGATCGCAACTTAAGTCTACATTAACTGCTTGTTTTCATCTCGTATTTTCACGAAGTTGAAAAAAGATATTTTGGGAGAGGGTGGAAAAATGTCAGCGTCTGCGTCGGCGTCCGCTCTGATTAAGCTGTTTTAAAATGAGATTTGCACCCCTAAGGGTTCATCCTATTTTAAAATAAACTTCCCAGATCTGTTTTATACGATTATATAAATTTTTAAAATTTTTCCATATTGTTCTCATGTTTGAACTTAAAATAATGTTTGTGTCCATGTTAAGGTTTTTGCTTTGGTAAAACTTTTTTAAATTGACATTTGCACCCTCAAGGGGTTATCGGGTCTTTAAAACCCATTCACAGATGTGTTCTATACGATGTTTAGGACTAGTCCACAGGAAAAAGAAATGGATTTTCAAATTTGTTCCTTATTTCCTTTGATCTTTGACCTTGATTATTTTAGGCCTGATTTGAATCCATGTTCCACTCATTATTTTTTGGTTAAGCTTTTTTAAAACGACATTAGCACCCACAAGGGCTTATCGGATTTTTAAAAAAACACCTTCACAGATGTGTTCTATACGATGCTTAGGACTAATCCACATGAAAAGGGAATGTATTTTCAAATTTTTTCGGCACTTGAACTTGATTGTTTCACGGCTGATTTGCATCCAGGCTATGTGTATTATGCTGATTGAGTATATTTATTATTCTGCGGTTAAGCTATTTTCAAATGACAAATTAGGCAACATGGGGTTTATCCGATTAGAATAAAACTTGACAGATTTGTTCTACCCGATTTTTAGGACTAGCCCACATCAAAAGGAATAGAGTTTGAAAGATTTTGACATATTTTACTGGGTTTAGACTTGATTATTTTAGGGCTGATTTGCACCCAGGTTATATGTATTATGCTGTGGTTAATATTGTTTCAAATGACAATTTAATCAGCAAAAATGTATCCAGTTTAGATAAAACGTTTAGATTTGCTATAGGCCTAGTAGATCTGGCCTGCACCATATTAATGTACTTGCTTTTGAAAATGTTTCTTTTTTTTTCAGGCTATGAAGCTTACCTATGTTTAGACTATTTGCCTTTTGGTGTGCCAATAGTCATTTTACTGCAGGTTACTATAGGGCAGCAAATCATTATGGTTCAGTCTCCAAGCTATGTTTCTACGAAGCTATGCTTGCCAGATGCGTAATACCATGGGTATTTTGAATTGACACGTGACTTGTCAAATTTCAAAATGAGACACTATCCGGTGTTTTAAACATACCAGAAAACTTTGTAGCTGGGAAGACGGCAACATGTTTAAGAGAATGGGAAAATATTGTAAATCATAAAAATATTTTGGAAACGATTCTGTGGTTGCATATTGCATTTTGTGTAAATTATATTTTCTGAAAAAGACAAACCTTTGATGAACAATGAAATAAATAAGTTTAAACAGTTACGTGACATTGAACTGGTGTTTGCTAAGCAAGATGGTGAATTTATACCAAACATTTTTACTCGGCAAAAGAAAGATGGCGGTTGCAGAGTTATTTGGAATCTTAAACCTTTGAATCAGTATGCCCATAGTCCACATTTTAATATGGATACTCTAAGATCCGCAGTATTGTTAATGTCTAGAAATATTTTTTTCGCATCTATTGATGTAAAAGTTGCCTATTACTATTAATAAAAATGACCAAAAATATATGAGATTTCTTTGGAATGGCTGTAAATATGTATTCTGTTGTTTAGCTAATGGGCTTGGATTGCGCCAGGTATATTTACACAATTGATGAAGTGCATATTTTCGACAGGAACATATGAACATGAACTATATTGATGATATTTCCGGAAAAGTTGGTTCCGATCCCAGGATGATTCGAGATGGTCACGAAAGCTACACTCAAACAATTTCTACATCCCGAAGAGGTAACTAATTTGTCCTTATTATATATTGATGATGTTTTATTGGTATCAAATACATATGGTGAATGTAAACAAAATATTGCAGTGACAGTGGATAGTATGGACAGAGTATGATTCACTGTGCATCCTGATAAAACAATATTAGAACCTACAACAGAAATTAAATTCCCCCAGTTTCATATTAAATTCTACGAAAATGTCAATCAAGTTAATTAGCGATAAAACAGATAAAACCAAACTGTTGTCGCTAATTAACTTGATTAACATTTTCTTAGAAATGCAACGGCTGGACCCTCAGAGTCTCTCATCGCCAGTAGCCATTATAATTGATGTCCTCACTTGTTAGCTAATGTGTGTGAATTGTATGCTTTTCGGCGAATTTACCATTTAATACATATTAAGTTGAACAATTTAAAACAATTCTGAGCAGTGGTATGATTAGGCCGGTGTTGCTAACGTATTCAGTAACAGTTCCCTGTTAAATTAGCTTTCAAAATAACATTCAACAGAATACTCTTTGCAGCATAGAAAGTGTATGATTGCTGATCTGTAACACAGCAGTATACCACAGGAGGAAGTCAAATTAGTTAAAAGATAGTTTACAAAAATCTATTAAATCTAAGCGATCCGATCCTATTTTTATTTGGTTTTCTTTATGCTCACAGAGTTAAAGAGCCACCATGTTTCGCGTCCACAAGGGTGGTTATCTCTAGAGCCAGTTCGTAGCAAGTTTCATGCTTACTGATTCAAGTATGTTCGTAAATTAGTAACGGAAACTGGGTTTTTTTCATTCCATTCTATCCATGACATCATGCAGGCATAAACATGAACACCAACGCATTCCCTTGTCTAGCGCAGTATGCATGTTGGGAGAAAAAATGCATTTAACAGCCCCATTCAGATCACCCAACAACAGCGGCTGTGTTGCGGTTCCGTTGCATGTGTATAGATTTGGTCAACGACGATCGTAGTACACCACAAACACTGCTAGAGAACTGTATGCATCGACTGCACCACAAACAGTGCTAGAGAACCATATGCAGCGACTGCACCACAAACAGTGCTAGAGAACCGTATGCAACAACTGCACCACGAACATTGCTAGAAGACTGTGTGCAGCGACTGCACCACAGACATTGCGATAGAACTGTATGCAGATACTACACTGCCAATATGAGTACGATGACTCATGCTATTTACAATGGAGCTATATGACAGAAGCTATTAATTCAGCAACGGAAGCATCACTCCTTTAAATATTGCAAGCAAGAACAAAGACAGACTGAGAGTGATACTGCTTATGTCGAATTAATTACATTTATGGTTGCTTATACAGAAACAAACATCTGAACATTACAATAGGTAGGCATGTTTAGTACGACCATTCACACACGTGGTGACGATGATGACATGGTGACACAGACAGAAAGGATAAATAGCCAATTCTATCAGTTATAGACAAAAATAATAGACAGATAGATCGACGAGAAGCCAGAGATGGTAGAAACTGTGATGCAATTACAGATCGTTCCAACACAATAGGGTCTATTGAACACTGTACATAACATACAACTCAAGAACAGACTGCCAGGAATGTCACAACACATCGGTCAAATGGCACGCTGTATTATAATGATAGGTGGAAGAATGAGAAGCGGTGACTATGGCGTTTGAGCAACACTACTGGCCAAAGGCTGAAGGATTACCTCCATGAAAACTACACGCTAGAGGGTTGAAGGCGTCGAAAATTCAATAAGTGTAAATCATTATTCAAACGAAATTGATATAATGAAGTTTCAGATTTTTTGCACGGTTGACAGACCAGACACCTTTTAATTATTCATCCAACCCACCTACAGAGCCAAACACACCACCCAAACAACACACAAATTTTCATTTCGTTGTGGAACAAAATTGTGAATAGGGCTAAAAATGTATATGATTTAAATGACGGAACATCATCTCTATTGTATGTGATGTCAGATGGTGCTAGTGTAGCGTCCGTACACATCTTTCCCAAAAGATACAATAACAGACTGTGTTCTGGCTTTCGTATTGCAGATATCTGCAGCATAGCAGCAATGCAATATCTTGGCCTTCTCCTCACATGGCTATATCTATCATTGGTAGCAGCCACCACAGCACAGCCACTCAACCTAGTCAAGAGGACCATCAGTACTGTACTCGTCGACAGAAAGACCAATCTGCACCCAGTATCAGCAAATGGGTCCCTACCTTCCAGATTCCCTTGCCTGATCTGTCAGTGAAACCACTTCAAAATTCAACAAAAATCTGCCTAAATATAAGAGTAACAATTCTGACATGTTTGTTAGAACTTTGTAACATATAAATGGCATTAGATTCGATACGAAACTTCAGCACGTCTGTTGAATGTAATAGGTCATATTAAAACATGGATGCCTGAATATAAGGTACTATCCAACAGGAAACCGCGCCCCTTGCTACACTCCATTGGCAGTTATCCCGGTATATCTTTGGCACAGACACAATCGATGATGTTAACATCTTTGTAAAACGCATTAATGCATTAACGACACAAAACAGAGACAGTAACCAAGCACAGATACAACACTCACATCACTTGTCCTCATTTATGCAAACAGTCAACCACCGAATAGACAATACAGATAAGGTAGTATCGTAATACAACACGGCCATACTAGAATTGAGTACTATAGTGAACCCTCTAATATATGCAGAGGAGACCCAATCTGCACCCACTGTTATATTAGCATAACAAATTGCTGGGAAAAGTAAGCTTGTCATAAAAATTGAAGCGATAAATGAGGGTCTTCAAAATGTACTAATGGCTAAAGTATCCCAGCAGTAATACCACAAACTATAATGTTCAAGGTGATACAGGGAATTAAGTTCATGATGACGCAAAAACTACCTCATCTATGATTAATTCATTGCAGGCCTGACTATTATTGCAAATTAGCATCATTCGTTGCAATAAGGCATGGACATGAAATCTATATCGATCTTACAATTTCCACTTTCATTATTTTATCAATACATTAGAAGCTTGGATACAAGTGCAAATGCATTTGCATTTGCATTTGAATGCATTTGCACTTGCATTTGCATCTAAATGCAATTATGAAATTTCTGACACATTTGCATTTGAAATTGCATTTGAATCTCATGTATTTGCATTTGCATTTGCATTTGTATAAAAAGGGCTGCATTTGCATTTGAGTTTTCAGATTTATTCAAGGTTTTTTTCAAATGCACTACTTTTTCCATTTTGCATTTTTTTCAAGATAGGATGGAGCCTAGCTGCTGATGCTGTAAATAACAATCACAGCACCCAGTCAAATTAATTTTAAAATATTCAACCAAATTATTGGTTAAATCATAAAAATGGCATTTCTGTTGCTAGAAATTCGAAATGTAATTCCCTGTGATTTATTAACACATTTTTCTCTGAATCTCATAACATGTAGCACCCAGCCATATATATATATATATAAAATCATGTGTATTTTGAAATTATTCTCGCTTAAATCAGTTGGGATCTTAGCAAGCCAACACATTTTAGTTCATTTGTCTCTGAGATAATCTACCGCAACGTATCTCTAAGAGTACAATACATATGAGCACCTTCTAGATAGTAAGGAATGGGTGCCTCCATTCTCTTGTCTAATGTATTGACCCTTTAACCCGTACATGCAATACCACAGAAATCATTGGCCCAGTGATCCTCTTCTCTCGGTCTGCAAATGGGCATTTGTAAAGATCACGACAAAGGCTGGTCTTTCTGGTTTGGGCATAAAAGGGTTAATAAAACTACATGTTGTTGCTGCGTTAATCAATATGTTGAATTTCAGGAAAATTAATAATATTCATACAATCATCTGTTTTAAATAACCGCAATCTTGTGGCCCCAAAATACAGGTGGTCACTAGAGCACTTTTGACTGTACAATCTGTTCGACAACTACTTGCTATATTTTTTTTAGCATGAGCTTAGTAATATATCTCTGCTCAATCTGTGAATAGGGTATTGCGTTGTTAACTCCATTCATTCAGAAATCTCTTAATCCTTAATTTGTCAAAATTGGCCTTTTGACAGTCCATTTGCATTACAAGAGAAGACGATTTTTGAAAATGTATGACTGCTATGACTGGATTGGTAATCGAGTCAGTCATTCCTGTGGTAAATCTTCAAAGATTATCTTCTTGAAATGGAAATAGACAAGATAAATAAATAATAGATGCTGATAATTCCGCATGACATGGGTTAATTTACTATTCACCCATTGTGATTAGTGTAGTTTGGATCGACCGGTCAAGTACCGGCCGTACCAGCTAAGCTGGGTACGCGCCGCCCGTCCTGGATTCGTTCCCTGAACACGCCACCTGTGTAGAGCTATAAGCGTATATGAGCCTATGGGAGATATCGCATCGTAAAAACGACTAAGCTCGTTAAAGCGTGTAGCGCGCATGCGAACGCGTAACGCGGTTTAGACAGAGCGCCCATTTCACGACCAAGATAGGATGGCGCTTTTAGTGTACCGAGTAGGTACATTATAATTCTTTATAATTGCTTGTTCCCGACAAATATTAAGCATATTACTTCTGTCTCCGGAAGCTTCTCTCCCGTTGTCGGCAGCAGCAACACAACCCACCGCACCTAAAAGCAATTTTGTATCTCCCGATTGTTCGGGAGCATTTTAAAAAACTTTTGGAAATTGTTCACGAATAAATCAAGAACTAACTCGGAACACAAACTTGCAGTGAGCCCTTTCCCGGCCTAAATATGTGGGCCTACAGATGTAGAGGCAGCAATGTTCTTTGGTGAATGACTCGCCGGATCTGGCGGCCATGCTAAAAAGTGGTTATCCAACCTTCCCAGCACTGATGTCGTGCAGGTTTATTTAAACTTTTTGACCGCAGCAAGTAAACTTTGCCCAGTATGTCTTTAGACCTAATTGACGTACCTCGCACCGTAAGGTTAGTTATGTATCTTCACCCGTATTCAACAACCCCCGCTTATGAATGGGTTGTTCTTAACTTTCATCCATACCATCGGTGTACGGGAACATTCTTCCTAGCAGTAATGTTATTGTATCACTTACTGACTGTTCGTTAGACATTCTTATGTTGTTATTACCGTCATGAGTTCGATCCGCTCCCGTCCTGGACTGCATACGGGAATCATGTTTGCGGGAACTTTCCAGTTCCAGAGAATGTGCCAACTCACGTCACACCAAGGATGATGTATCAATTTCAGTAACACGATAACCCGTCATTAAGAATGCCTACCGACTATTCAAGTGACTATACTTAACATCTTAATTATTCCGTTAGTTACATTTGTAGTTATTATACTTTATTTGTGTAACTGGTCCCGATGACTAAAAGGAACCGTAACAGTCTTAGGACAGCCAGTTATAATTTCTTTATTTGTTTATAGTTATTCTTATTTTACTGTAAGGTATTTTTTGCTAACCGTACCGTAGTAGGTCTGCCAACCTATACTTCATATATTATTCTTATAATCATTCCACACTGTATTATTTGTACCGGTTAGTCTTATATATGGCGAGTAGCCATTCGTTCATATGTTTTGTTTATTTGTAGAAAATGTAGGACAGTAGTGCACGTAAGAAACACTTTACAGCAACATTTATATATGCATCACGTTCTCCCGCCACCAACAATTTTTCACTGAGGTCGCTGTATGTGCTATAACTCTGTTTAGCCCGGCATGCTACCGACTAAAAAGCCTTTCTATTTACCTCAATTGGATAGATTTAATATGATTAGAGACAATTTTTTCGGCAAATGATACATAGTGTACGCCTCTTTTCTGGCAGTTGCGATAAACTAGCCCCGCACTCCGGCAAGGTGTGTAAAATTGGCCAACATACCTATTGGGCCTCATATATATATATATATAAGTTATTGTCTCTCATCATGTTTCATTAAACCTTATGGCTTCTTAATTGTTTGGATATCCCAATCCGCACCATGGACTGATCCGACCCTGGGAAACTATTGGGGTTTCCGAGTGGTGATGGCCAGGGTCTGGTGTCACATACACTTCCCGCGTATCTTCAGATACCTAGTAGTTAGATAACCCTGCCAATGTAGGAAGCACGTCGAAAACATATTTTAATTATTATTTTCTTTTTCATCTGCTAGACAATTCGCCCGCACCGCAGTGCATAACTGGGCAACTTGCGTTTAAACCTAACATCAGGTTAAAAGGTTTAGCTCCTTAGGACCTGGTGACGGGCGAGATGCGCATCCCCGCCGAATTCTGAAAGAATGTCTGGGCATGATGTTAGGATCTGCCACGCCCTCACGGGAAGGACATTAACGGTGGGAATTCGTCTCTCTTACACCCACCGTAACGATAGATCTGTTGTCTAAGACTTACTTTTGTGAAAAGTAGCCAATGTCCTGTGACGGTTCATGTGGTTATGGAGCAAGATGTCCGGATTCTCACCCACCTCGGAGATCTTGCGATATAACATGTATGCACGCCATCTCCAGTATTGATGTCTTATGACATCCGTTCTTAATGACAGCCGTATCTAAAGCGAGGTAGACGCCAGCCATTTGCGGCCTAAAATAGTTCTTGGGATAAATAAAAGCGGCAACAACTAATGCAGCACTTGAAACTACATAAGATGGTGGCGTGGGAATCCTTATGGAACCACTCGTCCCGTCTTCACGTAAAACAGCACATAAACTTATAAATCCTAATTTCACTAGGTATGGTCTTTTCTTTATAGCATTTTGGTTGAATATTAGAGTAGGCCCGTTTTGGCCGATGCTCTTCTCCCGCTTTAAGCGATGGCGACATTTTCCTGTGCCGGAGGCCTGCGCGAGGCACTTTCCTCTCGCAAGGATTCAGTGATGACGGCCCACGCCAGGCTACTACTTCTCACCCAAAACTAGCACCAGGACTAGTGCCCGCGTGAGGCACATAGTTTTTCGACACTATAAAAGATGAATCTCTTTCCTTCCTTTCAGCTTAGAGGCATAATAGCTTATATTAAATTAATTAGTGATCTCGTGTACGGGAGCCTCCCCAGCGGGGATACCTCTGCGGACCTACGAGTCTGTGTGGTACCTCCGGGAGTCCCGCATTTAAAAGTTCATCAGGCTGTCTCTATGTCTTGTATTTTCGTATGCTCATTTTATTATCTAGCATACTGGACGGTCTGTTTAGGTAAAACTATTGTATAGACTTATTTTAGTTAGGTCACCAATCAAATATTGTAAGTCCATAGATCACGAAATTGCTATGGACAGGCATACTGGTGACACAAACTCTTGGGATGAGACTGTTGTGTTTAATGTTCGCGACGATGGTTGCACGGCCCCACCGGAACGATTGAGTTCCACCGGCCGGTCTTTGTTACCCGTAGGGCAGTATCACACTGGATCCGTAACCCAGAGACCGCGAGCTAGCCAACGTCATCACTCGTCGTGTACGTGCGATTCGGCGAGTCGACACCACACACCGGAAAGGCCCGACACTACCCGACGAGCTACATTAGAATCACTTGTCATTCAGTCTAACTATCCACACATACTCAGCCATAGGAGTTAACATTTAAACATTTGAATCCTGAAATGCGAGAATCTTAATTCAGGTATTGAACAAGCTAATGAAAATTTTGAAACAAATTTGACTGGAAACCTTTGCCTACAGCTGTATTTTCAATGCAATTTGACTGGAAACTGTTTCTGCCATAGGCACAGCAGGTATAAATAAAATTACTTTCCAGATATTCAACATTATGTTTGATAATTATTTTGAAAGTAATTTGACTAGCACATGTTGTTTCCATGGACACAATAGCGATCAGTGAAATTACTTTCAAAATAGTCAACATAAATCTGAAAATTAAATTCTCTAATGGTTACCCCTTAAAGGTGAAATAAGTATTATTTCTTTCATAGAAAAGTTCCATTTGCAGACAAATAGACTATTTTTGAAAGTTTTACACTGCAATGACTAGTTCGATAAGCGAGCCAGTCATTCCAGTGGTTCAATTTCAAAAATATTCTTTTCTTGGTCTGAAAATAGACATTCTTTCAGATCAATACAGAAGCTGTGTTTGGTCTGTTTGGCCATTCCTGCGTTAATAATAATATGCTATTCTATTATTCATATTCTATAGTACATGTTGTTTATCCGGCTTTAATAATCTGTAAATCTAAAAGAAATGGATTATTTTAATTTCCAACAGTGATTATTAAAAAAACTAAAATCATTTCTCGGACGTTAAAACTCACTACATGATAATGTTACAAAATGTTTTCCCAAAGATAGTCACTCCCAGCAGACGCATAGTTGACAAATGCATACTACGGTGCTCAAGAATTTCAGTACCAGAGGTTTGTCAACATATTCAAATGCATTTGTAAATGCATTTGCATTTGCATTTGCACTTGTATTTGAATAAGTTGCAAACATTTGCATTTGCACTTGTATTTGAATAAGTTGCAAACATTTGCATTTGCATTTAAATGCAATACCCTGCATACGCACTTACGCACGCACGCACTTACGCACGCACGCACGCACGCACGCACGCACGCACGCACGCACGCACGCACGCACGCACGCACGCACGCACGCACGCACGCACGCACGCACGCACGCACGCACGCACGCACGCACGCACGCACGCACGCACGCACGCACGCACGCACGCACGCACGCACGCACGCACGCACGCACGCACGCACGCACGCACGCACGCACACTGGAACAGATCAACTGGCAAGCACGGATGAAATTGCTTAAATTGCGTAAATATACTCACACACGCACGCACGCTACCGCACACGAACGAATGCAGGCACGCACAAATGCGTAGCGCACGCTAATACTTAGTAGATATATCACAAGTACTTTATTGCTTTAAACACGCAAACAGGTGCACATCTACATACATATTCACGCACGGATCACAACAATGCTACACACCACTAAACACCTAAAATCAGGTAAAAACACAAAGACGCTTTGAAAAGTGCATGCATATACACACATATATATGAGCAAGGATGTGCATGGCACTTTTGGAATCTTGCTCTGACCCCACCCCACCCCACACCCACCCCGGCCTGGGCCCAGGTGGTCAAAAGCTCAAAATTTGCCAGTAATTATCGATTGTAATGCAACTCCTCCGAGACCATTTCAGATAGAAACTTCAAACTTTGGGGATGATTGCACATATGGAGAGGGATGTGCATGCCAGTTTTTGGATAAATCCTTGGCGGTTGGAAATATGGGTTAAAAAATAAAATCTTTCTAATGGTTGTTATGTCGCAAATCATTTTCTAGCCAATGATGAGTAGACTACAGTACAAGGAATTATTTTGATCTTGGGTCAAACTGACGGTAGGGGGAGGGGTCAAAGCTGGGCACTAATCGATTGTAACGCAACTCTTCCTAAACATTTCACATAGAAACTTGGGTATGATTACACATATAGGCAGGGATGTGCATGACATTTTTCGCATTTTGTTATGACTGTGGGTCCAAAATTAAATTTATCCAAAGGTTGTTATGTCACATATCATTTTGAAGCGCATTAGTAGTAGATTACAGTTCAAGGAATTATTTTGATCAAACTGAGTGTATGGGTGGTGTGAAAAGGTCAAAATTGGGTACCCATCCATTATAATGCAACTTTTTGCACACCATATTAGATAGAAATTTGAAAGTTTTGCGATAATTACACCTATTGGCCAAGATATGCATGACACATTGGAATTTGATATCCCCCCCCTCCCGCAGGGGCAGGGGTGGGGAAAATCGTGGGCAACAAATAAATGTTACCAAATGTGGTTGTGTCACATATCATTTTGAAGCTTGTAGTTAGTAGGCTACAGTACAACACATTGTTTTGTTCTTGAGTCAATCTGAGGGCAGTGGTCAAGGGTCAAAGGCGCAAATTTGGCATCAGCCAATTGTTGAAATGTTGAAACCCATTCCCCATTGAAACTACATTTCCAGGAATTTATTGTGTTTTGGGTCAAAGTGAGAGTAAAGCTCGAAGTGTTGAATGAGTGGGGATTTGTGATGGCATGCCATCGACTGCGCATTCTAGTCATATATACCAGGAGACGTTCTCGTGAAGTTGAGAAAACCGCCCGCATCTTTATATTGCTAAACAACACATGCAATGACAGCTCGCAGTCAAATTATTTTCAAAATATTCAAACTAATATTTATTAAATTGTAATTGAGCTTTTGAATTCGTCCTTCTGGGCTCAAAAGGCTAAGTCCATTGGAGGAGAGTGTGGCCTTGTTAAAAGCCAGGATCTTCCGTACTTAAAAAGTTAAGTCCATTGGAGGAGAGTTGTACCTAGTTAAAAGTCAGGATCTTGATCATAAAGCTGCTTTCCTATTCCGCTTTAGAGACTTAGACTAGCAGGCCACTGTCATACGAATCGTTTTCCTTCTGCGCAACTGCGCCATGCTGCTGCTGCCACCGCCGCTGCTGCTGCTGCTGCTGATGATGATGATGCGGTTACAGAGGCTTCCCTTTTGATATCTGAACGTGAGCGATAATTGGTAAATGTGCACCAATTGGTCGCGTAGTATGATGGTAGTGTGATCGTCAAGATAGACAGTCAAGAAATCGGCCGACAGTCCTACAATAAAATAAGTCGGCCGACTCGGAAAAATCGTGTAACGTGATCCCAGATTTAAATGTCTAGTCTAGTTTACCAAGCGATATAGCATTATACTACTTGCTACATATTAACATTATAATGGCTGAATTTGGTCAAGTAAATAAAACATAGTGGCATATTGAATGCCCATTTACAGGCCAAGAGATTACTACTTTGAAAATTGGCAACTCGAATGACTGGATCGGTTATCGAGCCAGTAATTCCAGTGGTACATTATCAAGAATAGCCTTCTCTTGGCATGCACATAGACTTTTTTCAAGACCAATGTTTGGGCCGTCTTCATCATGAAAGGGTTAAACTGCCTTACATTCTGAAAGAGAATGGCAGAGAGTTAAAAGAAATAATAAATATAATGGTTGACGTTTCGACAGCATAGTCATAATTAGTGTCTCTACGTTTCGGTTTGGGGCCTGAGTGACTGCGTCCTGTGGACACCGGTGTTGGTCACCATTGTTACCGTGTATACACGGATGCTTTGGTAACGAGTTTAGTAATTCTACGATCAGCCGCCGGAGTGTCAACAAGTTTTGTTAGACCAGTTCATTCTAAATTTTATTAGCAATATTTTATTATATATGATATGTTTTGAGAAATTTAAGGGCAAAGATTTGTATTGGTGATGTATCATGTGGTTTGAAATAATTTCTGCGCAGAAAATATTTTGCTTATATTTTTCAGGATGGAGTCCTGCCATTAGGATGGAGTCTGTCAGCCTACCTAAGGTGTGCTATGCCAATGAGAGCTACGGACACAGGTTTCCGGAAACAGCCATCCGGTTTTTCATGGGCATCTAGCACACCTATGAAGGTTAATGTAGTTACATTTGTAACTGTATTTTCAATTGCAAAAGTTAAACTATGGCGGCTGACTAAGTAAGCAGTTCCCTTGATGATGTACTTTAACCTGACCTCTACACAAAGGACGACACGCGTCAACAGCAATGAGTTCTGATTGTTTGAGACAGTAAATAATTCTAGTCAATGAGAACTCTCCGTTGCGTAGATATTCTAAGAATAACTTTACTAACCTAATTAATCAACCGACATAATGAAAGCGACTGCGTAATGCTACGCTTATATGACTTTATGTATTTACCCGCAAACAGCTGCCTGGCGCATCTTTTGCATTGCTTAGGTTTACGAACACATTTAGACTCACCTGTGTTATTGAGGAGTCCAGTTTTAGCTATGCCCCCCCCCCCGCCCATCTTTCGCTAAGCTCCACCCCCACTTAGTCGCGTTGGGATCAATCGATCCATGAACTGCCTGAATATCAATTTCCATAAAATTATACCGGTAAGCTATTATATAGGCCCTATATATACACCTGTGCAAAAGTTAAGCACCACCCTATTTTTACGCACATGCGAGGGTATATTCATGTGCTATGAAGAAAGCAATAGCATAAACATTTATGTACCCATCCATCTTAGTGCAAGAGGTAATAATGCAACTAGAGGAATGCTGATTATGATGGTGGGGAAACACTGTATGTTTTTGTTTGAACTTGAAAACGAGGCCTGAATATGGTTACGTTGACACAACTGACAACTATTGCCCTACAGTTGACACACGTGGCCAGATTGTCATTAATGGTGTCTGAAAACGAAGTTTAACATCTGTGCACGAGTTTGAGACTGTCATTATTAATACCGGGTATATCCACCTTGTGCCTGGATGACGGCCTGGACACGACGTCTCATGCTGGTCACCAACCGACTGATACGCCATTGTGGTATTCGTTGCCATTCAAGATGGAGTGCGTCTGTTAATTCCTGTAGGTTCTGCCCAGGAGGATCCCTCATTCTCACCATGTTTCCCAGAATGTCCCAGATATGCTCAATAGGGTTCATGTCAGGGCTCCTTGCTGGCCATGGTAGGGTTTCGATGGCATTCTGGCGGAGGTATTCATGTACAGCTCTAGCACGATGTGGTCGGGCGTTGTCATCCATGAATATAGGGTGGGTTCCAGGTGCATGATTTACAAAATGAGGGACCACAACTCTATCCAGTATGGAATCTTGATATCTTTGTCCATTTAGTGTTCCAGGTACAGTCAACAGATCCAGCTTACAATCAAATGAGATGCACCCCCATATCATAACGGAACCTCCACCAAATGGAACTTCTTCCATGATGTTACGTTGGTCGTACGCCGTGCGTCTGGACCTCCATACCCGAGTTCGACCATCTGTGGCATGAAGCAGGAACCGACTTTCATCGGACCAGTGTACCCGTCTCCAGGATCTCATGTTCCAGTGTCTTCTTTCGTTGCACCACCTCAGACGCTCCTCTTTGTGGTGTGCAGTGAGGAGAGGACGTCTGACAGGTCTCCTAGCTTTCATGCCAGCAGCATACAGTCTCCTTTTGACGGTAGACATTGACACTCTATTGCGCGTTTCCCATTGCTGGCTGAGCACTCTGCTGATGGTGAATGGAGATCTCCTAACAAGGCGTACTAGGGCTCGATCATCACGGGCAGTAGTCTTCTTCGGTCTTCCAGATCTAGGCCTGTCCTTCACCTCGTTAGTTTGCCCATGTTTTGCAATCAAACGACTGATTACATTATGGTTAATGTTCAGCTGTCTGCCAATCTCTCTGCATGACATACCAGTGGTATGCATGCCTATGATTTGCCATTTCACACGATCACTTAACCTTCGTCTTGCCATAGCGGTTCACAATCAAGAGCTAATTCTCTCTGTACAAATAAACCACGGTCATGAACACAAAATTCCTAATCTTGTCGCCTAAATCTGTATGTAATGTTCTACACCTCAACCTGGACTTTTACATAACTGAACACGTGTGCTGTTTCCCGCCACGCACGGACATCAAGCGGCGTGAAGTCATGCATGCATGTGCATTTCGTACTTGGAATTATGTCAGCTAACGCGGGGACAAAAAGTATGGCAGCCTAGTTGTACCATAATGTTTCTACGTTCTATTGTTTTTGCTGGTGCTTAACTTTTGCACAGGTGTATATATATATATATATATATATATATATATATATATATATATATATATATATATATATATATATATATATATATATATATATATATATATATATATATATATATATATATATATATATATATATATATATATATATATATATATATATATATATATATATATTGATACTAATTTAACTGGGTGTTGTGGCTGCCATAGAACTGGTAAGAACTGATAAGCTGTTGAACATTTTAAAACTAATTTGACTGGGTGCTGTTACTTCCTATGGCAGCAACATCGCCCCGTCAAATTTGTTTCAAAATATTCAACACCATCATTAGTAAATAGTAAAGCCAATTCGGACAACAAAGTTTAGACCGTCATCAATCAAGTGTTCGTGATGTACTTACCTATGTCATTCATGCGGCCATTGAGTATTTCCTCATACTACACGTTACGTAGTTCATTATAACGTCATTCATTATGTTTGATGGAAAACTGGAAAGGTCCATTTCGTCTCAATCAACCAGCATGTTATCTATCTACATCTCATCCGTCTACTTTCATTCATTCTCTCTCACCTAATCTTCCATTCTCTCTGGCCTAACCTTCCATTTCTCATCACATACCAAATCTGTCAGAGTCTGCTATGTTTGCTGTATACTGTTAGGGAGTCAATCAATTTCGAAATCTGGAGGGGTGCTAGGGAAATATGAGATCTTTAAACATTTTGAAAATTAGATGCTCTCATATGGCACCCGGTATATTATGCATGCAGGAATGTTTCCCTGATAACGCAGCTTACTGGGCCGATACGGGGCCTAGGCCTAGTGTGCGAGCCAATATGATGGATGTACATGGATATATATACGCTCGTTCATCAAATATGTATGTATGCGTGCGTGCGTGCGTGCGTGCGTGCGTGCGTGCGTGCGTGCGTGCGTGCGTGCGTGCGTGCGTGCGTGCGTGCGTGCGTGCGTGCGTGCGTGCGTGCGTGCGTGCGTGCGTGCGTGCGTGCGTGCGTGCGTGCGTGCGTGCGTGCGTGCGTGCGTGCGTGCGTGCGTGCGTGCGTGCGTGCGTGCGTGCGTGCGTGCGTGCGTGCGTGCGTGCGTGCGTGCGTGCGTGCGTGCGTGCGTGCGTGCGTGCGTGCGTGCGTGCGTGCGTGCGACAAACTCACACACACTCACGCATATACCCTAACCCTAACCCCAACGCATCCTTGAAGTAGAGTCATATTATACGATCATATAACGCACAAAAAAACGACGGATGTGATTTAGAGAGTCTATCTATAGTTTGTCTACAAGTGTTTACTTTAGAAGAATAATGTATTTTTTATTTCATCTCATAACTTAACCATCTATCTGATTTGGATTTTGGAGCCTAAGCCAATGGTAGGTGCCGATCTGTAATTCAAGTATCTGACGTATTAATCAAAATACGTCGCATGTTAGCTGACTTCACAATCAAAATGGCGTTGCTCTGTCACGAAAATCGAAAAGCCTGTCAGGAAATGGTACGAAATGCGTGAATTTGATGAACTTGCAATTTAGGCCTACTAAGCATTCCGTCTACTATTCTTAAACTAATTTGACAGGGAGCCATGGGCACTAACAGACCCGACCCACCCCATCCCACCCACCGGTGAAATTAGTTTCAAAACATTAAACAGCTTGCATGTATTGAACCGTACCTTGGAATTTACGTGTAGATTCTGGTAATTCTGGTTTCAACGTTTCAAATCGATTCCAGCACGCCGAAGAAGCGGGTGGAACTTAGCTGGAAATGGGAGGGGCATAGCTAGTAATGCAACCCTATATTGATGTTGGGCCTTAACTATTTACCTTTTACAGATGTAGTGGTGACGATATTTTTATATTAACATTAACACCTCTCGTCTCTGTTGTCACCAATAACTCGCTTTATTAACCCTTTAATGGCCGAAATGGGGACAGAAAATAAAACAATCCCTTTGAAGCCGTCTATCTGTAGGGAAATAGAAGGCTATGTGTTTAATTGACCACTGGAATGACTGGCTCAATTCAAAGAAAAAAGTATCCTCTTTGCTTGCAAATGGGCATTCCTCAAGACGTTTGCAAATGGGCATTCCTCAAGACGTTTGCAAATGGGCATTCCTCAAGACGTTTGCAAATGGGTGTTGGAGGGTTTGGTTACATTAATTAATATCTCCTGGAGGCTGACAGTGAGATAAAAGTAATGTCTAATGTCATCGTCCTGAGAAACCGGTTAGACATGCTGTCGCCAACACGATTCTGTTATTTTAGGTCACACGTAGTATAATAATGGATCGCGATTCATGTAATACATGACACCCCTTTTCAATAGCGAAATGAAATAGCTGAGCTTAATAATATTAAGTTTTATAAGCTTTTGGAAGAAATCACAAAATTTGGCACAAATGACATTTAACATGTACTAATTAAATCCTGATACAGGACACACATTTCAGCATATATCCCAAATTCCCGTCGGCGGCAAGCATATTAGTCCAGACAATATAGGGTTTGACCCACGACTAATTGCAACAGTAATGAAACGCATCTATTTCATGCAATTAAGGAAACGTATCTATTTTATGCAATTAAGTCTTAGAAATGATATACCAGTAAAATCTAATATAATTTTGTTTGAGTGATCATGTTGAATTCAAGTTGGATGCCAAAATGGCTGCCAATCGAGTATACTATGGCATATATATCGAGAACGGTTCATATTCTACAACATAAATGTATTACGAGTAGATAGAAACATGCACCCAATCCAAAGAAAAGTGATTTCTTCTTCAGCCCATGACCACTCTATGACGTCACAACCCAACAGTTGACCCTGAAGTTTGAAGTTTGAAAACAACTTCTATATTCACTGGCATTATTTCATTTCTCAATTTTAATCTTTAATTCCAGGTTTATTTCGGTAACTTCTTCCGACGTGCACGAAACATGTTTACATGAAATATACATATAATGGGTGGTTAGATATGTTATCATTTCTGCATTTTAATGATCCGTCTTTAGGGTTAATCGACTAATACTAATAGTTGTATCGATCTCAGTGATAAATAACCCTTGAAATTCCTGTAGCTCAATTCCACGACAACTATTACAGGAAATCTGTTGAATATTTAGCAATATCTCTCAGTCAAATTAGTTTCAAAATAATGTATCATTTCGGGTCTGTACCGTTTAACTCTTTATCCTTCAAGCTGACCAAAGACAGTTTCTGTAGTTGTCTTTAGCAATGCCCACCTGCAGACCAATAGATGACGATTTCTGGCAACCTATATAGCTGCAATGGCTGACACAGTGCACAGTTCTACTGCCCGTTTGGCAGCACGTGTACAGAATAGACTCTTGGTCATGATTCAAGTCCAATTTACTGGTGTCAAGGTTCCTTCAGAAACCTGCCAGTCCCATTCCTCGGCATCCAAGGCATTCCCCTTCTGCTGCTTGATCTGGTGGAATGTACATTTCCAGTTTTAGCTATGCCCCGGCCACCTCTAGTTAAGTTCCACCCATAATCCGCCGGGTTGAGATTGAGCGATCCCAGAATGCCCTAACTATCAATTTTCTGAAAACTATACGGGTAAGCTGTTGAATATTTTGTAACTAATTTGACTGGGCGCTGTTTTTCCCTATGACAGCAACTGCGCCCAGTCAAATTAGTTTCAAATAGTAAAGACATACAATTCGTACTGAAACGCATATCCCGTCTTCAATTATGCGTTCGTGACGTACTTATCTACGTCATTCATGACGCCAGAATGACGTCATTGATTATGAAGTCATTCTACACGTCACGTAGTTAATTATGACGTCACATGATGGATGAATGAAGTGGAAACGTATATTTTCACTTCGTTTAGTGTCAATACTCCTTTCCTCTGTGTGTAAATCCGCCATGAATTGTCACTGATGGGCTTCAGTCCGACACTTTTACCTATTACAAATACCCTAGAAGTAGTGCCGGATTCAGCTTTGCCAGGGCCGGGTGTGGGGGCCGCAAAAAAGGTTTGTGGAGTTGGGTGGAAGCGAAAGGCAAAACAAAATGGGTGTCCGGGGGTCCTCTCCCCAAAAATTTTGAAATCTAGATGCCACCTCCTGCATTTCCAGAGGTGAATATGGACCATCAATTGGCTGTTAAATTATTCTTTTTTAGCCATTTAGTTTCTTCTTTTTTTTGTTCAATCAATTTTTTGAGCCGTTCAGTTGTGAAAACAGGACTGGGTAAAAAACTGAATGAACAGAACATAACAAATAGCCATGTTTGTACCATAGCCTGTTATGCAGCTTCTGTCTCTACAAACGAAAATAGGGCTCTGGACATCACGTCCAGACAGCTATTCTCGTTTGTAAAAAGAGAAACTGCATAAAACACATTATTCAGTCACAAAATAAAGATTGATAGAAAAAATTGGGGTTTGGTCAAGTTTTGGGGCCAGGGATAAATGCACCCTCCCCCCCCTGACCCTATTATAATCCGCCACTTCCTAGAACAGCGTGTACAAAAACACCCAAGGACAGCGTGTACAAAAACATATTCTTATAGACGTTCTTCTCTAGTATTTGCCTGAAATGAATTGACACTGGTACATCCTTCTTTCTTTGGTTAAGGGCGGAAGTATATATCATACTTATATCATCCAGCAAGATGTACGAAGAGAATAGCCAGGTCTGTGTTCTCCCCAACCGTTCGTCCTTGCGTAACAGTGTTCAGTAATGCGTCATCTAGACGATTAAACTGAAGCATATGGCGAGTATAGTGACTCAGTATACGATACATTATGACCATTGTTACGTAGTGGGGAACATTGTTCGCGCACTTGACCTCACCCATGTACTGTTTAAGATATTCTTGAGATATTCACTGCCGCGTGCACAATTAATCCATCAGCGTCCGCTGTGGCATATAGACCAAGCCCTAGCTAATTTTATTTTTGGCAAATATGGCAATAGGTTTATATGGATCATGACATCCGTTGGCATGAAGCCTTTTCGAATTGGGAAATCTGGCAGGGCTCAGACTGAACCCGCCGACCTGAAGGGTCATCAAAATGGTCACCAGATGGCATTTATTCATGCTAATCCCGATAAAGCTAAATATACAGAAATAACACCCTTATCTGGTGATTTCTGAATGACCTCGTTTCTGGACAGTGAGCACTTTTCGGGTTCAAAATAGGAACACCGACATGGTCCAAACGCGGTTTGCGGTTCTTCCCCATACGTGTACAAATGGAAAATAACATTGACAGTCAATTTTCCTTGTTCTGAATGATGTACAGTGAAATTTTCTAAAAGCAGAGTAGGCACACATAAATCAGTGGGGTTAGTGGGTGATATAATACTGATAAGAATATTGAAAGCTACCACGTCCTAATAGTGTACACTAACGCCCAAAAATATGTTGAAACAACTACGTATTAATGTTATACATATATTGATTTAGTAAAATAACAACCTATTTGTGCCATGAGTTTAAACTCTAACTCAGACTGTAATTGTCGTTAATATCTAAAACATTCATAATATTGATGATAAATGATAATAATAGTGATACAAGACTGGATTTGTTATTAGAAATTCTCTAATCTGGTTGACAATTGTGCTATCAATGGTGCTGAAAGTCGTTGATGTTTAGGGCAGCAACGGCTTCCAGGCTTTATTGTTTCAAATATTTTAGCGTAATTGCCACTTGTACAAATTTAGAGAGTGCATTTTGGCTGTTGTGAATTGAATAATTATCTATTAAATTTGCCTAAATTTTACGCTGAACTGTAGATCATAATAATAGCGCGTAATCAGGTACATTCAACGTTATGCCGTGTTCAAACTTATTCAACTTTAAGCCATATTTTGAAGCCACTATTTGCGTTAAAGCAGGCCATTTTGCCGTTTCAATGATGATACGATGTTGCTGCCATTATTTCATAAATTATCAGTAATAATTTAGCAACATATGGGCATCATGTAATTGTTGTATGCTCATTCAGCAACATTGGGTAGTTGGCCGTAAAGAGCGTGTGGTTAAATCTTCTACGCTTGAATAATTCCTCGCACGATCACGGTGGCAGTATAGGGGCCTAACGCTTTTATGCTCAATTCACAGCGAATTCAAATTTGGTCATCAAATCCGTGAAGTAAGCGGTAGTTTGTAAGAATTTGGTTGCTGAATTACGTTGCTGAAAGTGTATGCGCTTATGACATTTAAAGATCATTTTTCCCGTTTATTGATTTTTTAACTCTTCTGGGCTGGTGATCTTGGATTTTTGGCATGAGCGGGTCTCTCTTTAAAATACGAGCCGGGTCTCGCGGTATTCCGCTTTACATAAGATGTACGCTAATTCACTATTCCAATCACGACAGCGTTTTTAATTATTCTTCAATATTTCATGTTCCCGTGTTTCTTTTGATAGTCAATGTTTCAGAATATGGTTGCTCTTTCCCATAGCAACATCAAACAGCAACATTGTATACAGGAAATTATGGCCATTTCGTTCGGGCGATGTGACAAATTATGCATTTTGTAAATGTTGCAATGTATTAGAATCTGCATTCCTTTCAATTTAGCGTTGTCAGATTTTCCGTGTACATAACCCTATTAGCACATTACAGTCCGGCGCATTTGCAATTCCAGGTAAAACTTGGACTCTGGGTCCGACCTTGAATTGCCCTGCTTTATCCTCAGCGCCCCCCCCCCCACACACACACACACCGGCTTTATCCTCAGCACCCCACAATCGTCATCTTCCCCTTTCTGCTCCACTTTTGTCAACGATCACAGCTACTGCTGCAGCCGTCGCCTCCGCCACGACCGCCACAACTACCACAACCGCCATCATCACTAATGCGTACGTGCGTGAGTGTGTATGTATGTATATATGTCTCTGTTTTGTAGTTGGTGATCTGAAAATAATATGGCGGAACCTTCGAGACACATACTTGAAACGCAAAAAGGAATTGATAACCAAAAGTGGCCAAGCGGCTAAACCTGTAATCAAATGGAAATTTTGGGATGCAATGCAGTTTCTGAAACCCCATACATGCGACAGAGTGTAAGTATATAAACATATAAATAGTGCTATGACCAATAACGTGACAATCAGTATGTGCATTGTGCATGAGTGCGTGCGTGCGTGCGTGCGTGCGTGCGTGCGTGCGTGCGTGCGTGCGTGCGTGCGTGCGTGCGTGCGTGCGTGCGTGCGTGCGTGCGTGCGTGCGTGCGTGCGTGCGTGCGTGCGTGCGTGCGTGCGTGCGTGCGTGCGTGCGTGCGTGCGTGCGTGCGTGCGTGCGTGCGTGCGTGCGTGCGTGCGTGCGTGCGTGCGTGCGTGCGTGCGTGCGTGCGTGCGTGCGTGCGTGCGTGCGTGCGTGCGTGCGTGCGTGCGTGCGTGCGTGCGTGCGTGCGTGCGTGCGTGCGTGCGTGCGTGCGTGATAGTGTGCCTTTGTGCGTGTCTATGTGTGCGTGCGCCCGTGTGCGTATTTGTACATACAGATACGTGTGAATGTACGTGCAAAACAGAATAAGTTAAAATAAATATTTAAATAAAATACCATATTTTGTTATTTGTTCCCTGGACTTCATTATGATGTATTTTACAATGACGTAGTGTGAATAAATTCGCACTAACCGTCAATAGATAGGGAGTAGAAGACGAATACATCATCATCATCATCATCATCATCATCATCATCATTGTCCAAGTCATCGTAAAGTCGTGTTTTGGATTATTGAACTTAAAACCAAAATAATAAACAAGTACATAATATCTTTATTTCAGTACATCCGGAAATATACCTCAGTCCAGCGACGAGGAAGATTCTGACGAAGATGGGGAAAACAAGGAAACTACGGCGAGTAATTCTGAGCCAAAAAAACAGAATGCATTTGAGATTGATACAGGGACTGATCAGCCAACCCAAATGTCCCAAACTGGATCCACCCAGCATGAACCGTCATCACCAGGTACAAGCGGAATTATCAGCAGAAAGAGAAAACATTCATCAGATCTAGTCGTCGAAAAAGTCTTTAACTATTTAAGCAGCAGATAAGCCTCTAAATCCGACAATGCGGAGCAAGATTTGGATGCCGATAAGCTGTTTTTACTAAGCTTATTACCCTCAATGACAAAACTTGATGACAAAACAAAGTCATTTGTAAAAATCAAAATTCAACAGCTTTTGCACGATGCAGAATTCCCAGAAAAAGGGTATCAACTGTATAAACCATATGCTTGAATATGTGTTTGATTCTAACGGTTAAACGACCCTTAATTACCATGTTATATTGTGGAATTGTGTAAGTACTGAAGTGGGTGGGGCGGTTAACCCACACGATGCACCAATCGCTTGCACAAGAGTTATCGGGCCTATTCAGTGAGCCAAATCCACCAGACAGCAGTTTTGCTTCTCGGCAGAATTTTAGGGCTTCGGGTAGTCTTGTACACCGAGGAATTCTATTTTGGTTGATTTGAACGCAAAACGGTCTTGATTTTATGAGCAAAGTGCGCCACATAGGACCTCATCTGTGCTCACCTCACTAGTTCTACACAATTTACAGCCATTTGTATAGACCTACAATGTCTTTACCAATTGAATTCCTCGGTGTACAGGAAACCCCGAATCCATTAAAACGCTGCCATGAAACAAGAATATTGTCTTGTGGACCTGGCTCGGTGAACAGGGCTGATGAATCTTGTGCAGACAGTTGGTGCTGTTCGGGTGTTCAAACCCCACTTCACTACTTACAATGTTCTAATTACAAATGTTTAGCTTATGCAAATTGATAATTGTATCCAAGAATACATAGAGAAAAGAATCCACTGTTGACAGCTAAACATACTACGTTTAGATACATCCTCGATTTGCAATGTTGTATTGCCAAGGTACTTCTCCAACCGGAGACGAGAAATAGTCCTTGAATACCCCTCGTACTAGTGTAGCTTCTGCTGTTGGCTGATTCCCACCGAACCTAGGCACATTTGTAATCACAGTATTTGCTCCCTCTCCATCGCTATCGCCAATTTCCATGATCATCGACCTATCGCCTGGTACTAAATTTGACATCTGGATAAAATTGTTCAACACGCACGTTGCCTTTATTATTTGTACTGCTTTGTCAGGTTGTACTTGGAGTCTCCGTTTATATATACGCCATCTTTGCGTCAGCAAGCCGAATGCATTTTCAACCATGCGACGTACACGGGAAAGTCTGCAATTGAAAATTTGCTTACTGCCGTCGAGATTCTTCCCAGGAAATGGTCGTAACAGATAGGATTTCAGCGGAAACGCTTCGTCTCCCACCAACACATGGGGTTGTGGTCCTATCTCTGCCGCATCTGGAAGTTCCTTTGGTGGAGGAACATGAAGCATTCATTTCTCCAGTGACTTTCTAATTGCTTACTTGGATAATATCCCGCCATTGCTATTTGATCCGTAACTACCGACATCTATAGCAACGAAATTGTATTTAGAGTCAACAATAGCCATCAACAGCACAGAAAACGTACCTTTGTAATTGTAAAACAGAGAACCTGTATTTGCTGGAGCTTGGATGAAAACGTGCTTGCCGTCTATAGCGCCCAGACAGTTAGGGAAATTACAATTACGAAGAAACCCATTGGCAATATCGTTCCACAAAGTATCATTCGGAATATGCATGTATCTATGCATTAAGGTAAGCCAGATTGCCTCGCACGTTTGCACAACGATTGAACTAACGGTGGAGGTCCAACACGATAGTTGAATCCAATAGTTGAGAATGCATCCCCAGTCACAAGGAACCTTAAACATATCATCAAAGTTATCAGTAGTAGTGCCGGGATCAAAATGATACCACCTCCCTCAACTCGATTTCCATTTAGACAAATGAGCCCCCCACCTCCCTCAACTGGATTTCCATTTAGACAAATGAGCCCACCACCCTCTCAATCCCTGGGGCATAGGTTGTTGAGACGGGGCCACCACGGATCGCCGAACGGCACCAGGGAGGTAGGATCATCCCGACACTACTACTACCAGCCTCCACAGTGATATACACCACCCACAGGTACTTATCGCCAGCACCACACATAATAGGCCTGAACGCCCAGGCAGGGTATATACACCGCCCACAGATACTGATCGCCACACATAATAGGGTCTGAACGCCCATTTAGAGACAGGCATCCACAGGTATATACACCACCCACAGGTATTGATCGCCAGCACCACACATAATAGGTCTGAACGCTGATCGCCACACATAATAGGGTCTGAACGCCCATTTAGAGACATGTATCCACAGGGATATACACCACACACAGGTACTGATCGCCAGCACCACACATAATAGGTCGGAACGCCCAGACAGGGGATATACATCGCCCACAGCTACTGATCGCCACACATACTAGCGTCTGAACGCCCATTTAGAGACAGGCATCCACAGGGATATACACCACCCACAGGTACTGATCACCAGCACCACACATAATAGGTCTGAACGCTGATCGCCACACATAATAGGGTCTGAATGCCCATTTAGAGACAGGCATCTACAGTGATATACACCACCCACAGGTACTGATCGCCAGCACCACACATAATAGGTCTGAACGCTGATCGCCACACATAATAGGGTCTGAACGCCCATTTAGAGACAGGCATCCACAGGGATATACACCACCCACAGGTACTGATCACCAGCACCACACATAATAGGTATGAACGCTGATCGCCACACATAATAGGGTCTGAACGCCCATTTAGAGACAGGCATCCACAGGTATATACACCACCCACAGGTATTGATCGCCAGCACCACACATAATAGGTCTGAACGCTGATCGCCACACATAATAGGGTCTGAACGCCCATTTAGAGACACGTATCCACAGGGATATACACCACACACAGGTACTGATCGCCAGCACCACACACAATAGGTCGGAACGCCCAGACAGGGGATATACATCGCCCACAGCTACTGATCGCCACACATACCAGCGTCTGAACGCCCATTTAGAGACAGGCATCCACAGGGATATACACCACCCACAGGTACTGATCACCAGCACCACACATAATAGGTCTGAACGCTGATCGCCACACATAATAGGGTCTGAATGCCCATTTAGAGACAGGCATCTACAGTGATATACACCACCCACAGGTACTGATCGCCAGCACCACACATAATAGGTCTGAACGCTGATCGCCACACATAATAGGGTCTGAACGCCCATTCAGAGACAGGCATCCACAGGGATATATACCACCCACAGGTACTGGTCGCCAGCACCACACATAATGGGTCTGAACGCCCAGACAAGGGATATACACCACCCACAGGTACTGATCGCCACACATACTAGCGTCTGAACGCCCATTTAGAGACAGGCATCCACAGGGATATACACCACCCACAGGTACTGATCACCAGCACCACACATAATAGGTATGAACGCTGATCGCCACACATAATAGGGTCTGAACGCCCATTTAGAGACAGGCATCTAAAGTGATATACACCACCCACAGGTCCTGATCGCCAGCACCACACATAATAGGTCTGAACGCCCAGACAGGCATCCACAGGTACTGATCGCCACACATAATAGCGTATGAATGCCCATTTAGAGACAGGCATCCACAGGGATGTACACCATGAGTACTGTTGCACAGAATCGCTCTATTGCAAAGCAATTCGGCCTTAGAGGCTACTCTAAGGCCAAGAAAGACGATCTGCTCCAGATGATCAGACAGGTCCATGCCGAGGAGTGGCAGAAGCGACTCGCCCGAGAAATGAATATGGGAAGGTTTCCAGCGCTCACCAAAGAGGATCCTTGGAATCCTATCAAGAAACTGCAGCGGATACGTGAGCGTCGTCAGTTGGCCGAGGAGGTGACTTCTAGCTTGTGAGCCATGACTGTAGCGAGGTGGATGGAGGCCCATCCACTGGAGCGCTTAAATCCCAAATGCAGGATCGTTAAGCAAAGCCGAGGTCTGAGCCCAGCCCGGAGCATGAGGCGAGAAGGTGAACACATTCTCGACCAGCGTCTCGGCGAAAGGGAGACAGAGGATAGAGGACGCTGGTCAGTATGCTGGACATTTTTCAGAGGTCTAGAAGGAGACCTCACAGGCCAGATCATGCAAGAGATCCAACAGACTGTCCAGAGCGCCTTATACGCCCGCTACATCCATACCTATCGCATCCGTCACATCGAAGACAGTAGGGTGATGCACTTCCACAAGAATGCTCCAGGGAGCCCATGGCTGAACACGATAGGAGCAGCTCAGGACTTGGTGGCAGCAAGAGAGCAAGCCTGACTCGACACAGACAATATCGATCAACCCAACACCAAGTGGGCTTTCGTTCGATCAATGAACATTGAGGTCAGGGCTGTCTTCGACCGCCAACATCTGCTTGGGACAGGCCCCCTCCCATACTGTCTACGACAAAAGAAGAGTATAACTGCCCTCGACGCCTACAGGGACAACATGTGTCTCTGGAGATGTCTAGCAGTCCACCGAGGAGCCAGAGCTGATAGAAGTACAGCTCCTGCACGAGAGCTTGCAACACAGTTCTACGGCAAGATAGTACCTGATGTCCACAAGACCTTGCTTGATCAGCTGGACAAGGTAGAGTTATTCGCCAAGATCGGGATTCGCGTGTATGAACCAACCGAAGGGGGCACCTGGCACATGATCAGGCAAGTGGCTCACTACTGTGACACCATGACCATCGGGGTGTGGGACCACTACGCCTTCTACAACAAGAACATCTCCAAGCTGGCACATACACTAGTCTGCAGTCACTGTCAGCAGACGTTTATAAAGGCTTGCCATCTTCAATGCCACGCTGATCACTGTACAGGTGGCAAAACAAAAATCGTGTGTCCTGGCGAGAAAGTTGAGGCACCACAGTCTGCGTATGAGAAAGCCTTCTATCCGCCCCAACCATCCCGTTCAGCGGCTACTCATTGGATCGAGTATGAGTCGAGAAACAGAGGCGTACACATACATCTTGTAGCGTGTGGGCACGGTGGCGAGCGTTGGGTCGAGGGTGCTCCCGTAGATGGTTATGATCCGACCACCAACACCGTTTACCAGTTCCATGGCTGTCACTGGTATGGGTGTCCACAAGACCAGCAAGGTGAGGATGCTGAACAAAGATACCGCAAGACAGTCCTGAAAGAGAAGAAGCTGAGAGCCTCTGGATGCACGCTTGTGGTACAGTGGGAGTGCTGTATAAAATGCTGCCCAAACATCCTAAACGAGTTCGGACAGTCCCATACCCACACTTCATAGTTCACGACTTCGAAGCACTCCTAGATGGTATCAAGACTCATCCAACGGAGACTCTCACGATCGAGAGTCCTCACATACCTATCTCTGTGCCAGTTAGCTGCTCCTTAGAGGGCGCCACGAGTGAGCCCACTCACCTCTGCAATCCTGACCCCAAAGAACTGATCAGAGAGTTCATGCTGGAGATCCAACGGCGAATCTCTAATCTGGACAATGGTTAGGGCACAGTACAGACTGACAGACTTGGACAAGCTCCCAAAGCAACAGCAGTGACTGATCAATGAGTGGTGTGATCAAGTGCCTCTACTGGGGTTCAACTCTTGGCGGTATGACCTGAACCTCATCAAGAAGTACTTTGTCGATGAGCTGACTGACAGTACAGGTAGAGTGAAAGTCGCCAAGAAGGCTAGGCAGATCATATTCCTCATAACACCAGAGCTACGGTTTCTCGATGTGCTGAACTACCTCGGCCCAGGTGTCTCATACGAGGTATGGGTCAAAGCTTACATGTGTACACAGCAGAAGAGCTGGCTCCCGTATGCATGGACATCTAAGCTCAAGGGTGGCTACCTCTTGACGTGAACAGAGGGGGAACAGTATAACCAGACATTCAGTGATCATGGAATGCGGACATTCGCCGACTGGCTGCGATACTACAACAACCTGGACGTCAGTCCATTCATCGAAGCCCTAGAGCGGATGCGGGAGTTTTACACAGAACAAGAAATAGACATCCTCAAAGATGAGGTGTCTCTCCCAGGTGTGTCACTGCAGTACCTCCTACGTGGAACCGCTCAGCCCATGCTGGATATTAGCCTCTATTCAACAGACAAGGAAGGCTACGAGATGCTGAAGGGTGCTGTTGTTGGTGGTCCCAGCATCGTGTTCACCAAATACCATGAGGCTGGTGTGACTCGAATCCGCCAGAGTGAGCGTGTCTGACAACGTTTACTCAGCTACGTTGCAAATGCTCTGTACCTGTCAGGGATGGCCAAAGAGATGCCATGTGGTAAGGAAACAGTGTGCCATTGGTCGGGGGCCAGTGGGGTAGCTAGCTTTAAGGAGGCTCTCCTAGCAGACAGCTGGTTTGGGTTTGCTGAGGTGGATATAGAGATCCCCATGGCTCTGTGGGCAAAGTTCGAGGAAATGCCTCCTCTCTTCTATAACTGCGAGATCCCGGTAGAGGCAAGCTCGTCTGAGATGCTGGCATATCTAGGGCGAACAGGGAGGAAGCGGCCCACCACCCAGAAGTTGGTCAGTACCCTCTCTGGGAAGAAGCAGCTGCTGTACGCCCCGACCCTCAAGTGGTATTTAACCAATGGCCTGGAAATCACTGCTGTATACCGCAACATAGACCATGAGGCCAAGCGCCCATTTGAGTGATTCATGGAGAATGGTATGGAGGCCCGCCGCTCGGGAGATCTGGATAAGAGCAGAGCGCTCTTGGCAGATCTCTTCAAACTCCTCGGCAACAGTGCCTATCGAAAGCTCATCGAGGCCCTAGAACGGCATAGCAACACCAGCTTCATGAAGGATGAACGCATGGTAGACAAAGGCGCTGCGTAGTGCATTGTTCGAAGATCTCGAGGAGATCCGTGAGTCATATGAGCTCCAGAGTCACAAGCCGAGAATCACAATTTGAAGGACCTTCCAGGTGGGGATAGCCGTTTATGAGCTCGCGAAGCTGCGAATGCTGGAGTTCTACTTCGACTTCCTCGATCGCTACGTAGCTCATGACACAGGTGAGTACCTGCAGATGGACACTGACTCTGCATATATCGCTATAGCAGGTTCCAACCTCGACGACGTCATTCACCCTGAGATGTGAGCAGAGTACCAGGCTCATAGGCAGGACTGGCTAGCTTGGGACAAATGGTTTGGATGGACTCTGGGACTGTTCAAGCTCGAGTTCGAAGGCTCTCGTGGCATCGCTCTCTGCTCAAAAAGCTACTACGTGGAGAGCGCAGCTGCAAGTAAGTGCTCGGCTAAGGGCATGTCAAAGCAGCAGAATGAGGTCTCTTGGCAAAGGTTCTACAGTGCCATACATGGCGGGGGTGGGGGGGGGGCATAGCTAAAAACCGAAGCCTACGCATGCGCAACCAGGGTATGGTAACGTATGCGCAGGAAAAACTCGGACTCGCCGCTTAACATGATAAGTGCCATGTGCTGCCAGATGAGGTCCATACCGAGCCTATCGAGTATTATGTTAGCACCCTAGGGGTTGGTAGCTGTGTGTCTTTAGGGACTAGCTGAAGCTCTTCTATGACAAATGGTCGCCTAGTCACTCCTTGCTGGCATGCCAGGTAGTACAGTGTAGGCCGCCCCTCTGCCACCTGTCAAGCCTGTGAACATCTATCGACCAGTTAGAATCTTCTGCACGCCATCGACTACCTTCCAGCTCACCGGGCTCATACAGGTACAGAACCAGAGCATCAGGTGGTAGGCACTCCTCTCCCCTGTTCGCTCCTCTAGAGCTGTGACCAGCAGAGTGCCTGATAGCCTCTACCGGCTTCTTCCCGATTAGCCTGGTAACCTCGGCATTGGATCTTTCCACCACAGCAGGCAGCCCTCTCACCCATACTCTAGAACTGTCACTCGGCACGGCCATTTCCTAGGCGTATTGGTGTGGGAACAGTCTCTCTGTCAAATTCCACCACTCAACGATAGCCTGAGCATGGTGATGCCCTACCTCGCCTCGCCTAACTGCCACACCGTGTTTCCGCCTGAGGGCTGCAGTCTCCCGTCTGAACTCCTTACCCTCATCCACCTGCAACAATTCCGGCCACTGGAGGGGATTTTCCGAAGCCTCGTAGACACCCTAGAATGCCTGGGCCACCTGGCCAGCTGACTTGTCTGTGAGCGGTGCTACCGCCTTGTACCTGCTGGCGACATCGACGATGGTGAGGGCATACTTGTAGGTCTTACGACCAACCGAGTTGTGTGGAAGGAATAGAACATCCGCCTGGTGAACTCTGTTCGCGACAGTTTCCTCGAAATGGGCATGCATGATGTGCCGTGGACTAGGTCTGTATATCTGCCACATCGCCTGGCAGCTGAGCCACTGGCTAACTGTCTCCAATGTGAAATTGTGGCCCTTGCGATGTGCAGCCTCGTGTAGTTGAGGGGGCTCACAGTAATATCCAGCAGGCTGATAGTAGAGTTCCTCAAGAAAGACGGTTGATAAACTCCCGGATTTCATCACTGACGTCCACTCCCGTCCTGTCAGGCATGGGCTGGGTGAACTCTACACAGACGAACAGATGACCGTCATTCATTCGACCATCAGTGAAGACCTCCTCAAACACCTCCGTACACTGGTCTCTAATCTCTGCTGGATCCTCACTGAACAGTAGTTTATCGACCAACCCTCGGAAGTTAAGGGCGTTGACCAGGTGGTACAGAGACGCCATCCTTATATAGTATGGCTTAAATGTTCGGCGGCCCAGATGACCGTGAGCGCTATGGCAACGTATGGTAGCCAAGGGCCTGTGACTCCGAAGGACGTACCTACTCCCGAGGCGAAGGCTGGTATGGCTTCAGACATCTTCTCCACCCCATGGAGAGCATTGTTGGTGATCTTGTGGACCATCTCGCCAGCCTTCATTGTGAACAGAGCGATCAGAGCCCCAACTGCTGCCAGCAGACTGATAGAACCTTCTACGTAAGTGCGATAGATTCTTTTGCATCCTCCTCCTTATCATAGTCCTCCTCATAGTCCTCATTATCTATATCCTCGACTGGATCTTCAGAAGCCTCTGGTTCATACATCGCTCTGGAGATCCGTCACTGGGGGACACTATATAGTAGCTTTAAACTGTAGTCTATAGCATGGCATCAGCAATCTTGAATGCAGACGTGTTTGCCTTAGCGCACTGGGGACTCAGCTTCGCCGAGAAGAAGGTGGCAGATGTCGAGCATGAGCGTCATAACCAGGCAATGGAGAAGCTGCCTAAGGAGAAGTTTGAGTACAGCAAAGAACTCGAGCATATGTGCCAGAGGGAGGCACGTCGACGACAACACCCAGCTCAGGCCAACCAGAGCCTCAAAGAGGCTGTAAAGATATCTGAGCCAACGCTCGACTATGAAGCATCGACAGGTCAGAAGACAGCAGAGCTTTTAGTAGTGGTGGCAGCTGCAGCTGTGACGACAGGAGTCGTGCTCTACGTACGCTCAAGCTGAATACCTGATGTGTTCAAAACACATACCTTAGCATAGCCAAAGTAAAGTACCATCACACCTAGCGAGTCCCAGATATGAGGTTTCCGATGTTGAAGCTGAGCCGGTTGCCCTGATTAGGTGGGATGTCCCTGCCCCTGAGGTGGTGATGGCCATTGAGTGCCGACTCGAGGTCGTCGCTTCCACAGGTTAGGCGCAGAGCTGCATATGACTTAGTTTTCTGTCTGTAGAGTTGGTAATCAGCCAGCTCGCGTACTTCAGCAAGAACATTGGTCACAGCAATGACAAGCGTGAAGTCATCTAGCTTATCCACCTGCTGGATGGCTCCTCCCTTCTGAACCATGAGAGCAACAGTGACACAGTCCGATGCACCATGATGCAATGTCAGCTCTACTTGTTGGTTAGCTGTGGCTTGGACCTGCTGGTGTTCTCGCTCCACATGCATGATCCGCTGTTTGGAACCCGTTTGCTTCAGCTCCTGGTCATTCTCGTCATGCCAGACATGAAGTCTTGGAGCATTCATCGTCATATCTGCGGGCTGCCCAGTGTACACCCGGAGGAACAGCCTATCCTGCATGGCAGACGGTTTCACGTGTGTATTCTCATGGAGGGTTAAGAGTGGAAGTGCCAAGGGCTTCTCGACACCTGCCTGCAGTTAGAATTCCGTGAACCCCTTATTGCACCCCACAGCATAGTACCCCTTTTCCTTCGCATAGAATGTTGGTCCACGAACCAACGGACCTAGGACTTGGTACTCATCGTTCACATGGGTGGTGTCCACGGTGCTGTTGCTCTGCAGGATCTCCCACCCGTTCAGAACCTTCGGGAGCTCTACCGTCTGTTCTATTGTGCTCTGAAGCTTGAACTCGAATATCATGCTCTTGATCTTGTGGATCTGTGCCGAGATTGCAAAGTCAATATACTTCCCAGCAGCGGACAAGTGGTTCTCATCGTGTGTACTGGGTCGAATGACCGTCAGACAGTCCTTCCGTTGATCAGTGCGGTGTGATGTCGCGGGTTCAATGGCCCTATCTGGATGTTGCACATACTGCAGCATATTTAAGGTCTGGGTATATAGAGGGGTTAAACGGCTGCCATGTTTTGCAAAGTTCTCCAGCAGATTGTCTATAGGCAGCAGGACAAGTCGGCACAACAGCCACGGCGTGCACTGTCCCACTGTGACAGGGTTCGAGGACTGCTTCATGACATCAACATTATCCATGAGCGAGCCAAGGTCACACCTCCGTCTGATGCAGATATACTGCCAGCCATAGAGGAAGGAGCGCAAGCTCGTAGTGCAAAATAACTTTTGACTCTGATACTCTACAGGAAGTTTGACGGCACCCAGGGCAGGACACTTGACCTACCTCCTGTGGGCCAAACGAACAGTCCTGTTATTCTAGCTCCTCAAAAGGCGAGGGTCGGCCCCAAAGATCTACTAACCATCGGGAAGTGGGCTGCCGTATTCAGCCTCCATAGCCAGGAAGAGCAAAATATGCTGGACAGCCTCCAGTCTGGAGCATTTAACTACTTCACCGCCGCTGTAGCAGAGAGCCATGACACTGGTTATGCAGAAGGTACTCAGGAGGGGTTCACTGTTGGCCGCAAGGAGGCTGTTGAGCACATCTTCAACGAAGAAGCGTGCAGGAGATTGGCCATTGATCTGGCACCATTTCTGAAATACCCAGATAACTACCAGGACTACCTCATCAAATCCGCTCACAAGTCAGCTGCTCGTCGCGCATGGACAAAGTGAGAAGTTCCAGAAGAAGCGAGCCCTACACTCTGACAAAAAGGCAGTAGCAAAGTAGAGTTTAAGCGACAGGCTTCAGAGGAAGTTGCTCAAGCTTCTGATGAAGTTCCTCAAGATTCTGACGAAGTTCCTCAAGCATCTGACGAAGTAGCAGAGACCGCGGATGAAGTAGCAGAGACCGCGCAGCCTTCTGATGAATGAAAAATAAAAGTTTCCTGGCTGGATTCAGCTTGTAGGTGAATGTCTGCGCCTTTTCCAGAGATGGTTTGAAGTGTGACAGCTCACCTGTCTCCTTTTTGCTGAAGATGAAGCGGTACAGCTCAGCTGCTCTCTGTACACCTGCGATAAAGTCCCCTTTGGTCTCCTAGAGGGTTAGGCTGTCATATATGGTCTCGAGCAGGGCACGTCCACACTTGAAGCTGAAGCATAGCAACCGGGTGAGATCTCGTGGGTGTACTTCTGAAAGAGGATGAAGACAGTTATCTGTGTGTGCTGAATGCGCCTGGTGATGTTGCTGAGGTAGGTGACTGTCTTCTGGTCCATTGCAGGGTCATAGATAACTAGATCAAGTGGTTCTGTCAGTCGGGCTGCCAGCAGCTTCTCCATCAGTGCTTGCATGTTCTGCATCTTGGTGATTGGGACATTGTACCATTGATCATTACTGCCAACTGCCTCAGCGGCAGAGTCAGACACCAGAAGGGTGTATTGAGAGTGTAGATGTTCGGCCAGGAGAGCCTGCAGCAAGATGTTTTTCCCGTGTCCTGATGGGGCAGTGATCACCACCACATGGCCAGCATCGGCCGGCCTACTGTCGAATGGTACAGACATGCGTGCGGAGGATGGTTAGCGCTTGGTCAGCGGTAGCCTCGTCTATATCTGGGAGACTAAACGGCAGTACTTCCTGCACCAGCTCTTTCGCCTGCAGAGCAGGGAATCCTGCACCTCCGGCATATACGAAGGATGTGATGGAGGCGTCAAGCATGAAATCCCAGCAGCAGCTGAGAAGATAACATAGAGGGCCTGTGTCAGCACCCACAGTGTCTAGTACATCCAGTATCTGTATGATGCATGCACGGGAAGTCATGACTATCCTGTGGTCTTAAACGGCAAACCAAAGAACCCTGACTTCTTCACTTCTGGTAGCCGAAGGCTGGTGGTAGCACCTGTTTGTCCGTCGACAATGATATGGCTCAGGCTGAGGGTGCCTATCTTGAGAGTCTCTCCATCCTGTCGGAATGAGCTCCGTGGTTTCAGGAGAACCTTAACCAGGTCATGTGCATAGGACTCAGCCATAACCTTGATAGCTCCAGCCTCATCGACTCCGAGCATACCTCACATCGTCGCCCTCTCCTTGATGCCCATCCCCTTATATACAGTATTGGCCTTGTTAATGGCCGATTGTCCTACCGTATCAGTGTTCCCGATGAGATCTCGGCTGGGATGGTACCTCAGATCTCCCGCAGGTCGCCCTTCTCATCGAAGTCTAGGAAGGAGACAGGGGCAACAGTGTCCTCTGAACCAAGGCGTGCTTTGCCCAAGTGAGCAAGATCGCCTAGCTTTGTAGGTCTGTGGGTGACAGAGTCATAGTCATATACAGACGGCTTAAACCTACTAGTCATACCCCCAGTGAAATACGTGGGCATAGGAGGACCACACAGTCGGCCAATGGAATAGGTAGCAATGCTCAGGGTACTGGCCCTCTCTGCCTTGTGGGTGGTCCACCATTCCTGGGCATTGGTGATCTTCAGTCCACGTGCTCGATTATGGGCTATACACTGCCCTCTGCCATGCCATGCCTCATATGCTGCAGGGGTCTTGTGATCCATCTCTCACTATTCAGAGGGGTTAAACATAGGCGACGATGATCTCAGCCATTGCATTCGTTGCTAGCCCTAGAACCGCGGCCTCCATTAGTGTAACACATTCAGCCATGATCTTGGTGGCAACAGTGTAAGAGGCACCACTGAGGGCGATCTTTGGGATGGGGTGAGTTATTCTGAGACAGTGCCCGCTGTAGCGAGGACAGACGCAGTGGCGGCAGGAAGAACCTCATTTCTTTCTGTCATCTTCACCACGGCCACATTCGCTGCCAGGTTACTGCGACATGGACTGCCAGAGGTTTTGCTTTGGAAGTAACTTCTATGTCTTGGTTTGCAGCAGGTTCTCCACCTTCTGAAGACTTGCCTGGTTCTCGGGCAGTTGCTTCACGAGCTGTACCATTGACCCCATTGTTTAAGCACTGAGTATACAATGCGGTTAAACGTATGCGTCCCATGTCGAGAGAGCTAATAAGATCTTCCTAGTCTGCATCTGCCAGGTGGCTGGGTTGGTACTCAGGAATATTCATCTCTCGATTGAGACATATGTCCGGGCTCACACTATGCGAGAAGTACTATGATGTCTTCCGAAGGGAGTTGAAGGACTACAAGAAGAAGATACCAGATGAGCTCACTCAGCTCTCCGGTGCTGAGCTGACAGAGGAGCTGACAGCTGTGAAGCTCTATCTAGGATATGGCAAGGGACAGATCTGTTTCCTCGAATACATTATAATGGGCGTGAGTATCGTCGAGCAGCTCCTGTGAGATAAAGGTTTCTACAAGGATCGGGAGTATCTGTCAGATGGGTTCCAGCAGTTGCAGACGACCATAGCCTCACCGGAATCAGAGCTGAATAAGGCTCTGCGATACTACAAGCTTGAAAAAGGATGCGCTGCCGAACTCTCCAGCCCTTGGATGTCCATGTTCGCAGCGAGTATAGGGGCTGTATGGCATGCCAAGCTGGTTCAGTGTCTCACCGTGATCCCCACTGCTACTTTAAAGAGTCAGGATAGTCTTATAGCTGATATGCTAGCGGCGGAGTAGGCTGATCCCGAGCACCACGATAGCTAGGCCTGACACCACACATAGAGCTACCACAGGAAGCGGTGTCGTGTCGACTGGCTGCACTATCGGGGTGCCTGGAGCTGCCGTGTCGACTGGCTGCAGTGTCAGGGTTGGATCGCCTGTATGGCTCGTACTATGCGTAGGTGCATTGATGTCAGTGTTGAAGCCGAAGTGGACACCGGGGGAACTCCCCTCGACTATCATGTTGTTATATCCCCTGACTTGGAGGTCCTCGATGTTCACGATCATGTTGCTCGGAATCAACCGTAGGTGTGGCGAAATAGCAAATTCAAGTTTGCGATGGGCCTTCTGTAACCCCTGCTGGAACTTAGCAATAAGACTACTGATGTCTGCCACGATGATCATATCCTCCACGAGACTGATGAACATGGCCTGGACCTCTGCTCCACTGACACCACCTATGGAATGCCGCATCTGGGTCTGTGCCGTAACGAGGCAGTAGCACAGTGCATCCAGGGACTGGTTGATGTGAATGATCCCTGCCGGTGTAAGGACTGAGGTGGTGTGTGGGACAAAGTACTTCCATACATCTGGATAATCCTGCCGCAAGCCAGTGATGTGCATATTTTGCACCAGTGCTCCAGGGTCGGAGTCTGGATCGAACGAGAATGTTGCTGTCTTCCGATGGCCTACTCATCGTGGTGTTCGATAGGGGAATCCTGAGTAGTCACATCTCGGGTCACCGTACATAACCCCTAGACCGCTGTTGTGACCACCATGCCACCGATAGTCTGGGTGAGCGCTGAACTCTCTCTGTAGTCTGCTGACAGCTGAGACGCTATGACTGTTGAGCTGTGGGTCGAAGGCGTTTGTATCAGTGAGTCTTGCACCCAGTTCATGGAGGATTCGTCACACCATTAAGTACACGTGGAATCAGCTGGCGATGAGCACACGTTCAGGAGTACGAGAATAGGAGTGAAGCAGGGTGGAACTTACTCCAGATCCTGCCATGGCACACCACACGGCAAAGTTCAGCTGCTGATTCCTGTATGAGAGGCTTGGAGCAGCCATCCAAGAATGAGCTTGCTTTGCATCCTTTTTGGTGACGGGGTGGTTGGTCAGCGGTCGTGGATTGACGGAGAAGCTTGTTCTGGACCGTCCATCCACTGTGATGGAGAACGGTGTTAGCTCTGGTATATCAGCCGGCAGAACTCTCAGGCCAGTCAAGGGTGTACCCAGGAGGGGCGGTTGGCTCTGGTTGACTGTCGTGAGGTTCCGTGGGAAGGCCATCTATACTGGTGTTTTTAAAGCTACAACAGCACACTATGTGTAGTCGTCTCGACTCCAGAGACCAGCGAGGCGACCTTGCCGTAACATCTCGTTTTTAACTCCACCATATCAACCCGCCAGCTAGAGCCTTTGAGGTATTGCTGTCGCACTTTAGGTTTCTCTGTGCGGTACAGGGCTTGGACCTTCAATATATGGTGGTACTCTTCATCGGTGACCTGGCCATCCTCGCGAGCTTTGCTGGCAGACTCGTCGATAGTCCGTAGCATACTCTGTTCCAGTGCCACGTACTTAGCATGATTCTCCAGCCTCCTTGTGATCTGCCGCTGCCCCACCCCCAAGCCCTCGGCCAAGACAGTAGCGGCCAGTGTCACGCCACCAAGTGGGATGGCGACGATGGCCCGCATGGCTGTAGCGTGAGTGCCCATAGCTGCCACCCCAGCACTGGCTCCAATCACACCCGCAGCAGTGGTTGTACGCGTGAGGACGTTGTAGGCTGTCTTATATTGCCTGCGTGTTCGGCTGTACTTTTCTTCCTCATGGACGAGATTCTGTCTGATAGTATCTATCTGCTGGAGTCGCCAGCCGTGGACTGTACCCTCCCACCCCCTCGTTAGCCGTCTGGGAGGGGTATATTTCTGGTTGCTTCCGCCACTCTGATATTGCCATAGTATATTAAACCTGCATCACCTGCAGAATCTGCTCATGAGTCATAGAAGGGTTCATTTTGGAGAGCCTGGCGAACCATGCCAGCTTGCTGGTTTCGAGACAGACATCTCTTAGATAGAGGTCATCCAGCACTATGTCGGGTGCCAGTAGCTTTCTGAGACGTGACATCTGGAACTTCGCCTTATCACCAAGATAGTATTTCCGCCGCTGGATGGTTTTCTTGGTCTTACACTTCTGTGCCATCTCCTCTTTCCACTGTATGACATCTGGCTCATCCTCATCTGAAAAGACACCTGGCTCATCCTCGTCTGTGAAGACATCTAGCTCTCGTCGTCTGTCAAGACTCCTGCGTCCCGCTTACTCTCCTCCAGGAGGGCGTGCCAGTATCAGAAAGTTTCACTGTTCCTTCGCCTCCTTGCAAGGCTTGCGTTCTTTTGATACCGGTTCTCCCGCTGTAGTCGCTCTCTTTCTTGTTGCAGTGCGAGCCTCTGTTCGTTTACGGCCTTTACCTGTGCAGGGGTCATGAAGGGGCGAACCTCTTTCTTCATCATCCCGGCCACGGTCAGATAATGCTGGTATGATATCATGCCAGGCCAATGAGTAATAAGAGTGTAAACTCTAAATGGGCGTCTGATATCCCATCCGTGCTGGCATATATGTTAATGTAGGGGCTGTCAAACAGGTGATTTACAGGTGTGAACAGGCTAGGACTGATAGCTTTCCATAGGTTGCTGTTGGCACCTGGGAGATACCCTATCACGTCCCGGCCGACTTCTACTAATGAGCTGCTGTCAGCACTGCCAGGAGGTTGATGTGGCACATCGGCGTGTATGTATGTTGTTCCCCGCTGGGGCACCTCGAAGAGGACCCATTCTACACGGTACTGTACCTCTAGAGAGGGTGAGATTACGTTCGCACCACCGGAGAGCAGCAGTCGGACAATCGCCATGGCTATATGTCTTGTTTAAACTCCTCCGTTAGCATGCTATGGAACCCATATTTACTCACTCGACTGGTCTTGCTGACCTGGCAGCTGTGTACGCAGTTGATGCTGCCAAGGTAGCAGAGAGCGATGGCAAGTCATTCGCCCTACAGTACGAAGGAAGCTCAAAGGCATTCTCCCTCCACCCCATTGGTGGTGATGTGGTGGAGCTGCTCACAGACCTCAAGGATGGGACGAAGGAGCGCCTGGGTCGCAACATAGATGGCCACAAGATCGTGTTTCGGTACGATTTCCCGAAGAGGAAGTACATCCTCGAGCCGTTGATTGAGCTCTCGGATACAGAGGTGGCAGACATCAACACCCTAAATAACGACCTCAGCTTTCATCTGGTCAAACCCTATTCGAGCGGTGCCCCACCGATGGCCCATGATGGCCTGCTATTGACCCTGGCAAAAAACCTGCTGTTCATATTTGAAAATAATGAAGTGTTGTACCACGCTGGACCTGGGGGTGACTGGCAAACGTGGTTGCCCCTATATAGGCCTCCCGCAGTCATTGACATAGAGGTTACTACCCTCTCCACTGTTGTGAAAAAAATCGGGGATCATCCTTCCTCACCTACATAGGTGAAGGTGTCTCCCTGATGAGGGCGGGTCACCGGATCGGGGTTACAGGTGGGAAGCTCCTGCTGCGTCGTCCATTCAATGGATCAGAAGAAGCTGTTAACCTCCAGGAGGGCACCATAAGGGTAGATGGTGTGTCACATATCTCCAAAGTCAAGGGTGCTGTTAAACTGCTTCAGCGAGTTGGACTCACTAGCCCGCAAACGACTCATATAGTCCTAGAACTACGTTTCTTAGCCGGCGGCAAAGGGAAGCAGCTAGCCCCTGCCCCTGAGGGGATGAAGATCACTATCGATCCGGATGGAACAGGACTCGATCTGGCACAGATATTTCTCGAGGGGTTCACTCCGTTCAGTTTAACTCTTCATATATAGCCATGATTCTCATCATACTGCTCGTGCTGGCGTCTACAGCAGTGGCACAGGGCGCTGAGACCGCTATGATATTGGATGCCAAGTGGGGCCACTTCCGGGATGCCCCCGCGCCCCCCCCACCCCCAGTACAATCCTATGGTCGACCCCCTGCGGAGAAACATTTACGACCGCTTTCACCCACGTAAAGAGATCGAGTCTGTCTGCCACTTCTATGGGGTGGAGAGGGTAGGCCGTGGTTGTCTGCTGAAGCCCCCTGCTCAGCACCAGATTCTCTGCATAACATGTGAACATGCCAAAGTCTGCCGTGGTTCACATGCTAATCACTTTAGCCTCCTCCCAGGTGAGCGTTGTCAAAGTAGATGGAAGCCCCTATGGGTGGTCCCATCATGCCGATGCGACTCTGACAGAGACTACGTGTTTGTCTGAGCCTACACAGAATAGAGAGAGGCCGGCCCTGTGGTTGATGGCGATCAGTGGTGTATATCACTGTGGAGGCTTGTCTCTAGATGGGCGTTCAGCCCCTGGTAGAAGTAGTGTCGGGATGATCCTACCTCCCTGGCAGCCGTTCGGCGATCTGTGGTTGCCCCCGTCTCAACAACCTATGCCCCAGGTATGGAGAGGGCGGTGGGGCTCATTTGTCTAAATGGAAATCCAGTTGAGGGAGGTGGGGCCCTCATTTGTCTAAATGGAAATCCAGTTGAGGGAGGTGGTATCATTTTGACCCCGGCACTACTATTTATCACATATATAGTCAGCGATCATTAAAATGGCACCACAGTTAAACCATCGTCAAAATACTTAAAATACCATGGTTAAATATGGTCAACCTTTTAAGACTTACTTTCTTACAATTTGTCAAGCTTTCGCGCATAATATGTGTTTCTTCAGGTCCTGAAGCAGCACATTTATGCGCGAAAACTTTGCAAGTTTTAATACAGTCAGTCTCGAAAGGTACTACCTTTACTTATTATTTGTTATTCTTATAACAGACTGACACGGATACTTCAGTTTTAATAAACCATGGTCATACAGACTGTGGTCAAACATGGACAACCATGACCATACCGGCGTGGTCACACATGGCCAGCCATAGTCATACAGACCGTGGTCGAACATGGTCAACCATGCTAATTCAGGGTGAGGTCAGACATTGTCCAACAATTTGAATCCTAGTTGCTGCTGTCATCGCCTACAACAACCTGCTGTCACAATGGTTTAGAATGAGATCTTTATTCTGTCAACAACTGGCGAAATACAACAAAAGTAGAAATATGAACCCCACAGCTTCTTGAAATCTGGAGATATGCATTTTTAGTATGACCCCGAGACCTAGATAATTGACTTCTGACCTTATTTTCAACGCACACATGCACAATTCCAATATGCAGTCATAAGCCAAATATGAGCATGATAGCTTCTGGGATTCCATAGATATGGCCAAAACATTAATTTTTCGCATGCACTTGGTGACCTTGTGACCTAGATATTTGACATTTAGACATAATTTTTAATCCAGAGCTGCCTATCCAACCACATGAACGATATGCCAAATATGAACACCAGAGCTTATTAGATTCCGGAGATATGGCCATAACATGCATTTTGGCATGCACTCAGTGACCCTATGACCTTGATATTTTACCTTTTGACTGTGGAAATAGTCAATAAAATAACAAATATTAATTTAGCCAGGTGGGCTAATATTTATTCTAGATTCACCGATACATATCGCAAACCAATCTTTGCTCATCAGGAATTGCTTCACGGTAGTTGGTATTGAGCTTTTGTATATACGGGCACACTAATTGCAGCAAGTCATTGAATGGTTCCTTCGAAAATACTGGAAAAAGAGAGTTGCATCTAGCTTAAGCTCCTGGACCAATCTGTGGTATTCACCAAGCTCCTTCCTTCTTTTCAGGATATCTCGAACCCATATTGTGCGCCGATATCTGCGTTTCCGTCTACGCAGAAGGGCAGTTACAAGGAGCAGTGTCTCCTCCTCTAATTCTGTATCGTCATGCACGTGTTGTGTCGCCATCTTTATCTACGAATATTTCGTCATAATCGGACTTTATCGGAAACAACTTCGTTAAAGATCGCCTATTACCGTATACGATTTTAAGTTCGTTCGCGACCTGTGTGTATTGGGTAGACGCACGGGAACTTATTTGGACGTATACGAAAACGCATGCAAAATTCGTGTTGTACTTAGTCTGTGGAGACCTTGAGGCAGCCTTTTCTCGCTGACGTGGGGCGACAGAATCAAAACTCTGATAGGGCTATCAGCGCCGTCTCAACGGCATAACCATGCAGTTGACCGAATCAAAAATCTTGATATGCCGCAGATAACAATTGGCGATAGTGAGCTGATACGTGCACCGAATCAAAACACTGATAGGGTATCAGCGTAGTGGCTGACAGGCGTTGATAGGAAATTCGTTAACTCCGGGGTAGACCACCGTTAAGTGCCTAATAGCGCATTGCTTCCATATATATGTCTCGGCGTATATTCTCGTTTCTTGTTTACACATGTCGTTATTTTAAGATACTTACGTTTATTTGATAGTATTATCTTTCAGTTTTCGTCTCTTAATATTTTTTTATTTCAACACTTTCTGCCTAATTTCCGGTTTCAAATTTTATTTCACAGACTGCCATCCACCCCCATCCCACCGCCGAGAGAAATAAAGTAATTACACCTCCGACCCTCCTTTACACTACATACAACGGCTACACCCAAACTAGCGATTGAATCCAAAAGACGGCTAGGTATTGACAGATCAGAAAGATTGTGCATAGAAGATGAGATGCATTTTCTTTTCTCATGCTCTAAAGTCAATAGACAAAGGCAGAAATTCATACCACGATTCTATCCAGAAAACCCTAATACCGGGAAAACTAAAGGAGTGTTTGCAATATGCAATACACCGCTCCTTATCAAACTCTCCAAATACTTGCTAGCATAAAAAGAAAGAGCTAGACTAATTCATCCATCTTCTCACCCAATCATACACCCGAGTTATCCATCAACCCAAGCATCCATCGTCATCATTGTTAAAGCGATGCTAATCTCATCTCAAATGCGAAAGATTGTACGATACATTATAGTTTATAGATTCCATATCATTCACATCCTTTTACATTCCCTTATCTGTATCACAATAATCGGCTTTGTAACGTGGTGTAAACGCTGAGCAGTGAGCACCGTGATTTTGTTTACTCAAGCGATAGTGTATGGTGTCATGTAAGTGCCAATGCATTACATTCTTTATTATGTAAATCATCTTGGTGAATATTTTGGGGATAATCTGATTGGAAGTTGTTATTGCCTATGGCAGTAACGGCTTCCGGTCAAATTGGTTTCAAAATAGTCATCAGCTTACTTGTATGATTGTTTTATATCACATTGCCAAATTATATGTGGCACCGCTATGACTGAGCGTATTGACCAAGGCAGATACGCTAGATTTTCCTTCAGATTGGTTGAAAAATATGGCATGTCAGCCACCATAGGCTTTGGAAATGTACCAAGGTTTAAACTACTCAAGCCTGAATAGCTTTCTTTAGCGGCATGATAATAAGCTTAATATTATATTATAGTTTAGGAATGACGTGTTAGATCAGCTGAACAACTATTATATGAAGTTAGCTCTCCTTTAATACTGCCTGAAACACTGCAAGGGCAAGTGGCCCAAAATAGAATAATAAATCGATTATTGTTGTTATCATTATTATGTAAGCGATCCCATTGCCGTAGCCCTCGTCGGCAGCGCGGCGGAGATGGTGTAATAATAATAATAATAATAATAATAATAATAATAATAATAATAATAATAATAATAATAATATTGTATTTCTACCGCCATTGTCAATGTACAAATAATCCTCATATGCCGTTGTCACGGCCTGAGTGTAATAAAGAAAATACAAAAAAAAAATACCCGCCATCAACAGCGCAATATGTAGCAAAAGGCAACGCATGCACCACTATCAACATCTTAATGATTAGATTTTTTCAGGTTTGACTTATTCACGCAAACCTTTCGGGGAAGCAACGCAACCCTTCGGGGAAGCACCTCAAAGAAGGGCATGGCTCGAAAACATCTATGTGTGAATGACCAATAAAACTAAACCCACAACCCTCCAGTTTTTTCACATTGAAAGTTTTCAGATTTTTAGGAATTTACGAATTTTTAACGGATTTTTTCGGATTTTCTGGATCACGTCAAACGTTGGGGAATCTTAATATATGATAACACACGTAGACAAGAATTGGAAATTATAACAACTACTATTTCTGTTAATTTATGATATTATTATGTTAATGGCAAAATGTTATGATGATGATGTTGATGAGGTAATGGAGGGAGCCGATCTGTTACTCAAGTTTATGTCGCCATACTCAGTTTATGTCGCCATACTCAGTTCATGTCGCCATACTCAGTTCATGCCGTCATATTTAGTTTATGTCGTCATACTCAGCTTATGTCGCCATACTCAGTTTATGTCGCCATATATGTTGCCATACTCAGTCTATGTCGCCATACTCAGTTTATGTCGCCATATAGGGGGGCCTATGTTGCCATACTCAGGTTATGTCATCATACTGAGTTTATGCCGTCATACTCAGTTGCGCCACCTGTAGGCTGGTGTCACAAAACATAGTTGAGTAACTAGCTCCGTCATAATTTACAACTTAATAAACATTCTGTTGCATAGGTATTTCGAGGCTACGTTTATTGCGAGCTGCTGCTGCCATAGGCAGCAACAGCCGCCGGTTGGGTTGGATTCGAAATATTCAACATGTTTCCTGCATAGCTGGCTCGAAATTCTGGGAATTCACCTTTCCAGAGTACCCACCCATCATATGACGTCATAATTAACTGCGTGGTGTATACAATGGCATCATAATGAATGGCGTCGATAAGTACGTCACGAACACATATTTGAAGACGGTCTATGCGTTGTTGTACAAATTGTTTGCTTTTACTATTTAATAAATATTCTGCTGAATATTTTGAAAATAATTTGACTGGCCGCTGTTGCTGCCATAGGCAACGACAGCACCCAGTCAAATTAGTTACAAAATATTCAACAGCTTCCCTGTATAGTTTTCAGGAAATTGATGGCTAGGGCATTCGGGGATCGATCAATCCCAACACGACGAGGTGTGGGTGGAGCTTAGCTAGATGGAAAGGTTCATTCTGGTGTCAGTGTATATAAGTCTATTCCATCAGGTACAATGCGTGGGCGGCACTGGGAATGGCTTGAAATAGATCCTTCTATTGATGGACATAATGATGATAAGACTGATGAAAATATGGTGGTGGTGGTGGTGGCGATGGTGGTTATATGATTAAACGCACTGGCTCAGGATCTCCCAAGGTTGGGAGATATTTTTTATGTATTTTATTGTCTGAGATTTGTTATGTTTTCTTTGATAGAGGCCTATAAAATATGAATAATATATATCATTCATTCTGATGGTTTTTGAAGAGTTAATTTCGATTTAACCAAGATGTCACGTAGATTGGAGGGGTTTTTTTAAAGGCTATCACTGGACGCAAATTGAGAGGTTCTTTCATTTTATCCTGCAATTTATGATATTCATCTTTCAAAATTTCAGAAATTTCAACATTTTTTCGATTGTATGTTAAACTGAATGGGATAATTTCACGTTGACCAGCAAGACCAGGGTCCACGTGTATGTCTCTCTGACATTTTGTTTCCAGTTGCTTAATCCAAAATGATTGTCGAAGTTTTCTTTGTTTATCAGTTTCTTCGGCCGTAGCAGAAAGAGGCAGTTGCTCAATAGGCATAATTTCAAAGCGTCTATCTACAGAATGACCAGGAAGATTGAAAAGTTGAACTACGTTGGTGTCCTCGTCGTGTCTAATATCACAAACGTGTCTAGTTGCTCGCCATCTTAAAGGGTATTTCGTTTCACCGACATACTGCTTTTGGCATAATTTGCGAAATATTAAATAGATAACATTTATAGAATCGCAATCTAAATTGGACTGAAGTTGGAATTTGCTTTTGTTCTGATAACTGACAAATGTTTTCTGATTAGGTAGATGGGGGGGGTCTAATTTACACGTCTTCTTTCCACATTTCTGAAATTGTCCTACGCCTTTAATCGGACGATTGTGACGAATTTTGGTCGGCTTTTGATCGGCAGTCTTATCAGTAATAGTTTCCAAATCATGCAAAGCTTCGGAATTTATTTTGCGCAACAATCGTGTTGAATATCCCGTCGGTGTGAGGGCTTTAAATAAGGTGGAACACGCAGATTCAAAATTCTTTCTATCACTAGAATTTCGGTGAAATCGGATAATCTGTGATTTGATAATACCTTTAAAAGTATGAGGTGGATGGAAAGATTTCTTATGCAGTGGTTGATGGGGATCGGTGGGATTAAAGAATACTTTGTAATCAAGAAGCCCACTCGTGTTATAATTTACACCTTTGTAGAGAGTAACGTCCAAAAAGTTTACGGACGACTGGTCGATGTTGGCTTTAAGTTTGATGTTGATTGTTCAAAATAGTGAAAAATTCATCAAACTCTTCCCTAGAAATATTCCAGATCATAAAAATATCATCGAGGTACCGGCGGTAAAATAGGGGCTGCTTAGGACATTTGTTAAGCGCATCTTCTTCCCACTCAGCTACATAGATGTTGGCAAAACTAGGACTAAAACGTTTACCAATTGCGCATCCACAGATTTGTTGGTAGATTTCGGTGGTGGTGGTGGTGGTGGTGGTGGTGGTGGTGGTGGTGGTGGTGGTGGTGACGACATACATAGTATATTAAAATTGATCGTGCGGAACGCAAAAGCAGTCAGTCACGAGCGTCTCTGCACGTGCGTGTTCCTGGAATGAGAAGAAAGAGGAGCAATCTTCAAAGAGATGTGCCTAGAAACGGCTAGTAGGTCACTGATGGACGCGATATAATATGTACCAATGCACTATCAACGATTTCGGTAACAGCGCGGTACCAGTGACTATCGGAACATTGCGTTCGGTCAATTGTACCGTGCTGTTACTGCACTGATACCGGACCCGCTGATAAGGTCTATCAGCGGACACGGTATCAGAGTTTTGATTTGGTCGACCCAGGTTTCCAGACAGTGAACCCGGTCGGGGTTCTACAATTACACTTATTAATAATACGGCCGGCATTGGTCAAAATGATTTTGTTAGCATGCTGTTTGCTTTCCCTATCTAAATGCATAATTAAATGTGCATATTTACACCAGAATGCTTGAAAATAATATTGTTAAAATTGTTTACTCTTAGAGGCTCCAGCTAGATGTACAGAAACTAAATAGATCTATATATACACATGATGATTTAATTCCATATAAAGTAATATATTTTTGAAGATGTGAAATTGAATTAGAGACACGAGTCCCTAATTCAAACTCACAACTAAACAAATAAAATTAATTTACACGTAATAAAATCATCATATATAGCTAAGGTTTATTTCGTTTCATTACATCTAGACACACAATTTACGCCTCCAAAAGTATACAATTTTAATAATTTATTTTCGGCCATTCTGGTGTGAATTTGCACGTTTAACAGCGATACTAATTTGCGCAGAGATCGACAGTGGTATTTTCGGAATATTGCGCAGCCCCACTCAAATGGCATGGACGCACCCACACGCACGCACGTAAGTACCCATGCACGCGCACACACGCACGCATGCTCGCTCACACTCACGCGCTCGCTCGCTCCCTCCCTCTCTACCTCCCTACCTCTCTACCCGGTAACCGGCGCATCCGCTCACGCGCTCCCTCCCTCCCTCGCACACACGTACGCACTCACGCACGCACTCACTCGCCCACCCACCCACCCACTCACCTACTCACTCACTCACTCACTCACTCACTCACTCACTCACGCACTCCCTCACTCACTCACTCACTCACTCACTCACTCACTCACCCACCCACCCACCCACCCACCCACCCACCCACCCACTCACTCACTCACTCACTCACTCACTCACCAACCCACTCACCCACCCACTCACTCACTCACTCACTCACTCACTCACTCACTCACTCACTCACTCACTCACTCACTCACTCACTCACTCACTCACTCACTCACTCACTCACTCACTCACTCACTCACTCACTCACTCACTCACTCACTCACTGGAATGTGTGGAGCTGTTGATGTGTATCACGGCTTAAAAGATGTCATCGTCTCTGGGCCCCATGTTTTAAAGGAGTGAATTAGCATTAAACGTCACGTATGGCATGTAACACTATCTAACGAATGGCTAAGGAAAGGCTATTGGAGGATGGGCTGGTTGTGAATGGGGAAACCTGTAAGATTCAAGAGGTTGATAGTGACAGACTGTTGGTCAAAGTAAAGGTTCCTTTAGAAATCACTAATGCCCGCATTACTTCTGAAATGGCTACATATAGCCTGGTAGTTCCTATTGAAAATGAAACTTATCAATTTGACAGATCGTTAGATAATGGGATTAGGGGGTCATTTTTTATTGTTTTAACTATTTTGGTCCTTTTTGACCGATTTTTGTATTTCTTTTTAGCGTTTTGGTTTTTTTTAATAGTTTTTACCATTTTGGTCCCTTTCTGACCGATTTTGACCAATTTTTACCATTTCTGTCGTTTTTGGTAATTTTTTCCATTTTTTATGCTTGTTGATCATTTTTCATGATTTTTGCCAATTTTCTGCTGTTTTTAACATTTTTTTGTCTTTCATCATTTTTGTCGTTTTTATCACTTTGACTACTTTTTTATGGTTTTTGTCCATTTCCTTTTTTTTTTTTTACTATTCTGGACCTTTTTGACCGATTTTGACCATTTTCCCCCGTTTTCGTTGTTTCTTATTGGTTTTTTACAACTTTGGTCCGTTTTGACCGATTTTGACAAATTTGTACCATTTCTGTCGTTTTTGGTCATTTTATCCAGTGTTTATGCTCTTTGGCGATTTTTCTTAATTTTTGACAATTCTTGGTCCTTTTTTACTGTTTTCGGCACTTTTCTGCGGGTTTTGACAATTGTTTTCTTTTTTCTTCCTTATTTGTCGTTTTCATCACTTTGACCACTTTTTGTGTTTTTGTCCATTTCTTATTTTATTTTTTTGCCAATTTTGGACCTTTTTGACAATTATTTATTTGATGGATTAGTTTTTGATTACTTTTAGCCATTTCTTTTATTGATTTTGATTTAGTTGGGATCATTTCCACAGCCTTTTTTTAATACCATTTTTTATGCTTTTTGATATTTTTTACCATTTTTGGTCATTTTTACTAGATTCTGACAATTTTTGACCGATTTCGGCCATTTTAATAATTTTTTGTCATCGTCCTCGTCGTCGTCGTCGTCGTCGTCGTCGTCGATGATGATGAAATCGTTGTTGCTATCATTGTTTTCGTTACTTTTCCAAGATATTGTGGTTTGCTATGCCTATAATGTCGACACCGTAGAGTAGTATTGGCTGAATTAACTTCTGGAAAAGTTTTAGGTGACAATCTACGGCAAATTCAGTGGTGTAGCGCGTGCGTGGCTTTACTGTCTTGCTCAGCAATGTGTTTTTCCGCAGTAATGACCCAGCGGTTTAACGAAAATTAAACGTCAAGATACGTATAGCTGTCTACAGTCTCGATAATGGATAACCATTTATATTAAGTTTTAATTTATTAGACTACCTTCTTGAACTACCGAATAATAGTACTTTTTATTTATATATACCATACGTCAACATATTCGCTAAACGTGTCGTGTAATTTTGTCACCACATGTAGGCTGTAGTATATAGACGATCTGGAACTGGGTCCCATTTAATATCACTATTATCAGCCGAGTCTAAGATTATCACATTGCATGAGCGTTAGGGAGAGCAATGTGATAATTTTGGACGAGGTTGATAATCATGATATTAACCGGGATGAAGTTTGATATTATATTTATCATATAAACTAAACTGACTGTTTGACAAATTTTCCCATGAAATCGCACCATTTTGCGTTGTTCTTGCTCGTCACTGAGACACGTCACTTGCGAGTTCTGACTAATGCGCCACAAAAAACATAATTTGCCGACCAAAACATCGTCATTCGGGACTTGAAACTACTTGTAATCCAACTTTTTAAGTTTCTCCATCTAGGGCCTATCATGCACATTTACAAACATATTTCATAACGAGGTAGCCTAGTATTACAAACATTAATTCAGTAACATAACTCATGACGTCTTGTTTACATTTCCGCCGTCGTGATCACTAAGAAACCTCTGCGTTGTTACAACGTTATGAGTCATGTGAGCTTATTAGATTTTATCCAGCTAATGATAATTGTTCTTATGCGTTATCTAACCAATGACAATATTTCGTTGAACATTACATGTGTGTTCAGATAGAAAAATACAGAACAGGCTAACAGCCTTGTTTATGAGATGAATTCCAGAATGAATGAATTTAGTATTTCACTTGTGTCCACTTGCCCTTGCAGTATTGCTAGCATTATTAAGAATTACATGGCGGTTACCATTTGGCCACTCATATAATATATTAAACAATACCAATAAATAAATTAACAGAAAATCTTCATGGTTATCATCATCATCACCATTGTCATCAATTACTGTTATTTCATATTTTCCATTACTTTCATCGGTATTATTATTATCATCATCATTATTTTCGTCATCCTTATCATTATTCTCTCCATCAATAGAAAGGTCCATTTCAAGCTACACCCCGCCCATCTCCAGTCCAGCTCCGCCCATCTCTAGTCCAGCTCCGCCCATCTCTAGTCCAGCTCCACCAATCTCTAGTCCAGATCCGCCCATCTATAGTCCAGATCCGCCCATCTCTAGTCCAGATCCGTCCATCTCTAACCCAGCTTCGCCTATATCTAGCCCAGCTCCACCCATCTCTAGCCGGCTCCGCCCATCTCTGCCCCAGCTCTGCTCATCTCTGGCCCAGCTCTGCTCATCTCTAGCCCAGCTCCGCCCATCTCCAGCGCAGCTCCGTCCAATCTAGCCCAGCTCCACTCATCCATAGCGCAGCTCCGCCCATCTTCCCAAACCCAGCTCCGCCCGTATCTAGTCCAGCCGCGCCCACGTTTTGTGCGTGTTGGGATACACCTATATATGTTAAACCATGAATTCCCCAATTTCAATGTAGCTATACGGAAAAGCTGTTGAATATTATTGAAACCTCTTTGACTGGCGGTTGTTATTGCCTATGCCAGGAATAGCTCCCAGTGAAACTAGCCCAACAATACTCGTGTTCAGAATAGTTATTAATAAACTTGAGTGACAGATCGGCGCTGTCTACTCCATCATCATCGCCATAACAGTTTGACATTGGCATGGCAATATTAATCAATGCGAATATTACCTGTTTATTGGCATTTACCTCAAACAAACCATAACTATCATTTTCCTATGAAATGCTTATGTAAAGATTTTGCTCAAACGCCCTGTTATGACGATGGCATTTGCTGCGCTATATGATTACTTTATAATTCTTTGAGGAGTTCTATTCTGCTTTCATTGTTCACCAATAACTTTAGTGTTCTTGTTCTAGAAGCTAGGGCATTTGCCGCTTCATATCTCCACGCCATCGTTGGCGTATTGGTTCACACAGAATTGCTTACTCAGTAATGGTCATAAAGGTCGGTGTGAGGTCAGAATAGCAGTAAAATTGTCTTTGACCAATGATCACGTGACCACTGTGAAAGCGTGCATGAAGTTTATATAGCCTGCAGTAACGAAGTTGTCAAAAGCATGTGTATAAAAATAAACCTGGTTGTTTGAGACAGGTGGTCGCCTTATCAAGGTGGTCACGTGGCCAATTGAGATTATGATTTTAGATCTTTGAGTCAGCATTGTGAATTTGCACATATTTTAAATTACCACTTAATGATAATCTAATACCGTTTGTTTGACTATCATCAGGATCTTTCATCTGGCTGGTGAGATAACACATACGGGTCTTTATAGTTACGGTAATACTTTGTTAATAGTAATAATAATAATACAACTTACGCTGGGACACTGTCACTGGCCCATTTGCACAGTTAGTTTGATAGTCAAGTCGTGGAGTGCGACAAACTATCCAAAACAACAAGTGACCGTGCCCAACGCCAAACTCCAACTAACTGCCGTCCCATGTTCTATTAGAAACATGTGACGTCAGTACATAGTCACAAACCTTGGTGACAAACAGTTGCACCTGATCCGTGACAACACGTTCAGTATATACAGCGCGTATTACTTGATTAACTACAACAATAAAGTATGGACACAATATATTCAACAATCCTCTTTCATATAAGCCTAGGGTGTATATAATCAGTAGTTGTGTGCGTAAGTTAATGGCGGTGTGTGCTACTGTCGATGTATGTTAGTTCCCTTATGTGTGTATCTGTGGGCGTGGCTTGTTCATTTATTCATGCATGTGATGTGACTGTCCTGTGCGCGTGTGCATGTGGTCCTCTTGTGTTCTCCTTTATGGGCGTGTGTGTATATCCATTTCTGTCCTGGAGTGTGCTGTATATATTGTGTCCTGATGCGCATGTGGTATATGTCTGTTTATGAATCGTGTGGTCAGTTGTGTGTCCTTGTTGTGTCTTTCTGTGTGTGCTGAACTTCTCCCGTCATCTGCACCATATTATCCCCTGCTTCCCATAGGACACTCCGTATCCTGTGAAAAGATAAAACATAGAGACAACGTTATAATTCTTTAACATCAGGTAATTTTCAGTGAGTTCAGCACAAAGACAATCTGCCATCATATTTAACATCGAAATCCTAGAAACAATCTTTTTAACAATATTTATACATTAGAACTTTAAAGGAGAACGCCAGACCCCATTGTACTGTTTGATATAACATAAAATCTACACTGAGTAACGTTTTCAAATGTATAATTATAGCCTCTGTAATAGAATTAGAGGTATGAATAGTCTTTATCTTAATATGTACTACATTGTTAAACGTCCTCTTCCTTAGTGGAACGCTTGACGTCATAGTTCGAATTAGCTGGAAGAAACTTAGAGATATAGCACCTTTTTATAATTTATTAGTCCTTAAATACCAATGTCCCAGAAACTTATTATACAGAAATTTTAATATGTGCTCAACCACAGAATTGTGTGTTTTAATCAAAACACATCTTGTGTTCTCCTTTAAGTAGTGCGGAATATTATGATATTCTAGGATACTAGCTAATAATATCTCCGCTTTCCATCAACCATCATTGCTTTTGCATCTCTGATTATGCACTCATTCATTATTACTAATTCATACATTATTACTCCTTCATACTTTAGTATTTATTCATAGTTTATTATTCATTCATATTTTATTACTCATTCATCGTCCCATCTTTAAACGTTTTATGAGGGAATGAATCGGTCAGATTATCATGTCACCAGGCAAGAACCTGTTATATGCTTTCAAGTAGGTAACAGCAGCAGACAAATACATTAAAAGATACCGTTTACAAGTTTCTAGGAACATCTTTCCGGAATACTATTTCCAAAGATTTTTTTTTCAAATGCAAACGAAATCCGGAATCAGCGGAGGTAGTATTGTGTGCACCCAATACTGCCATCCTAGATACCAGGCTCTTATGCAAGTAATCTTTGCTTGCATACCAAATCCATGCATATTTCCTGCATGAACCAAGATAAAGACATGGTTACATCAGATGCTTAACGATTTCACATTTAGACGATATACTGGATTCATTAATAGTAACTTTGATACAATATACTCACTTTTATCATGGCTTATTCATTACATTATATAATACTATCCTCGCCTCGTGTTTCAATCGTCTCTTTCTTGCTGCCTTCCTGAAAAATAACAGGCAAAGAACACACAGCAGAATCATTTTAAATCATTTACATTACCATATGGTTTCCTTTATTTCAAGACTAATGAACATTTGAGTATCCCTTTGAACATAAACAGCACTTGGTTATATCTGAACTAATAAGCATATAACTTAAATATGATACACTATGCGATACATATCACCATTTATTCCTGGATATCATGATTTTTATTAGCAGTGCCATGTAATTAAATTATTCTACACTATCTTATGTATCATCTAGAAATAGTATTGATCAAGGCGAGCTGGTCTGGTTTGGGCATCGGGAGATTTACTTCAAGACGAACCTAATTCATTGATTGTAATCTCTTCTTCAGAAAATCTCCTACTGTAGGGTTTGTCTGGGGTTAGCCCATTGTTCTGTCAAGGCTGTTAAGTTCTTCATTTATTTGCAGTAATAACTATATCAGTCCGTGTAACCTGCCCATTAGTTAATTTCTCTTGTGCTATGCTTGCCAGATCGTCTATACATTTCAGCCTTTTGCTATGCGTATTTAGTGCATTTGCATAAGTGACCTGAGAACATACATTACATTCACATTTGGTTTTTTTACCATTTGGCAATGCATAGCACTCATTACAATCACAATATTTATTTGCTTTCCTCTGGTCATCTGACCTTTCAACATATTTATGTCTATGCTGTGATGAACCATTGTACTCATTGAATTTAGCATTTTTCTAAGTTTCCTGTTGATCATATGATCTGTTTATACTTATCGTCTTGATAATAGGAGGCGTATCGATTTGTGTCCCTCCTTTGTGGATGTAGATGTATATTGTTGTGTTCAGCCCTTTCCCTTGCATTTCTATCCACATGTACATAATAGTTATATAGTGCACCTTCACCTAGGTTCCAAACGGGGAGCCATTCTGTGTGTTTGGGTTTACATTTGTAATGCGTGATTCCATTTATTATTGAGGTAGCTACTATTTTGTTGATAGTCTCCATTTTGTCCTGTGGTTTTGGTATTGATTCATTGTATGTATTATTGTCCTTTACTCAAATTGATAGTTGTATTAGGGGATTTGTTTGGGGGCCAATTTCAATAAGGAGTAAATCCAATTTGGTCGTGTGTCTGGCCTGTTGATCCCAGTGTAACAATTATGTCATTGGCCTGAAACAGATTCTGGTTTGAAGAGTGTTTTCGGTGTGTACAGCTTAGAGTACCTTGCCAAGTAGCCGTAAGACGAAATTTAAGAGGGAAAGATGAAATTATTTACAGGATTAGATTGTTATGGTATTGAGATTAAAGCCACTGTAATATGTGTTCAATTCTGTATTTGTTTATATCTTTCGTTTGTAATGTATCCCATGGTTTGACTTGTTTCAGTAAAGTTTGAAATGAATCTATTGAAATTGTCAGTTTGTAGTCAACCTCATTACCTTCAACCCTTGTTGACACCAGATTTCCAAGAACCTGTGATTAGTAACCGACCAGTTAATTAGCTCTTTAGGATCTAGTTCCAAATTACTATTTAGAACGCTGCAAGATAAAATGTCATTCGTTGACGTCACAATCTCTGGATTACAATTTACCTCACCAGTTGATGGCAAATTGTAACAAGTTCCATTGAGGCGTACGTTGTTGTCTGGATCGGTATTAGATTCACCAGTCCGTATCTCAAGTATTCAACATATTCAAATTAGTTATTATGTAATCGACGTCACAATTAGATTCTCATTTTGTCATTAAGTAACGTCACATACAATGTAGTCGATTACGCATAAGATTACATCGTCACATATGCCTTCTCTGTAGCATAAGCCACTTTCTTATTTAACCCATTACCTTGAGTCCACTTTTATCTATTCCTCCTCCCGCCCCCCCCCCCCCCCGCCCCCCCCCCGTCCGCCCCCATCTCTAGCTAGGCTCCAGCCATGTGTTGCGCGTGTTGGATCGGTTTATATACTTCGAACCCTGAATGCACAGAATCCCTATTTCACGATAACTATACAGCTAACCTGTTAAATATTTTTAACCTAATTTGACCGGGGCTGTTGCTGCCTATCAGATTGGTTATTAGGCTTACATAGTAAAAATATACATTTCGTCCAACTGACGGACTATCCCAGGTTCAGTATTGCTGTCAATTATGATTGTAACGTCATGTGATGTACGTGATTATGACGTCATATACTTGATTGACAGATCGGATTCATCCATTTCAAGACAACTATATCTAGACCGTGTATGGTTTGTGATGATCAACGCGTTAAATGCTACCTTTGACTCAACTTTAAGCAGCCGCAGGACATTGTAATTCACACTTCTGTCATAGTCTGGGTTTTTTGCTTTTAGTGACCAGATATTGCACATATTAATTAGGCTCTAGATATTTATTGACAGTCCTATTAGAATTGTATCACACAATTTATATCAGCATTTCCGCTTTTATCGTCGTCGTCGTCGTTGTCGGCTGCGGCGGCGGAGGCGGCGGCGGCGGCGACACCGTCAACGCAATAATGACGACGACGACGACGACAACCGCGGCGAACCACCACCACCACCACCACTAACACCACCACTAGTGACACTGTTGATATCATCGTCATAATCTTTATCATCACCTTCATGAAAACCATCACTGTACATAACACATCTTAAATTATAAAAGTGGTGACGGGATATCAATCTCAGTGTGGTGGTTAATCGAGCTGGCGGGATTTCCGGGTAAGCCGTTCGCAACTCCTCCTCCTGATAAGTGGTACGCAGCGGTGGGACGTCTGCACATGAATCCCATCCCAGCACACAAGACACACACAGTTCAACAACCCATATTTATGCATCGTTATCGTTATTTTCGTCGCCACAGTCGTTAGCCTTAGAGGACTATGGTATGACTATAAAAGCCTCATTGTCCTGCTATCTCAGGAATGCGTATCAGCTTATTGATAGGCAGATAGAGCTGTTTGGCAAGTCAACCTCAGCGCGCCATTATCGCCACATTAACCCAGTTATCTCTTTATAAGATGCGCTCATCCTTGTATAATAATTATATATCATATTAATATATTCTTATATTATAGTAAAGCGTATGTTGGGAATTGTGTGACTTCTTATATCTGAGTGCGAAAAAACAACACTTCTAAACAAACCATCATTCACCCTACAGGCAAACCTCTCTATAGCAAGCATTTGGGTCACATCGTGATAGTTTCTCACCACAGGTGGTCGTAACAGCCATCTGCTTAGAGAAGCCAACACCAACCACGTCGTGTTACTTTCTGTAGGTTGAATGGTTAAGTGGGTTATTTTGAAAATATCTACTGAACGGAGACATCCCATTGGCTCGCACTAACTATAATTGTGGTAGCTAATCAGGACTCAGCGCTATAGATGCGCATAGTCATGTTATTTAGGTTTAGTTACGGTTATATATATATATATATATATATATATATATATATATATATATATATATATTTATATATATATATATATATATATATATATATATATATATATATATATATATATATATATATATATATATATATATATATATATATATATATATATATATATATACCTTATTCTCAATAATTCCCCATGTCATGTGTCCTAATATTCAATGTTGAATGTTAGGTTTTTGGTAACGCATTAACTGCACACGTCTCGCGAGATGATATTAGATATGAGATAAGAATAAGTATCACGTGGATAACGAGTGGCCAGCGCAGAAAATATGGGTCACATCATAACAAGATGTTATCTGTGAGCTTAATTTGAGTTTCCCTTCAACTTACATCTTAAAAATAATAATTATGAAGAGAAAGTGTATTTAAGTTTATGTCAATGATATGAATATAATAAAACAAGACATCATTGTTTAAACTTACGGGCTATTGGTGGAAATCGGCATTTTGCATTTCCAAATGCAAAGTTAGATTTTGGACTCTGTTTATTGTTTACGAAACTTAAAAGTGTCGCCAATATATTGATTTTTTCGGTTACGCCGGTCTGTCAGTTTGCTGGTGTCTAATCGCGGTTAAGTTTGTGGTGTAGATATCATCTTATACCTTGGCATAGCTTCACCATATTTGAATAAACTTGGACACATGCTTTCTTATGTCAATTTAATTGGTTACCATTATATTGAGGCCATCAAGTCAAAGTTCAAGGTCACTGTGACGTTGGTATACAACTCTCTTTTACGGCTAAGTTTTTGGTTTAGATCCGCATAGGTGACTGTGTCGCCTGATATCTCGATATTGCTTCACCTTATTGGGGCACATGCTTACTTATTTCAAGGATATTGAGCACAAAAGTTTTGAAGCCATGTGGTCAAAGTTTAAGGTCACTGTGAACTTGATATTAAACGGTTACGTTTTTGCTTTGGCTCAACATATCGTCGTATACATATTTCGGCATGGTTTCACCCTATTGGGACTAAACATGCTCACATGTTTACCTATTTCAATTGGATAAAGTACAATGAATTGAGATCCACGGTCAAGGTTATTGTAACATTTTAGGGCTGTCAAATAGATAGACACCATATACTCATATTCAGTAATATAGTAAAATATTTAGTGACCAATATTAACCTTTCTGGTATTGCAAATCCATGCCAAAAAATGCACCATAGGAACTGCATGGGGATTTTCGGTATTGATATTTGAACTGCGACTACGCCTAGAGTTTTCATCAGATCGCCACCATATTTGGGTAGCATATTCCCCTTGGGGATCCGACCATCTCCCTCGATTATAAGGTCAACGGGTAAGGTTAGCCAGCAGTGGTCAACGTTAAAATGTGTTATTTTTTGTCGGAAATGAACTCCACTTTGACAGAAAAGGTCAAAAGAAAGTGAAAATTCGGAAGAGAGTTAGCCACACTAAGTTGATTCGTGTAAAGATCACTAAATCTCTTAAAACCTCAATTTTCCAAATTCAACGGCCGATAGCTGCCTTATTTGATGACGGATATAACATCGCTTTTGACGGTCTAGAATTTCCACACACATCTGTTTAACATTTGAACGAATCGAAATCGTTCCATGTATTCATTCACACGATATTCAAATTTTACTGAGATAAAATTGTCCAAAATCTGGAAAAGCATATTCTGAGAATGTCTGTTTAAATGTCTGCTTATAGAGATGCTATAATTAAGTAATCTGTTCGTATTTCAATATTACTACACGATTTGAACAGAAGTGGGATGTTTCATTATTAGTCTGCACGTACAAAGTCCACGCTGACTATTATTCTAACACTAGTTCATGCTTTTTACCACTTATCTTCTCCTACAGTTCGGGCATATCATCTCCAAACTTAGGACACTTCTAGGATACCATATGGCTTGTTTTGTTTTTATTTTACTTTTGAATCTGGTTTATGATTTCAGAGAAATCTGCTTTTCTGTTCTCAAAAAGACCCATAGAAAATGTATGAGAGCGATATACGGACAGTGACTCCTAAAGTGTTGCTCGGATCGCTATAAAATGTAACAGGCTTCTAGCATCTGTAGACACTCATCTAACCACCAAAGGGTTTTCTTTCATTGAGAGATCGTTTGTGTAAATGTTGTGTAGCTTTTGACATCACGATACTTCATATTATTAGAGTGGCCAAATGGTTGAAATTTGGCACATACGTAGACATACTACGGTACCATTGATTAATAAAATAGCTGACACATTACCATTTTTAGTATAGCATATCATTGTCTCAAAAAGATGTATGGGAGAGATGTTTGGACAGCGACAATATGCCTACATGGCAAGCTATATATTTACCGCCCATATAGCACTGACATCTAAACTCGATGACAAGTTGATTTACAGTTTAATTGCCAGTTATGTCGAATCAAGCAAGCTAATATAGGTTAATTGACGCCATCATCAGGTTTCTCGTATCTCATAACTGGACATGATAGACCCTACTAGACATAAAACCACCATAATCATGTGATTCCAAAGCCGGCATATGTTGTATTTTTTAGATATATTTAAGTATGTACTATTTATTTATGTTTAATATAAATAATTAAACATTTAAATTGTATTGACTAATTTTGGCCATTGAGATGGTTACTACTCAGAGACAATGTACATTATAGATATGGTCATTGTCAGTGTCCAAGCAATATTTTGCCCAACCCACCCCTCCTAATGGCTATCCCTATAGCAATTTGTATAAAGATATTTCACATGGTTGTAAATTTTGCTAATTGAAGTTTAGAGAATTATCACTCGGATTGCAGGAAATGCCTTCTGAGAGTATATAATTCTCTAATTCCCAACCTTGCTCCCTTACAATGGAATAAACCTGCGCCTCTCTGGAAACCTCCCACCCCAGCCACCACAACCCCCACCCATCCACCATCCACCCCTCCACTACACACACGCACACACGCACGTACTCAGACACTCACGCACGCACACACTTCCTGCATGGTGCTGCTACTGGTAGGTGGACTTGCGAATATTTGGAAAAGGTTTAAAACATCAGGTAGGAGAGACGAGCTGTGTGCCTTCGTAAATACTGACTAGTACCCACATAGAAAATGTGTCAATGGTCTTATCTACAAAAAAAGACACAAAAGACAAAGGCGTTAGACTACCAGAGACTGTTGGTGATTGGAAAGCTAGCTGTTCCTGGCAGGGCCGGATTAAGGATGTCATAGCTTGTAAGCATCTGCTAACGAAAGACTGACGCAGTGGTGTTGCAACACCAGAAAGGGAATTTGAGGATCGTGCCGACAACAGCCATACCGCCCCCACACCCACTTCCACCCATCCACCCCGAACATTTTGAAATCTGAATGCTGTTAGACTCTCCTGCATTTCTGGAGATAAATATGGAACATAAGTTGGTTGTTAGATTAGTACATATTTTGTCACTGGTTAGGAATTTAATACCACCCCGAGCCGGTTAATTAGACAACTACAACCCACCCCACCCCTTACTACGTTACCGAGTGCATCAATTCACTGGAGGGAATTTCCTTAAATATAGATGCTCTCGGAGGCCATCTCCTGCATTTCTGAACATAATTTACATAAATATAGACTTTCAGTTTGACGTAACAGCTTTGACACATAGCTTTGTTTTTTCATATCTTCCCCAAATTGCGTAGGGCCCTAACTGTCATAGGCCCTTCCAAAATTTCGTAGGGCCCAAACTGTCATAGGCCCTTCCATAAATTCCGTAGACCCTAAAAATAGTGCTTAGTGTGTCTAACGGATAATCCGGCCCCGATTTCTGGTGTTATTAGGCGTGTATTAGCTATGAAGGTTAATATGGAGGAAAATGGCATTGGTTTAATTGCTTCATTGAACTGGACTGAATTCAATTAAAACCTAACTCAACAAAGTTGCTATATAATGATGTTAAATAAACAATATCTATCTTACCTTTACACAGACAATGTAATGCTCCATAGAGATGACAGTTTCCAGACGTGTGTGCCAGAATGGTGACAGGGGAGGCAGAATATGGAAATGGAGGGGGTGGTTGTAGGAGACTTTTTTCAGAGGTTGGCATAAAGCACACATTAAAAATATTCTTGTGTCATTTCAAATCATTAAATAAATATAACGTAACTGTGTGATACAGAATTGTTTATTGAATAAAGTTTCTATTGCCAGAGCTCACATAGAGTGCATCCACATGACTTGGCTACTGGCAATTGCCTTGATTTTGGTAGATTGGTGATTCCCACAGCTCAGATGTTGTCGAGAAAAATATTTTCCGAGCCTTTTGTTAGGAGAAAACGTGTAAAATTCATATAATCTTACAGCCAACTGAAATTCAGGACAACTAGTTTTTAAAATCTCTTCGAAGATAACCCTAGAGAATTACCCCGCCCATACATGTTGTTATGAATTTCTTATTTTGGACCACCAACCTCAGCCTCCCGGTTTTAGATTTCTTCCGCCACTCCTATTGTATTCTGCAATGATTTCATTCGAAACATTATGAACCTCGCAAAAGACCATCTCTAATATTACCCTTATTAACGAGATCTATACAGATTCTAATATTATCATATCTTGTTGCATGATCTAATTATTACAATTCTTCATATGTAATGTGAAATAGCAGAGAACATTAAGTTTTAAAGAATAGCAGCATCTAGAGGTATAGATCACTATTATTCTTCCTTGGTCTTTTGAACCATCACCATATTAACAACTCCCAGTCAGTTTAGCCTCAAAATAACCAAACAATTTCTAAATCCTGAAGGGTGGGTGAAAAACATGAACATTTTAGGCAAGAAATTAAAGAATGTGGGCAAAAAATGAAAAGACTTGGATATTAAATGATGACCACTGATTAACCAATAATGTCAAATTCCAATTCAACAGGCCCAAAACCTGTATTATTGCCATGTTCACTGAAACTTCACTTTAATTCAATTTAACCCTATACTTACCAAGCCAACCAAAACCCACCTATGCAGTGGTATTGAGAATGTTTTCAAGAATGTATTACTGTAATGCGTGGCTCGATGACTGGGCCATTCATTCCAGTGACACAATTTCAAAAAATGTCTTCTTGGACTGAAAATAGACATTCACTATGTAAAAATGGCAATTGTCTTAAAACCAATCTTCACCATTAAAGGGTTAATCAAACGAATTCAACTGGCTAGCATCCGGAATGCACATAATACTGGAAATCCATACTGAGATACACACTGGTATTATCACCAGGCGTATGGACAAAACAGCCAGTCACATGACATGACGAATATACATGTGTGTATGCTGTCTCTGGGGCATGTTGTATTTTTCATATAGTTGCTGTATTGACTGAAATATAAACAGGATATTACATTCTTAACCCTTAAATGGTCAAGATCGCTCAAGAAAATTGAAATGTTTTCTCATTGAGGTTCAAGAGGCTAGTTTTGGTAATCTACCACTGTAATCACCGCCTCGTTTATCGACCCAGTCATTTCAGTGGTAAATTTTCAAAAATAATCTTACTTTGGCCTACAAATTGACATTGATATCACTGCAGAAGCTGGGTTAGCCGACTAGGGCATTAAAAGGTTAATAAATAGAAACTCAGCTTTATGGTTATTATATTATATATAACATAACGAGCCATCTTTAATCACGATACAGATGAACTACCACACAGTTCTGACTCAACAGTCGACATACATAACTTTCAACCTATTAAGCTTTAATTGTCAAGATTTGTCAAGAAAATGAAAATTTGTGTTCAGTGGATGTCCATGTACAGATCAAGAGACAGTTTTAATGTATCACTGTAATGACTGCCTCTGCTATCAAACTATCCATTTCACTGGTAAATTGTGTGAAATTCTCTTACCTTGACTTGCAATTTGACATTTGTCATGACCAATGCAGAAGCCATTCATGACCGGCTTGACCAATACACTGCCCGTAAATGCTTAGTAAATCCATGGATTTGGTAGGACATGGATGTATATTTAGAATATGGCTACTGGGATCTTGGTTATCAGTCAAAAATAGGCAGTATCGCTTGCATGTCTGGTATATGCTATTACATGTAGTTAGTCGTGCTGGGGGGAAGGATTGGGTTTGTGCCATTAATAGAATGAAAATCTGTTATTAGTCAAGTATATTATTATTTTAGGGGGCTGCCAATATGTCGTCTATAGTACACTATATTGTTTTAACCAATACATGCAGAGCGCATTCAAAAGAGCGTGGAATAGTAGTAGACAACTGTATCACGGAAATATAGGACATGTTTGTAGAGCGGAATTTTATTAGACTGTTTTAAACAAAACACTAAATCTTTGCAACACAATGTCCAATAATGACGGTGTTGGTAAACATCTACATACGATTACTAAGATATTAAGAAATGTAGGTCATAGGGCGTAATCAAAATAAAAGGTCGCCGGCGTACCTCTAATGTGGCGGGCGTAATTTATGACGTCACCAGAAAAACGTCTATGCAGGAAATCTATTGAATATTTTGAAGCAAATCCGACTGTCGGCTGTTGCTGCATATGGCAGCAACAGCTCCCAGTCAGTCTAGCCTCAAAATACCCAAACAAAATCCTGGAGAGGTAACTCATATTTTTTTTATTACCCAACATAATGTTTATTAATTTGTACCCCGTTACGGAGCTAGATACTCCCCTATGTATTGTGACGTCAGCCTAAATGTGGCGCAACTGTGTATGACGACATCAACTGAGGATGACAACATAAACGAGTACGACATAAACTGATTTAGCCGTCTGCTCGCTAAATCACTCGCACACGTATACAGTATTTGATTGACAGATGTAATTTCAGTCAATTCTACGTGGTATATGGTTCGCTAGAATAGACACGTCTGTCTGCAGGTTAATTTCATAGTAACCCATTTCGGTGCGTGACGTTGGTTTTATGTATTCAAATCATAGTGCTATTTCAATTAATAGCTAATATTTAAGACATAACAGCTTGTTTAAAATCGCATAAATTATATACGCAAATTATTAAATATTATTATTATTAAATTTAGTTGTTTATTAATTTTATAATGAATACCTTTATTTCATTAAACTTACATCGTCCTTTATCGATGTATATATTCTCTTCGCATCACCCTGAGCTTGCCACATTGAATCACCGAATTCCATATTGAATATTTAATTAGATATCACCATACAAATCTGCTTGCTATTGCCTTCACATTAACATCATTCTTGGGGCCAGCAAATTCTAAACAAGAGCGATAATCCAATAGTGCATAGATCGTTTACATTTCCTTTACAGACTTATCTCTCTCGGATCATTAAAATCAATTCTGGAAAAGATTATCGATGGTTTCGCTGAGCAGGGTGTTTGTAAAAATAGCTCAGGTTGATATTCCCAAGGCGCTTTGCCATCGTGTTGAAGTGAATCCTCCAATCACATTAGCCAAAGCTGACTTAATTCAATTCATTCTAACCGAATTGGAAGAATTAGGTATATTTGAATCAGAAGGGGTTACTAGCTATTCGCCATGCAGCCCACAACCTAATTCTCTATCTCTCCCACCTAAAACCGACAGCCTTACCACCGTAACGATTTTGAAAAAAAAAACCGCTGGTTAGACCGAGCGTGAATTGGAGGCCTTACGTTTTAAAGTTCTCGAGTTGGAATCAAAACGTCTTGAAAATGACAGTAAGCGGGTTGAAAGTGATATCGTTCAAATGCAGAAAAATGCAATTCAGGGTCAACGTCCAAATAAATACGAGCGTTACCTTGATATTTCCCGCGAGGCAAGGCTTGTACCACCATTCAATGAAGCAACTCCGGATGCATTCTTTCTGCTTTTGATACAGCAACCAGGACATTTCCTTGGCATCGACGATATGGGCATGTCTCTTGAGGACATCTTTGTCCAGCAAAGCCCACACTGCCATTGCTTCTCTTCCTCGTCAAGATGAAGATCAATTTTACATTTTGAAATCAGCCATCTTGAAAGCATATTCATTGACGGCTGAGAATTATCGACTCAAATTTAGGAGTACTAATTTAGTATTCAAATATAGACCACGCGAACAGGTTAAACACTTACGCAAAGGTTTAGCAAATTGGTTAAAGGCGGAGTCAATAGAGACTTTCAACACATTTCAAGAATTAACACCCCTCGAGCAATATAAGAGCCTTCTGTATGAAAAAACATCGAGTCGATTAAATATGTTTCGTAACATTAAAACAATTGATGAGGCAGCAGAAATTTTGAAGATTACTTGAGTGAGAAACAGGCCTCATGAATACGTTACATGGCTTACCTAACGCTCCTAGGAAGTCGAGGTCTGAGGATAAGAACTAGACAAATAAGTTTAGAAATAAAATAAAAAATGGTGACTCCAAAGATTCTCAGCCATCTAAGCACCCATCAGCGAATAACACTAATAATCATCGCGAGCTTTCATCGTCACAGAATGATAGAAATAATTCTAGTGAAGTCCATGACCGTTCTCCTGCTGGGGTAATATGTCAGAGCTCTGGTGGGTTGGGGCATTACGCTACCACCTGCACACAACCAAAAGACACAAGTTTATTAAATCTAAGGCCAAATCATCTATGGTTGTTGACCATGGTGAAACAGCAGATACTGATTCTGATATACATGCTTGACATGATAAATTAGTCAACGACTATCCCGATGTTGAGAAGGATTATATCCCGTATTATTCAACAGAATATGTAAGCTTACTTGTAGATAGAAATAGCATTGCACCTATACCTGTTACAATACTACAAGATGCAGGGGCCAACCAATCACTTATTTTAGGATTTGTCCTCATGTTCTCGAATGAATCATATACTGGGACAAGCGTCCTAGTCTGTGGTGTATCGTTGGAGTATTTAAAAATCCCACTCCAGACTCCACAATATACAAACGATGAGTCACACATAGTCGAACAAATAGTATCGCCACTTGAGTACCGTTATAAAGTACTTGATAAATCCCACAATGGTCGTAGTTGTGGATGTAGCTTTGGAAGAAAAAAGACTACGACCATCGCTACACGAAATTTCTATTTGCCAAATATTCACGAGGATGTGATGAAATTTAGCAAATCTTGCCATACTTGTCAATTGATGAGAAAGCCAAACCAACCAATCCCTAAAGCGCAATTATCGCCGATTCTGGCATGTAATCAGCCATTTGAAGAAAGAATTATTGACGTTGTCGGTCCTTTAAATAAGCCGAAATCACAAAATCAGAATTTACTTACAATTATGTGTTCGTATACAAGATTTCGGGAGGCTACACCTTTAAGAAATGTTACCGCGAAATCTGTGGTAAAGGCAATTATTAAATCATTTACATCTTTCGGCTTACCACGGGAGATCCAATCGGACCAAGGGTCAACGTTTACATCTAACGTGTTTTCTCAAGTTTGTGAAAAACTAGGTATTAAACACATAACATCTACTGCATACAGTCATGAATCTCAAGGTGCATTAAAACGGATGCACGAAACCTTAAAATCAACGCTGGAAAACTATTGTCTTGAAAACATGCGTCACAGGGACGAAGGAATTAGTCTATTAATGTTTTATATGGGAGACACTGTAAATGAATCTTTAGATTTTTTTCACCTAATGAACTGGTTTTTGGGCATACTGTCCGCAGCCCATTAACATTGCTGAACGAACAGTTATTGACCCCAAAAAGCGATCATAGCTTATTAGATTATGTAACTAATATGCGCACACGCTTATACAATACTAGACATTTGCGGCAGAAAATGTAATGTCGAGCCAGCAGAAATTATGGTATGATAGGATGTCTCATGAAAGACATTTCGTCGTTAGTGACAAAGTAGAAGTAGCCATCACAGGTCAAATATGAAGGACCATGCGTCGTCGCAAGTCGTGACGGAGAGTTAAACTACTGGATTAAAACACCTGGTAGAAGAGAAGCTACACAATACTGTCACATAAATTTACTTCGATAATATGTCGACACAAGTAATGTTATGCCATGTAAAGATGTATCCATTGTACAGACATGGCTGACCTGTAACAAAGTTTGAACTTTTAAAGGGGCACTGGCAGGTGGCGTTGACAGCTCGCGCTAGACCAATCACCGCTTTTGTCACAAATAATGCTTTCCATATATACGTCCGTTTACAATTCGGGTTAAAAAACTCAGGGGCAACATTCCAACAATTAACGCATACCCTTATCGCTCCAATAAGGAATTTGGGATTCTTATCTCGATGACGTCACAATATATACAGACGATTAGGATGAACTCGTCAAAACAATTCCAGAATTTTTCTCCCGAATGTAAGAAGCTAGTCTAACCATCCATCTACCAAAGAGGGAAATAGCAAAAGCTACAGTAACGTATTTAGGTCAGGGTCAATTTCGTCCAAAAACAGCCACAGCCGAAGCTATTAACAGTTATCCTACACCAACAACAAAGAAAGAATTAATGCGCTTTCATGGTATGACTGGAATTTTCAGCAAATTTTGTAAAATATTGTCTACAATAGCTTCACCACTGACTAATTTACTAAAGAAGAACGTATAATTTAATTGGACATTTAAATGTAAAGACGCATTTGACAAAATTCAGCAGTCCTACATTTTAACCCTGTCCTGGCAGCGCCGAATTTCAACAAACCAATGAAGTTATTGATGCTAGTGATAGTGGTGTAGGAGCAGTGTTAATGCAATCGTATCAACAACGTCACGATTCTGCTGTTTGTTATTACTCTCGCAAATTTGATAAGCATGAGCTTCGTTATTATACGGTAGAAAAAGAATGTTTAGCATTAATTGTATCATTACAACATTTCAACATATATTTGTGTTCATCAAAATTCCAATTGACGTGTGTACGGATCACAATCCTCTAACAAAGAATGTATGGTAAGAATCAAAGAATTTACAGATGGAGTTTAAGTATCCAACCTTATAACTTGAATATTTTACATATTAAAGCTCGCGACAGCGTTTTGGCTGATGCATTATCACGAGCATTCACGGGGGTGTGTGGGGGGGGGGGGAAGGGGGCATGAGACGTCACTCGTGTATTTTTATGATAACGAGTGATGATGTTTTACATTGGGATTTGGGTTTTAGTCAATACTGGCTCCTTTCATGATGCAGGAAGTGTTTATTAATCCAAATTTATAATGCATCATCCGATTAGGTATCTTCCATATATTTCTCCATCCCAACCCATTGTGATGAAATACCTGATCGTGTCACCGTGACGTGTGAATGATGTCATCTAAATGTCAAGCATAGTAGGCACCAAAGCTCATACCACGCTCATTAACACATCAAAAGCATGAGAACTGTACTTGTCATGTCCATTGCAAAATTTGCTGCGAGCAGCTTGTGTGCGTGTGTATGCATGAGTGGCGCTATTACGTCAGGAATGTATGGCTCTTACTTAAGAAGAGTAACGTGCATCGCTATGACAAGAAATTGTTGTAATATTTATTGTAATATTTAATATTTCACTTGAAGTATAAATATATATATTTGAATGAACAATTCCCTGGGCATTGCATCTCAGCCTACATTCACTATTGTTAGGTTGCCATAAGAATAAGATATGCTTACTTAGGCTCTTCCAGCACTCGGGCATTTAACAGCTCAGTGAGCAGTTTATATACAATCGACAAAACGAACTTTGGCATTTCTGAACAATCAGCATGTGGACTAACATGCAAGTCGTCAAGCCACGGTGATGATGCCGAGGGTATGGGCGTAATGTTAGTCGTTAAAAATATTCTGAGGAATCGCCACGTACATATGTTCCTAGAAGATTGAAGTTAATCGTGTTGTACAGTATGCTATTATTGTGCCGAATTGAGGCCATACTATAATGGCCGCATCGGTATGATAGTATCCTGAAAGTATTCGACCATTCTCCCTGGTTGCGACTATCCATATGAGAAGTCCGGTCGTAAGTGAGTCGGCGGAATTCTGTACTACTAGCATTCTGTTCCAACCATCGACAATCGTCTGCTTCGGAAATTACCATGAAAATTCGCTTCTCCGTCGGCAGGATTTTCGTCTGTGCCAGATGATGGATGCCTTCGACCAGTCGCCTAGATTCAGTAAATGGTACCGCTCGGACATTTCGGCTATTAGAAATTCAGTAGACTGTTCAGTTATTTTGCAACCTCTTTCAGCTTGTATTAAGGTTTCACACTCTCAACTGGGTTTCACAGGGCAAATTTAAATATAATATATATAACTAGGTTACTTCAAGCATCATATCATATGTGTATTGTGAAGTCATCGTATTCTAATTGTTCTCGGTTCAAAATGTGTTGAAATAATAGTGAACACATTTTAGATTTCAACAATTTTAATACAATTCTTGTCTTATTATATCGTGATGTCGCCAGCAACCTTTTTCATTATGGCCAGATTTCAGTCGTAGTGTGCATTGCAACCGAGATTATAACACTCTTAGGTCAACTACAAAATTTTGTCAAAATCCGGAATTTAAATTATCAGATTCAACACTTCTTTATGAAGTACATCATCATCAAATGCAATTTTGCATGAGTAGCCATTTTATTTATAATATGTGTAGTCCACTCTAGTCGAATCAAATCCTACAGTATTATTAGATGATAGCAAGCCCCTAGTCCTTATGTTGCCTTGAAGGGTTATCGTTGCATCATTCTACCATAAAAACACCCGTTGCCACTACGTCATGGTAAGATTACGTCAAGTCTATCATTACCCGATATAAAGTATGCATGACGATATAAACTGAGTGTGGCGACATAAACTGAGTGTGGTGACATAAACTGAGTATGACGATATAAACCGCATATGGCGACGTAAACTGAGTATGATGATATAAACCGAGTATGACGACATAAACTGAGTATGGCGATAATATGAAAATAGGCGTTGCCTATAAGCGAACGCAGACATCATTTATTGCTTAAATTAATATTATGTATTTGTATAGGGCCGAAATGTTCTAAATACGCATGCCCATGTAAAAGTAGATTTGAAGAAAAATTTTCATCACGCTTGTAGGGCCTTCGGCAAAATCCAGTCCACGATGTTCACAATAACATTTACGCTTATTGTCAGCGATATCCACCAGTATTAAATGCAAGTATTTAATTGAACCTCTTGAGCAAATAATGATGTATACGAGTGTGATTGTGTCACGAGCGCAGCCAACCGATAACAGGCTTATGTACTCGTAGGTAATATGATTATCTGGACATCTTTCAATGGTTAGCATTATTAGACAATTATACACCAGCTAGCACTCGCACTGTAACATGTCTAGTAATCATATCGTGTGCAGCAGCTGCATTCTGTGACTCCATATGTCTATGGCACAATGCCAAGTACATTACCACTGTAAGGTCCATAGAAATTTAATGAAAATAAGCCACATCCCCATCTCACCTCCGGAGACTCACCCACGCATGGCCAAAAAAGTAAACACCCCCCCCCCCCATACACCTCATGCACTATCTCACACTGACAAATACAATCACGGAACATAGTAGCGCAATAAAATATCCCCATGTACATATAGAAAAGTGTAAGGCACTCTGGGAGCAATGCGCTGGGTAAGTATCATCAGAAGTCCATAATACTAGGGACTTCTGGTATCATTAAATGCATCGGCCAGTACAGCAAAGTACATGTCATATCATTGGAAGAGTGCTAATTCCCTGACAACAAGGGTGATAAAGCACAGGTGAGGCAACATGATTGCAAATTCCCGGAAACAATGTGAGAGCCAGATTTGCCAGTGACTTCCCGCCATAGATCAAATTGTATCCCCTACAAAGAGAGACATCATAAGCATAACTGGAATGTAAGGGTGTGTCCAGTATAAACAGTTAATTTTGTGGTATTGTGACAGTTTAGCAACCGAGGTAGCTGCAGTACTGTATCTCCATATACTCACGACGTTACGTCTACCTAGGCGGTACATGTCCCACCATAACTGAAAGCTGCAATTAAAACAGATTTTCGTCTCTCTTGTTGAATTTGGCACTTAAAATCGCCCAAATTTCACACAGGCGTACCTTATTAGCCTGTTATCGAAAATTATACACTTTATTGCAAAATAGTTCATATATTTTGATATAAGCGCCAATACATTCGTGGCCGCGCGAATCCCACACCAGATCCAGCGCGCCAACCATGATTCTTGCCGATATGAATCATGGGGAATACACTGTGAAATTTGGACGATGTAAGTACAAAACTCAAGAAGCCAGACGAAAATCTGATTTAATTGCAAGATTTTTGTACAGTTCGCATCGTACCCCCAGGCTTTGTGTATGTGTGTGTGCGTGCGTGCGTGCGTGTGTGTGTAGGTGCGTGTGCGCGTGCGTGCGTGCGTGCGTCCGTGAAATCATCCCTTCTTCGCTCTGGCCCACTGTGTCTTGTCTTCAGCCGAAATCCGTAGCTTCCTCAAGTCCATTCTTGACTTAATTTGCCGAGTTCTGCTTTCCCGAGGTCACCTCGTAGCACGCTTAGCGGATTTAGCAATGGCTTTGTATTTGCTGGCTCCTGTGGCTCTCTGTGCTGATGTGTCTTCTGGCATCCATAGCACATGAACAACCATGGACCATCTTTGATGGGCGACCTTTACAGACAGCGATGACGTATTACACATTTTGTATAATGCATCATTAGAAGTTATGCTGTCTGGCCATTGGTGTCCAGTGATGGTGCGGAGGTTTTTGCCGTGGCAGCCATCGAGTTTGTCTAGAGCTGCCTTTGGAGCTGCCCAGCTGTTACAGCTATACAGCATGAATGATATGCAGGTTGCATTGTATAAACACAATCTTTTTATCAAGCGCACCTTTAATTTATAGAGCAATAGCTTCCAGAGGGGCCGATCACCTGTGAGCAACCACACATTACATACATAAGAGAGTCGTGATAACGTTGCAGCAAACAAAAAAACCCAAAAAAAACCATAAAAAAAAAAATAAAAAAGCTCCCATACCCTACTGGCCACCCACCCCCCCCCCCCCCCGCATTACCGCCGGCCAGCCGGCCTCTCCATCTTCTCTCTTTTCCTGCGCAGGTTTTTATGTGGTTCCCGTTGCTCCTTTTTCTGTGAGTGTACCCCTACACTAGTGAGAACCCTTTTTTTGTTCGAAACTGGGTACCATCTAGCTGTGGTCCTTTGAGAGATTTGAACCATATTTTATTTCGGCGCCGTTACGAATTGAGTCAACGGGGAACCGATAACAAGCCCACAAATAATGACATTTATCTTTTATAAATTGTTGTGCAATAATAGCAAACAGATCAATCGGACTGATAACGCACTGATAACTACATTTTGAAAATATTGAAAACAGTCTACAGCAGTCTAAAATATATATACGTATGCGTACTGGCGTTTCTGATGGCAATCTGTAGGCATATATTCCCTCTGCTCTGTGAAACACCTACAAACAACCCCCACCCCGACCAGCCCACCCCCAGGCAGCCCTCTCCCACCAGCATGTGATACCAAAAAAGCCCCATATTAGAGAAACGCAACTGGATAGGTACACACATCTGTTAGGGACATTGGTGAAGTACTTCAAAATTTGGCGAGATTGTTACAGCAGGGACTTATAGACACCTACGCCAAGAACCTGGCAGCTCTCCTTCCCGAGAAGCCAACCCCAGCCCCGCGCAGGAAGCTACCAACCACTCCCGAGAAGCCAAACCAAACGCTCTTTTCCGAGAAGCCACCCACCCCCCCCCCCCCCCTCCACCCCCCACGCACCCAAAGCTAGAAACCCCACCCAAGTTCACAGATGAGGAGATCGACAGGTTTCTTGATGTTATAATCCATATGGAAATAATTTTGAATCTTGAAAGCTAACACAGATCTAGGAAACTGGCTAAAGCTGAGCCTATATATAAGTTTAAGCTACCTGAGACTGAGTGAACACCAATATAATTGCAAACCTGGCATAAATCATGAATGTTACCTTGAAAATATCGACATGATAAATATATAAAACAAGCAAATAATTTAAAAGCAAATTAAGGGAGTGGTGTGGCATGGTTCTCAACAATGGACTACTTAAACGACGAACCCAGTTCAGTGGTGGATTATCTTACCATAGGGGGGAACATGGGAAATCTTCTTGACTCCTCTCACCGCCCAGTAGTTGCCTACCTGTAGTATTTTATCACTGATCAATTTCTTTTGAACAAACTGTAATCACCCCTAGTTATCGATGAAATATCAGGAGTTTCAGCCTGATCCGTACAGCACTTCCTGTGATGTCATTTTCATGAACAAGATGTTCACCGGAAAATGGATCAGTCAAAATTCCAGGCACTCAATATGGGGTACTTCTGGCCGAATTTGGTTAAAATCTGGAATTGATTAACCCAATAATACTCACGCCACCCAAAAATGGCTTCTGCAGTAGATCTGAGAAATGCCCATTTCAGACCAGGACTCCAGGAGAACACTGTTTTGGAAATTTATTACTGGAATGCCTGGCTCGATAATCAAGGCAGTCGTTCCAGTGATACATTTTCATAAATAATCTCTTGACCTGCAAATGGGCATTTCCTATGAGAAAATTGATATTTATTTTGAGGAATTTGAGGGGTAACTGGTTTAGGATAAGACATCTGGCCAATCAAATGTCTGAATAGAACATCTGGAGTGTACCACCTTCTAGTTAAATTGGGCTAAAATCAACTGAGCGACCGAGAAGATGCATTTTGACTATTTCATGGAATTTTTTCATAGAATCCAAGATTTTCACCCCAAAACTAACTAATCGAAATTCTGAATAGAAGTTCTGAAGCGTAGCACCATAGGGCTCTTATGGCCAAATTTGGTTGAACTCAACCAAGAAGATGCATTTTAACAATTTCCAGTAAATCGTTTATAAGATGTTTCACCAATCAATTTATCGATCAATCAAAATTCTGAAGAGATATTCTGGAGGCTAACACCATAGCATTCTCCCAGACAAATGTGTCTGAAATTGGTCACAGGAGATGCGATTTGATGGACAGCTGAGTCACGACCACCATGGCATAAGCTCACTTGGTCCAAATAGCCCATTAGCCAATAAAAACAGGTCAAACTGACCTACATGTAGCTTGTAATGGTACAAATTTGCTACAATTTCATTAAGGATGACACATTTATTGGCATTTATCTCATAAGTCGCCATAGCTGTCATGATGTTTTACCTGCGTAGCTAGACGCAATAGTTAACGTGAGAATGGAGTGCTTCGACTTCTCTTGAGTCAAAAATCACAATGCAACAGCTTTCAGCAACAATTTCTTCAAAATTGACACTATGAATAACTCTGGTTCTACTGGAGCAATCGTCTCCAAACTTTGGCCGATGTGTGTCCATGGGTCCCGAATATGTGCACCAATTTTGAGGTCAAAGCTAAATCTCAAACAGTAATAGCTTTCAGTAACATTGCTAGTTCTAAAACAGACACTCTTGACGCCACAGGAGCCCAATTAAAAAATAGACATGTATCAACGACATGAATATGTGTACACATTTGTCCGTGTTATTAATTACACCGAATTACTATTGTATAAGCTCACCCAGGAGATGCAATTTGATCGACGGACGAACACCATGGCATAAGCTCATTTGGGCCTTCAGGTTAGGTGAGCTAATAATGATCTGATATTTTCCGAATTTTCTCAGTTTATTGTAATTTAGCCATGCACGTGAATCATAGTAATTTCAATAGTTGATGCAACAACAATCGTCTATGATTTCACATAGAATGGCTCTACAAATACAAGAGTGTACTGTGAAGGCCCATGCTTTCGTTGTGCTAGCAGTTCACATAGAATGACTGTACTAATACCAGAGTGTACTGTGAAGGCGCATGCTTTCATTGTGCTCTGATTTCACATAGAATGACTGTACTAATACCAGAGTGTACTGTGAAGGCCCATGCTTTCACTGTGCTATGATTTCACATAGAATGACTGTACTAATACCGGAGTGTACTGTGAAAGCCCATGCTTTCATTGTGCTATGGTTTTCTAAGCCCTGTTTGCTTTAACCCTTTCACGGATGAATTCCCCATATATCGTTTTCAGAGCAACCATAGAGGAAAACTGTTGAATATTTTGAAATTGATCTGACTAGAAACTGTTGCTGTCTTAGGAAGCAACAACATCCAGTTAAATCAATTTCAAAATATTCAACAGAATAAGTTTTATGTCGTACGGAATTTATTTTTTTAGGGATTTGTCAATGAAAGGATTATGCTAACACTGCCTTTCAGTCAAATTACTTGCTGAATATCCAGCAGCTTTCTTATATTGTATTAAACCCCTTGAAATAGCTATAGACTGGCAGACTGAAACTGGAATTTCAGGGATAAAACCAAAAGAATTATGAGACTCGTGGACAGCAAAACATCATGGACAAATCAAATCTTGCTCACACTTGATGCAAGTCGTTAAGGTAAAGAAAATGGGAACTGCCAAATGATGTTAATTGGTAACACCATACAGTAATGTAACTACAATAACAAGTAAAGAAGATACAATGAATCAGAATAACGTAAAGTAACTAAACTACCTTAATATGACGCCCTATGCTCATATGTGCGAGGAGAGATAAATCGTAGCCTAATTCTGTTCCTTTATACAAGCCGCCCTGTTATCACTGCACCTGGTATATAAAAGTGATCTGCTAGTCTATCTGCTACCTACAGCAATAGAAAATACCGGAAATTATTCTGAAAACAATTTGACAGGCCACTGGTAGATGCAGCAAAAAATGTTAGTTAAAATGGTTTCAAAATATTATGCTGGCATCATTTTGTGACCATAGAAACATTCAATGATAATTACACCAGCCAACTGGCTGCTGCTAGCAACTACTTCTAGTCAGATTGTTTTCAAAATAATCAGCAGTATTACACCAGTAGCAAGCAGTATTTCTATGTTATAGTATCAATGCACAAATGGAATACTATTTTTGCGTGGCACTTAAACCCCACTGATAGGCGCTTAGCTCCACTTCCAGCTTTGATTGGTTGCAATATGGGTAAAACGATTGCTCAGATTATTCAGATAAATAAATGTTTAATGTCTATGTTTAAAAACATTGTTTTAAGTTATTCTGATTCATCTCTGGTATTTTACTGGAGTTAGTAATTTTATTCCTATGTGATGGTACCAATCCACAACATTTCGATCTCCCCCTTTCATTTTCTTTAAATTACGATATATTATGGTGGTTGTTCTGGAGGTAGCGTTGCTTGATACAAATCTTTAAAATTAATGATAATCAACCATTTCTAATGACTAATACCAAAATTTGACCATTTAAGTTATAATAAATATTGTATTGTGAAAGAGTATTATATCTGTTGTATCGCAACAGTACATATATGATAATATTCTCAGAACAATGAGTCATAGACAGTAGAATTTCGCCTGGTGATTAAAGCACAATATGTACTGAATTGTGTCCCATATAAATCAAATCTGCAGAGTGAGTGAAATGTAGCCGCATGTGTGCATACTGCATATTGTTCACTGTAGGTTATCAATAATAGTTGTGTCTCTGAAGGTAGTCTCCACAGTGAGTGTCCGTGAAAAGCGTTAGTTCTCATCCTACCAGAAGATTACATTCGTCCTTACTAAAAAAACACACTATAACCTCACATATTTAACTGAGCAAATGTATGCACATGACATGTTGTCATCACAGAAAGTGGGTCTAGTCCTCTAAATGGTTAAACCACCTACAATCACATAGATTTCCTCAAGGGCAGTGTCACTCTCATGGTAAGACTGACACTCTGCTACAGACACACCTGCAAAATAAAGGACAGTTATTTTAAGAGAGATGTTGAAATACATGTAAGAAGCGTGTTCCCCGAGTTTGTTGAATCGATATGAAGGGTATTGAAGCACTCGTCAGAATTCTACGTTTTAGGTGAACAAGAATACAAACAGAGAGACATATTTTAAAATAATACTGAAATTAAGCAGTTATTGTCTTGAATAGCTTACAGCATCATTCTTCCTAAATATATACCAGTGTATCTACTTTCATAAAAAACGGACCATTTAAATTACAGCCTCTCGATTTCAAGACAGCTATTCAATAATGATGTTGTGAATATTTTGAAACGAATAATTTGACTGGAAGCTGTCGCTGCAATAGAGAGCAAACGTTCCCTGTAAAATTGGTTTCAAAATATTCAACAGACTGTCCCCTACATTATAACAAATCTGTAATATCCGGTCTGTGAGGGATAAAGGATTAATTTCCTAAATTTAATCATCATGACACCTTTAGTCGTTTTACTTTCGAAATATGGAGACACTAGTGCTTCAATTATTGTTCCTGTAGGCGTATCATGGCTCTCTGATCACCCTTTCCCTGTAGAGGTAATAAGGTATTGCATTCAGATCTGATAGTGTGTCTGGAGCTCAGTATCTCTCACCTAGACTACTGTTGCCAGCAACAGAGTTTTTTAGTTTTAAAAGCACACATTGTGGTCAGACATTTGTAAAGGTAACATGTTAAATGATTTCCTGGGGATTTCTGGAAACCCAAGATAGCTGCTGAAAATAATCCATAAATCAATTGTATATATATTTTACTCGGATACCCATTACTATAGCGTCCTTCCCGCCAAGTTTGATTGAAATCGGCCCAGTAGTAAAACGTATTAATTAATGAGGAGTATCTTTTAACAAATTTAATTCCCAATTTCATAAATCCAAAATGGACACAAGAGATTTAACAACCAGCTTCATACAATTCATACATTCATACATTCGAGAATCATACATGTTTCTCCAGGAGAATTTCGAAGCGGAGTAACCACATGCTCTCCGGAATTTAAATTTAAACCAGTGGGGCGAGCAGTGTTAGTACGCGCCTCTATATTCTATGATCGTTACTAAACAATATAGGCCAGCTATGAGATGTTTGCCTAGAATTAACCTTAGGCAAGAGGAGAACAACCATTCACCTCTCCATGAGAGTCATGATCATACAATGTAGCATCTTAGAGGTAGTTACATCCAGGTATTGTTGAAATATACTGCCATCTTTAAGACAAAAATGTGTGTTGAAATATTTTTGAAATCCTAAATGGTCATTGTAAAAATCAACCAATCAAGTTTGTATCAAAAAATTCCAGAAGTTTTAGGATCATGCCAGCCAGGCCTGGTTAAAATTGGGTCATTTTTAAGAAGATTTTATTATACATTTTGAAAGATTTCTAAAAATTATAGTAAAATCCAAAATGTCCAGTTCAAATCTTCAAATCGCCATTGGAAAATTTACCAATCAAGTTTTTGGATAAACCCTGGGAAGCCTACCATCATAGAGCTATCTAAGCAAAATTTTATTAATATCGGTGGTTAATGACCTGAAGTATTTTTATAAAAAAAGAATTATAGAGGGGCAGACGACAAAAGTAACAGACAGGTGGCATGGTATAAGCTCAGTTAGTCACTTGTCCCTTCAGAGTGGGTGTGCTAAAAACTGCTGATCAAATTTGGCTAAGATTTTAACACAATCTTTGGCTGTGATTCGAGAAAAAATTCACATTCGCATGGCCTACAAATCAAATAATGGATTTATGGATATCCCAGAATCTACTGGTGTGGTTTGGGTTAACACAGGGAGGTGTGTGTGTGGTGCTGGTGGGGAGGGTGGAGTGTGTGATTGTACACTAATTCCACAGCTATGGTTATGTTAAAGACCACTTTCTAACTTCAATGAAACCTTCAGGGTCAATGAGGTCACCTCTAAAAACGGCTTCTGCAGTGGTCTTAAGAAATGTCCATTGGCAGGCCAAGAGAAGGCTATTATTGAAAATGTACCGCTGGAACGAGTGAATCGATAAGCGAGCCAGTCATTCCAGTGGTAAAATTTAAAAAATAATCTCTTGCTCTGTAAATGGACATTTTCCATGAGAAAATCCTAATTTAAAAAAATGCAATGGCTAAAGGGAGAAGAGACTGTATGCAGTGGCTGCTTGTTTGTGTTCCATAAGGTGGTCTCTTTATAGGCACATAATTTCCACTCTGTGACAATATTACTGGTTAATTAGATGGAAGCATTTCAAAATTAAATGGAAATCTAAACTAGCCCATTCATCAAAGAGGCCAGTGGGGCCAGTTAGCGGTGGTCATTGTGATTGTCTCTATTGATGCCTGCTCATTAAAAATAGAGAGAACTGACATGACAGATCAGTCATGCCAGTATATACTGACGGTACATCCTTTTTTATTTTAGCATTAGAGAAGAGTGTGTGCAATATATCTGGTATTATGTAAGCCCTCTATTGATTTTTTTAAAGAAATCTTAATCTGCTTGGATCATTCTCATGCTGGTTTGTGTATGTAGCAAAATAGCCTAATGCACACCAACCATACACAACAACAATATGTTAACAGTAAATCAATATACATGTAACACTATTATAGTTATCTTACAAAACACCTTTCCAGTTTTAGCCATGCCGCGCTCATCTCCAGCTAACTCCACCAACACCACACTCGTGTGGGGAGCGATCGATCCCTGAAGGTCTTGACTATCAATTTCCAGATAACTATACAGGGAAGCTGTTGAATAGTTTGAAACTAATTTGACAGGGCGCTTATTTATTAAATACCAAAGACATGCAATGTGTCGGACTATTAAACATTTAAGACGGACTAAATTGACTAATTGAGTCATTCTTGCGAATACCAGTCACTCCGTACCCAAACCAAACCATACCGGTCAATCCGTACCTAGCCTATTGGAGAAACCGTACCTTAGTTTTAGACAATCCGTACACTAAATCTGGATATTCTGTACGTAACTAATTGGATATTTTGCACCATCGTAATGGTTAATCCGTACCATAAAGTGTTCTGAACATAATTGAATGTCAGCAATGTCTTCCAATCCAATTATGTTGGAAATGTGTTAAGTTATTTCTGATATGTATTGTAGGTCGAATTGTTATTAGGTCACTCAAAATTAATTACTAGCTAATTCATATTGTTGTCAATTATACCAGTTTCTGATTTTGCCAATTGCTAATTTCGTGTATAAATTTTCTCTGTGAATACTGAATATTATCTCTTAATATATAGGCAATGGATTCGCCTAAAACCTATTGGATACTCCGTACCCACCCATTGGATATTCCGTTCCGGGTACGAATAGCCAATAGATGGGTACTGAATATCCAATAGGTTAGGTACGGATTCTCCAAAATCAAGGTACGGATTAACCAATATCAAGGTACAGAATGTCCAAAAATAGGGTGCTGTATAATAATAACGGGTACGGATTTGCTAGGGTACGGATTGACTCCATACTATTCTTGCTATAATTGATTATGACATATGAAGGATGGATAAATTGGATAGGTCCATTACGCTTAGGCATGTGAACAAAATTAACCCACCATCAGCGTGCTACGGTCTGGTTCCAGCAGGCTAAACAGTTGACGATTGGTTTGGACTTTGGTTGAGTGGAATTAACGAAAACAGGTGTTTTAGTAATTCAATTAATAACCTTCCTAATAGGATTAATAAAGTAAAATCAATTGTTTGAACAATTACACAATGTAATAATAATAGATTTATGATAATACCTTTATAACTTGCGAATTGACAGCTCTGAGTGTAAAGTATCTCCATTTCTTGTCCCACGTTGTCATATGGTCTTGCACTGACCCATAGCTTGTCAATCACCTGTTCATCGCTACAAGCCAGCTTTTCAGGCTTACTCTTATCGTTGTACTATCAAAATAATTAATTTGTATATTCGTCCAATGTGACTTAACTTTTAGTGCTCTACGATACACAGTATTTCTGCACTTTGACTCTATAAATGCGTGTTTACACACAAAATGTTCACAAAAAGAAATAAACATCGCGAGGAACCGTGTCTTACATACCAGTACCCGAGTACCCGCTAAGCGATCATTGGGAAATGTGTTGGAAATGGTTTGCATGCCCGTATTGCATTCTCCACTTCAGATGCAGTATTGATCAATATTTTAAATCTGCCTATATTTTTTTAATACGCCATTTATATTATTAACTAATACAATTTTCGAGTAGAGGAGGTTACTTAAAATAACTATTACTCTTGGTAGCTGAAATCTACACGTTAAGAAAAGTTCATCCTGCAGTACTCTTATGCCTCTGGTGTAAAGGGGCTTGTCAAATTAGTGAACTAATTAGTGAGGCCAATAGGCATAAATATTTTACTACAGACACATAGTCTGCCATTTGATATACATGTGCTGGAGTTGTCTGTAATGTGTGGATTTGAATATGCATTATACACACAGATGACAGAATTACAACTGAATATTATATACCGATGGTCCATAAAATGGAACATCTGTAAGTGATGAATTTATTGCTGTCAGAAAATTTAGAATGAAGTATTTATTTAATTACCATGTTAGAGAATTTTGATTCTCAAAGGTTAACTTTAGATGATATTTGTGTTCGTACTTCTGAGGCCCAGATAAAAAGCATAGTTGTAATTATTTTAGAGTTGTTTCTTTGAGAAAAGACTAAAAAGACTACCAGTGTGTATGTTGTACAGATAAATACAAATGGTTGTCAAAATATTGTGTTTATTTGTGGAACTGGTGTTGCCGCTGACTTCCAATGAGATGTCTCATGGTGGGAAGAATTGTAATGCATGAATGATTTAAGATAGTGGCTAGGCTCTGCGACAATATTGCAGAATAGGATAATATTAAACAGTTCATATTATTGTTTTATTTCTTATATATTATGCAATAAGGTCATGCATGTACCAGCCATGTGATATGCATCACGCAGTGACCTTGACAACTTGTCCATGAAGGTAATGAAATCAATTCGATTTCACTGGTCACTCAAACATTTAACAGATATGCGATAATAATGGCAAAAATGCCAAATTTTAACGTTTGACTAAAAATGATGAGTTTAACATTTGACCTTGATCTTGACCCTTGAATTTTACCTCTGAAACCAATGTCATTCGCGATAGATCCCACAGTTGTCTTAATCTGCCAAATAGATGCAGAGATATGCAAATTTCAGCTATTGGGGCCATTTTTCGGTGGTGGCCTTCTTGGATTTATGCAACTGTATGCAAATCAGGTCGTTCCATGCAAATTTCATCGTGGCCACCCATCTGAAAGCTTTCTATACATATAGATGAACATGTGTTCCAATTTTGGCAGATTCTTCCAAAATGACACTATCGTAGCGCATAGCCATTTTCTAGAGCTACCTTTGGAGCGGCCCAGTTGTTACAGTTATACAGCATCAAGGGCACACAGTTTGCGTTGTATAAACGTAGTCTTTTTGTCAAGGGCATCTTTGATCTATGAATCCACAGCTTCCGGTGGACTGCATGTATAGCTATGTTCCCCATGGCGCACCAATGTCAGCAGTACTGTATGTAGTGCAGTGAGCCCAAGCTTTAGCTTCACCTCCATGGTTCTCAACCACGTGGTGGATTGTCATTTTATATTATTTAGCTTAATTCTTTGTCGATAGGTATGTGTGGTGAAGTTTATTTTGGACTCATTCAACAAGAGATTCTCATTTTTAGCTCACCTGGACCAAATGGCCAAGTGAGCTTATACCATGGCGACTGTCTGCTGTCCATCCGTCTGTCTGTTCTGTAGCTCGCGGGTGTACATACTGTTCCACTACGACGTTTCCGCCCATCGGACCACAAGTGCACGATGAACGGGATGGCTGGTTAGCTGCGGATCTCGGGGTTGCGGATCCTGTATGACGTCTCTCCGAGAAATACAAAGACCGAATTCTAGAGCCGGTGGAACACTGATGTTCCAGTGGGGCCGTGTGACCATTGCCGCCAAGATTGAACCACACGGTGTCATCCCAACTATTAGTGTCACCGGTACGTCTATCCATACCAATTTAGATATGGAACAATTTATAATTAAACAGTTGAAATATTTATATACTATACAAACAAGATGAATCGTTTGACAGTAAATGAGCACATAATAATACACAACATAAAGCTATCTGGTGTTCTTTCCACGTGGTGTCGCCAGAGGTACCGCACAGGTTCTTGAATCCGCAGATGTATCCCCGCAAGAGAAGCATCCGCAACGAAGTCACTAAGTAGTTTAATATAAACTAGTATACCCCTAACACAGACACAAAGAAAACAAAGTTGTTGCGAGAGGTAAGTGCCTCGCGCGGGTCTCCGTCACAGGAAAATGCCTTCAACGCCGAAGCGGAGGAAAAGAGCTGGCAAAAAGGGCCACGCTTTTGTTCAACAGAAAAAAATGCTAAATGAAGATCTTAGTGAAACCATAATTAATGTGATGCATACTGGTTTTCGTGAAGACGGGACGAACGATTTCCGAAGAATTCCCACGCCACTGTCTTATGTAGTGTCCAAAGATACTGTATTGGTAGATGCTGCTTTATTTATGCGGGCCTTATGCTACCGTCTAACCTATCATTTAGTTGTTAGAAACAGAAACTAGTTTTGGCCACAAGTGGCAGGAATTCTTACCTAACTTTAAATACAGTTGTCCAATGGACGCAGATACCTCGCTTCTCATAGGTCGCCTGGATTAGCATCTACCGTCAAGGATAGCATGTGTACATGTTACGACACAAGGCATCCGAATTCGATGAAAATTCGGCTACCTTGTCCCGCAACCACATAAAACATCACCTGGACAATGGCTACGTTTCACACTAGCAAGTTTTGATTCCTGACATGTCTTTATGGTGGGGTGGAGAGACGGATATCCATCGCCATCATCCTTCCCGTGAGGGCGTGACGAGCTCCAATGCTTCATCCAGACACTGCAACGAATTGGATGGAGATCCGCATCTCGTCCGTCACCGCGTGCTACGGATCTAACAGTTGACCTGTCGTTAGGGTTAAGTTCCAATATGCCCAAATATGCACTGCGGGCCGGTAACTAAACTAACTAATTCACATTTATAACTATATGTTTTCGCAGTGCTTCCTTCATTGGCAGGGTTATCTAACTAACAAATATCCGAAGATGTGGGGGAGGTGTATGTAAATCAGCACTTTAACCATCACCGCTCAGAAACCTCTGATAGTTTCCCAGGGTCGGATCCGATCAACGTGTTGATGGGAAGTCCAGACAATTAATAAGCCATACGGCTGGTGGATCGTGGAAACAGACAACTTAATATATATGGGGCGTTATAGGTAATTTGCCAATTTTACACAACCTTGCCGGAGTGCGGGTCTACATTACCACAACCACCGGAAAAGAGACGTACACTGTATGTCTCTAACGAAGAAATTGTCCCTAACCACTTTAACCTATCCTATCGAGCTGAATAGTAAGGTTTAGTCGGTAACATGCCTAGCTCAAAGAATTAGAGCACGGTCAGCGACCTCGGTGTAAAATTGATGATGGATGGCGGGAATAAAGTGATGCGGATATATCTGTTGCTGTATGGTATTTCCTAGCGTACTGTGGTCCACAGTTTTCTACAATTAAACAAAACATATTAACTGGATGGCTAACTGCCATATACAACTAACCAATGCAATAAATGGATTGTAATTAAATGAGGTAACTAAATATCACAGATAGATAAACTTAAACGGTGGGGCTAGTTGAAAGCACCTACAGTAAACAAGGATAATATTAACAGTAAAACAGAAATTATAAATTGCGGTCTTAAGACCGGTACGGTACCTATTAGTCATCAGTACCATATACGGAAATGATAATTAAATGTACACTAGTATAGCTACTTGAATACCTAATAGTCATTGGTACGGAACAGGCTACTGAAATTGACATAACATATTCATAGCGCAAGTCGATACGTTCTCTGAAGCTGGAGAGATTTCCGCAAGCAGATTTCCGCAGATGATTTCCGCAGGCTGGTCTCCGCAAGCTGACTCCTCCAGACAGGGTAGACATGATACACATGCAGGACAGTGAAACGGAGCAGTGAAGAAATGTCTATTAGATAGTCTTCGTAACTAGTACACAATTTATATGGAAGTGAGAAAGTTATCCGTCCAGCGATGGAAGTAGTCAAGTTTAAGTTTGCCCATTAACAGAGAGGACTGTATATTATATTAGGCCGTTACATAAATTGGCACACGGTGCGGGATGCGTCGCATAGCTCTTGCGGCGCACCAAACAAAGTTTCACCAGACTGTGGTAAAAAAGGTTAATTTAATTCACACGACATGCAGTGCGAAAATTGAAGTCCCCTTTTCAGCGTGGTTGGCAGATCCGGCGAGTCATCCACCAAGAATCACCTTAAGCTCTACATTCCGTAGAATCACATCCTGGGCCCGACGGCCCGCTTTCGGAAAGGCTCCCTTAGGAAAGTCCTGATGCAGAAGGTATAACTTTAAATTTAGTTTATTGCCCCATGGATGGCCGTCTGGGGGTGTCCAAAAACTGGTGGAAGCCGAGGACGTCCTACCACCGCGGATGTGCTGAGATCCGTACAACACCGGTTGATGTGAGAATCACTGTAATGGTCCAGAGGTCCTGCATGGGCCGGGGCGTGCATACCGGCGATGATCCTGATTCCCGATTGTCCACCCCTTTTATACTACTCGTGACGTTAGAGGCAGATGCCTCAGCCAATCAGCGGCCGAACGGTAGCCAATCAGCTTGCAGCTAGATCAGTGACGTATTTATCACGTACACAGAACATTCTAGATGTATTTAAGCATACACACGATTACGACGTTAAAAGCAATGTTTTGAAGAAAATTTAAATAGACTTTCGCGGATAACTCAGCCATTTCTGGGCTGATTTTAAAGTAGTTAATAGTTCTAGAAAGTGCGTTTTATTCTGGTCCTGATAAAACCTGCTATACCAAGAACAACGAGAACGGAATAAATAAAGGGTTTTACGAGTACCCACTCGGTACACTATAGGCACGCACTCCCTTCCCATTCCGGCACGTGTTGTCAGGGGAAGCTCTGACGCGCGCGCATGCGCACCACATGTTTCATCGGACTTTAACGAAAACCTCTCTCATAGGGCTTATGTACGCGTACTATCCTACCCAGGGGGGTGGGCGTGCTTGGAGTGAATCCGGAATGGCCGTTCTGTACCCAGCTTCGCTGGGATGGTCAGCACCCATCCGATCGGTCCGCGCTACACCTCACCAAATCGCATCAAACCAAATTTGGCTCCAGATCCTCTATTCAGAATTGGTATTGCAAAATTTACCGGAAATCATCAAAACGCATCTCCATCTTAGCCACTTGACATGCTTGATAGATTTCAACCAAATTTGGCTGTGTGGGTTCTATGTTGGTAGGCTCCACTACCTCAATTCAGAACTTGATTTGTCAATTTTGCGGTGAAAATCTTAAATTTTATGAAAAATTTACCGGAAATTGTCAAAATCCGCCTCTGCCTTAGCCACATGCTTGATTAAAGCCACATTTGGATAGAAGGGCCCTATCGGATTCTGACATGCTTCCAAAGTGGCAAGGCAGGCTACATTCAGAGAAACTGGTTGACACAAAGAAAGCCACCACTGAGTATGTGGAGGGCAGCGAAATCCAGCTTTATGAGATGAACTGCACCATTTGTGATCAATGAAACCCCAAATGCTTTAGCAAGGAAATCATCCACAGCATTCCAAAGATGCGATCAGTATAGTAATAATCAGAACTGCAACCGACAGCCTCAGAACGTCCATGCAGAAATTACCTGTAGTGAATATGGACATTTGAACTTTCAGTGCCCGCATAACCAGCAGAATGCGAATCCGAACAAGGATATTAGGTTCGAATCAATGGAAATCGACAGTGCAAGAACATAACAGGCCACAGTCAAGAAGCTATATAGATGTCATGCATAGAAAGGGTGGCTCGGGTGCAGGAAATACGGACAGACCAGCCAACTGTGTGGTTCCTGGTCTGATTAAATATGGTGGACAGTAATCAAGAAGTTGAAACTGGTATTCACACGGATATGTGATTTATAATCGGAAGTGTCTTATACACTAGACCCTTAAGGAAAGTGCAGATACTCTTAGTCGTAAACGGTTCCTCCATAGATGTGCTAGGTGAAACTGAGGTAATGGAAGTTATGGACTGGTAAGGTATATGCAAATTCCCAGAAGTAGGGGCTGGAGATTACATGTTGAAGATTATTGGTGTCTTCGGGTTCTAGTTAATTACAATCTCTTCCGACCTCGGTAAGGCTTGTATGTGCGGTTGCTGCGACAACCAGTCTTACCGATGATGAAATAGATGGACACAAGCTCGCCTCGTTGGTAGATGAACGTAACGATATTTATGTTTGTATCCGGGCCTGATCTGACTATTCTACTAGAAGATGATGGGAAGATACGGTGGTCTTCCGTATTTTCCAGAGTGAATTATTAAGAACTCAAACTCTTGCCTTGAGATAAAATTTCAAGGTGATAATTTTATTCTCCTACATGAACTGTACAATAATACTACAACATAGAAGTGACTTTTACTGTCACGTATAGAAGTTAAAATTGACTTTATAAGTTTTGCCTATTTATCCTACATTACTAGTTTCGCTATCTTATGTTCCTATATGACTAGTATTACTCCCAGGATCGCCTGGTCTGCTATACTATCAAAATCTAACTGTTCTTGCCTACTCCAATATATTCAGCAAGAACATTCGATACAAAGGACGGACCCCGACGAAAAACAAAGTGCCCATTATATACTCTTTTGAGTTTTGCGCCCACGTTCGTTTGGCTTATGTTCCCCAGAGTTTGATCGGATGCCCATTGATTGTCATCCCGACTAATCAAACTCCGAGTTTCGCTTCTAGGACGAGAACGTTGAACGTGGTCGAACCGGTGTGGGCTGGTTCTTCATTGATGCGATCTGTCAGCTAACCAACAACATTACCGAATGTGTTGTTGTTGCATGTCTCTTCTTGAGGGACATATAGGTAACTACCAGCCAAAACAGCTGCTGAATATCCTGAAAGTGTGTGCAGATCCCACACCACCAACTTCCATCCTCAACTATTGACAGATATCATCAACCCAGAACCGGTGGTCCTTTCCCATCCTATTCAATTTCTAACTCAATCCTGACTTAATACAGTTATCAGTTTCGCATCAGTTTCGCATCGTTTTCCATGAAACTGTGTTTCGGCAGCACTGGCCGATGTCAACCAGTGCAACGGTCCTTCTGCGTATTATAGGATGATGCTTATCGTGCTACACCGTTCATTAGCCCACCTGGTATCTTCAAAGATGAATTTCATTAAGGTCTTACTCATAAATATAAGATGTCCATAGGGTCATGGCTCCCACCAGACAATCCGATATCTACAATGTGTCTGGTTGTGAACCTTTATATGTTGGCCACCTTATCATATTAATTGGTTGTGAAAGTACACGTATGCTTCGATTCCCATACTTTGGAGGGGGCATTATTTCATGGGCATTAACTGGCCATGAAATAATGCCCCCCCTCCCATGGAAGATATGTACTGGGAAGGTATATGCCCATTTCCAGAGCTAGGGGGGGGAGAGAGATTTGATATGTCTGGGTCTAAACCTTTTTATTTTGGCCACCCTACCATATTAATGGTTTTTGAATGTACATATATGTTTCCATTCCCATACTTTGGATGGGTGTCATTATTTCATTGGCGTTAATGGTCTATGAAATATTGTCCCCCTAATGGAAGTTATGTACTGGGATGGTATATGTCCATTCCCAGAGATAGGGGGTGGAGATTTAATATGTCTAGGTGTGAACCTTTATATTTTGGCTACACTATCATATTAATGGGTTGTGAAAGTACATATATGTTCCGATTCCAATACTTTGGAGGGGGACATTATTTCATGGGCGTTAAATTGGTCATGAAATATTGCCCACCCCACTCCCCTCAATGGAGGCTATGTACTGTCCATTCCCAGAGCTAGGGGTGGAGATTTGATATGCATGGGTGTGAACCCTTATATCTTGGTCACCATACCATATTAATGGGTTGTGAAAGTACATTTATGTTTCGATTCCCATACTTTGGAGGGGGACATTATTTCATGGGCGTTAACTGGCCATGAAATATGTCTACACCCCCACCCCCATGGAAGTTATGTACTAGGAATCTATATATAAATTCCCAGAGGTAGGGGTGGAGTGTTGATATGTCAGGGTGTAAACCTTTATATTTTGGCCACCCTACCATAGTAATGGGTTATGAAAGTACACATATGTTTCCATTCCCATACTTTGGAGGGGAGGCCATTATTTCCTGGGCGTTAACTGGCAATGAAATAATGTCCCTCAAATGGAAGACATGTACTGTGAAGCTATATGTAAACACCCATTTCTAGAGGGTGGCGTTTTGATATGTCTGGGTGTCCAGAAACAACATATGGCTACATATGGTATGTTATCAATTACAGTATAAGAATAGATTAAATGGTTCAGCTTTAATAAAGGCTACTATTTTTTTTTGGAAACTTTAGATAAACGAAATCTAGACATTTGGTGAATTGTTAATTAATAAAACATAGATATCGTTGGATTAGGCCTGGGTGTCTCTGATACTAGATCTACCATACGCCGAGCACTCACGAAAACTGGTTCCTCGTGTGGTTTTAGCTATTTCTGCATTTTTAGCGTTAAACAAAAAAACACGTACTTCACAAAATATATATGCTTGCGTTAGAAATATTATCATTTATACAGTTTCAGACGTCAAACTATTATTTGATGGGGAGTCATTATTTCATGGGGAGACGAAATTGCATGCAGCAGTGCTATGTAATAGTGTCCCGGGGAGTCCTTTTTTTCATGAGGAGTCAGTTACTCATACCAGCACCTTTCGTCCACCGATAATCGTGATCCCTGAGAGACAATATGATTGATGAGCGTTATCTGGGTTGGTACTATGGTAGGCCTACTGAAAGAGACAATATGATGGATGAGCGGATATATAATCCGCTCAGCCATCATATTGTCTCTCTCAGTAGGCCGACCATAGTAGCAACCCAGATAACGCAGCTTACTGGGCCGATGCTGGGCCGATACCGTGCCTATACTTTCTATATCGTCCCAGTATCAGCCCAGTATCGGCCCAGTAAGCTGTGTTACTAGAGCCATTCTCACAGGTTGAGTATGCTATTTCTTTGTCATTTCATAATAAAATGTTTTATTATTTCAAGATTTAGCGGATGTCATATGAGAGCATCTAACTTTCAAAATGTTTACAATGGAGCCGCTATGGACCACCTTATTTCACTAGCAGCCCTCCAAATTTCAGAATGTGTCGACTCCCTAACAATAAGCGTAGCAGTCGTATAATACTTCAATGGGGCGGACTCTGACCGACTTGGTATGTGATGGGAATGAAAGGTTAGGTAATAGAGAGTGAATAAATGTGGATCAGGATGAGTTGTAGAGAGATAAACTACAGCATGATTCAGACGAAATAACGCAAGTGAATCTCAATGTTTCGTAAACGTAAGCAAGGCTAATGATGCGGCTGGTAGCTGTTGGCGGGCAAATACGTAGAAATCAGTCAATTGTAACGCCATACACTGTCACTTTCCTTATGTCGGATGATTTAATCATTAGGTTATTAAACCTATTCTTAGAATATCTAAGTAACGGAGAACGTCCATTGGCTAGAATTAATTACTGTCGTAGCTAATCAGAACTCAGAGCTGTTGATACTTTGATGTCAAGTTAATGTACATCGACAAGGAAACTGTTGTTATTATTTAAAGGATAGGACCAGGGACCTATCATACGCTCTTGAATGAAAGCATTATCAACCTATAGCCCCCAGTAAAAACAGAAATTAATCTGTTGTTATTATTTAATTCTCTGCAGTAGACCTTTCCAGTTTTAGCTATGCCCCGCCCACCTCTAGCTAAGCTCCCCCACACCTTCGCAGTGTTGGGATTGATCGATCCCCGATGCCCTAACTATCAATTTCATGAAAACTATACAAGTAAGTTCGTTGAATATTTTGTAACTAATTAGTTTCAAAATATTCAAAAGGATATTAAAAAGGCCACACAATTTGTAAAACATGGTAAAGACATATAATTCGTTCAGCAACGCATAGTCCGTCTTCAGTTATGCGTTCGTCACGTACTTATCTACGTCATTCATGACATCATTGCTTGTGATGCCATTCTACACGTCACATAGTTGATTATGGCGTCATATAATTGATGGATACTGTGGAAAGGTCCATTCTCCGCCAGGACGCCAGGAAGCTTAAAGAGTTATTTAATATGTAGCTAATAGTATGATCCTATATCGCTTGGAAACCCAGAGACTCAGAGGAAGGGAGACCGGGGCACTGTGTGACACAAACATGTGTGTCTCAAATCACATCGATGGGCTAGTGTTTGATTTTTATATGGAACAGCATGAACATAGAATGGAACATCAACGATGGATGAATCCAGTTTATCATATGACGTCATAATTAATAACGTAGATCACATGTGGGCTGGCGTCACAATCAATTACGTCACGAATGACCCGATTTAGTCCGTCATAAATGTCTAAATTGTTCGTCAAGTTGTACGAATTGTATGTCTTACTATTTAATAAACATGCCGTTGAATATTTTGAAACTATTTTATCTGGGCGCTGTTGCTGCCACAGGTTGGCGTTTGACATATTATTCGTCTATTAAAGATTATTGGTTGGCAACTTATACAAGATGTTGAGCATCCCCACCCTCATCTTGCTACTCGCTGCAGAATAGTGATATTAAAATTAATTTGTTTCATGATTTATAATTGACATTATTATAAAGTGGCAGATATGCAGAAAAAATCAAGACAAACACGGTTTATACATTTCAATATACTATTATTTATACAGTGATGACTTCTTTCATCAAATTATATTTCAACACAAATAAATTATACTCATTTTAACCCATCTTGCGTTAACCTATCCATTTAATCGTGAAACTGGCCAAAGCAATCTCTTCAGTGGTATTGACGTATGTCCATTTGCAGGCTCAGAGACTATTTTTTGAAAATTTACCCCTGTAATGACTGGCTGGGTTACCGAGCCAGTCATTTCAGTGATAAATTTTCCAAAACAGTTAAAAGCTCTTGACACACCACATTTTCTTTATCCATACACAACTATTTTATATATGTATAAAGAAGATAATCACCTTCATACGGCATATGCAGCCAAGCATGGCAGTGACACAATCTAGCTTTTATTTTAATTTTATGTTACTTTTGGTATGGGTGTGCGTGCGTACGTGCGTGCGTGTGTGCGGGAGTGCGTGCGGGGTGCGTGCGTGCGTGCGTGTGTGCGTGTGTGCGTGAGGGATGGGGGTCATCTGATCGCCATTCACTGAGGTAAGCTTTCGGATGACCTACCATCATCAGCCTGGAAGATTCTTAACCGGAGGAGGATTTGGAGTATATGTTATGATTTTCTTGCTGGTTGGTGTTAACGTAGTTTCAAGGGGGATAACTCTTATCGGTCGGGAGGATTATCTGGTGAGCTAGAGATGGACGAAGCACAGCTAGACATGGACGACGCACAGCCCGGGATGGACGGAGCAAAGCTAGAGATGGACTGGGTACAGCTAGCGATGGACGGTCACAACGAGAGATGGACGGGGCACAACTACAGGTGGGCGGGGCACAGTTAGAGATGGACGGGGCACAGCTCGAGATGGACGGGACACAGTTCGAGATGGACGTGGCCCAGCTAGAGATGGATGGGAAACAGCTAGTTTATGGACGCGGCACAGCTAGAATTGGGCGGGGTACAGCTAGAGATGGACGGTCACAGCGAGAGATGGACGGGGCACAACTAGAGGTGGACAGGGCACAGTTAGAGATGGACGGGTCACAGCTCGAGATGGACGGGACACAGCTACAGATGGACGCGCACAGCTAGAGATGGACGCGGCAAAGTTAGAGATGGCATAGACATAGCTGGACTTTTTGGAATCACGTTCAAGGTTGTGGAATCCTATAGTAGAGTCACATCCTATCTTGTGTTAAAATTTGAGCCAAATCTGAAAAGTACAGGGTATTTTCCCAGATATCCGGAAAGCCAGAATTTGATCGGATCTGGATCTGGGTTAGCTTATCTGGATCACAGCCAGCATCCTGTGGCACTGAACGTTCATTTGTTCTGTTAAAATGTGTGCCAAATGGGATCAGGGGTTTTTTCCTATACAACCACGCACACACGCACGCGCGCACGCCCAACCCGATGCAACACACCTTCCCATTACATGGCCAGGGTAATAAACTGGATGATTGGATGGCTACGTACTATAGCTGTCCACCTATACTCAACGTATACCATCATGATATACCACCCGCATGCATATCAAAAGCATGGATGCAGACCTAATGTATGTATGATTATTGAGTTCTAGTAGAAACATCATATTCCGTTGGACAGACAAGTTTCAATCATCAGTCTATAAACCTCGCCCCCATCAGGCCTTATACTCCATAACCGTCATCAATTAAAGACACGTCGCGGAATTTAGAGACAAGCTTGAGCAACAGAGAAAAAGAGTAAGTACATTTTTCGTATTTAAAAAAATTTACCTTTTAAACATAATATTTGTTGATATAGGCTATTATACCAAACGGTCCCTACGGCCATCTTATGAAAGCCTTTATCGTAAACTCAGTGATGTCTCTTTAGCATTTATTTGTATTATAATCTTTACTTTTATTTTGCATTTAAAAGATTTTCTGCAAAACATTGCAGAAATCACGTTTTTGATTGAGTTGCATTTCTAGATAAACCCGGCCATTTCTAGATAAGCCCAGCCATTTCTAGATAAGCCCGCCTATTTCTAGATAAACCCGGTCATTTCTAGATAAGTCAGGTCATTTCTAGATTAACACGGCCATTTCTAGATAAGCCAGGTCATTTCTCGATAAACTCGACCATTTCTAGATAAACCCGGTCATTTTTAGATAAACCAGGTCATTTCTAGATAAGCCCGGTCATTTCTAGATAAGCCCGCCCATTTCTAGATAAGCCCGGCCATTTCTAGATACGCCCGCACATTTTTGTTAAGCCATGTCATTTTTCGACAAGCTCCGCCATTTCCAGATAAACACGGCCATATCTAGATAAGTGGGGCCATTTCTTCATTAGCCTGGCCATTTCTACATAGGCCCGGTCATTGCTAGATAAGTTCCGCCCACTTGGTAGACGTGTTAGTATCAACAAGTTGCATTCAGAATCTCAATTCCAAGGTAACTATACAGGTAAGCTGTTTAATATTTTGAAACTAACTTGACTGGGAGCTGCTGCTTCATATGGCAGCAACAACCCCACGTCAATTTGTATTTCAAAATATTCAACAGAATGTTTATTAAATTGTAAATTCGTCAAGGACATACAATTTCGACATTTACTGTCGTACATTTGCCGCTTACTCGACGGACCTACGTCATCTGATGGTAACGTCACCTAACAAGTGAAGTATTTTGAATATAACGCCAGATACGTGAATCACAGTCAGGATGCCCCCTTCACGATTTTGCTTATTCTCTCGCCAGATACATCCGCATCACGTGCCCAATCTTGTGCAAGTCTACCTTATATTTTAGGCTATTTTATCATGTGATGCTCAATAATCTCGCAAACACGGCTTCCAAACTGTACATTATGGATGCTGACAGATAACGGGAACTAGATTTATAGAACATTGACAAACACTGTTTTGTGGTGCAAAATTTCATAAACCTCTTAACCACACCCATCGTTTGTCAACATTCGTCGTGTGTATATGACGGCCTTTAAGGTGGTTTCAATAACTTGATTTTAGCATACAATATCGCTCAGAAATATCCAAGGCTACTAGCAAAACAAAATAAAACGTAGGCCTACTGTTGAATATTTTGAACATATTTGACCTTTTCACTTTTAGCTAAACCCCGTCCATCTCAATCTAAGCTTCACCCACACCTCGTCTGTGTTGGGATCGATCGATCTCAGAACTCCCTGCTAATCAATTTCCAGAAAACTATACATGTAAGCTGCTGAATAATTTAAAACTAATCTGACTGGGTGGTGTTGCTGCCCATCAGCATGTGTTATTAAATAGCAAAAACATACAATTTGTACAACGTGTTAGACTATTAAACGTAAAAGACTGGCTTAATCAAATACTTCATGACGTCATGATTATGACGTCTGCATACACATCGCATAGATGATTGAGTTAGGAAAGAGATTCATGAATTGGATTGAAAGAAAATGTTGCCGAATGTCTTTAAATTCAATGGATGCTTCCAATTTATCCACCAATCATATGGCGTGTAGGATGACGTCATAATCAATTATGTCATGAATGTCTTAGGTAAGTTCATCACGAACGCGTAATTGATGACGGACTAAGCGTTGTGGTGCGAATTGTATGTCTTTACTATTTAATAAACGTTCTGTTGAATATGTTGATACTAATTTGACTGGGCGCTGGTGCTGCCATAGGCAGGAACACATCCCATTCAAATTAGTATCAAAATATTCAAAAGCTTACCATAGTTTTCTGTAAATTGATAGTCAGGGAGTTCAGGAATCGATCGATCCCAACACATGTGAAATGTTGGTGGAGCTTAGCTGGAGATGCTCACAATATTCAATAGAATATTTCTTACATCGTGTTCAAAATTATACTGACAAACGTGTTTCTGGTTTTGGCTGCCGAAAGCGGCTCAATAACGGACTTCCATGCCCCGTTGATCGCCCGTACCAAAACCTTACTATTTTAGCACAGCATAGGAACCTATTATGTGAGATTTTCCAATTTTAACACAGAAAGGGTGTGATCATGCACTAGGAGTCCATAACTTTGAGCGTGATCCTAAAAATCAGGAAAATCTAAACAAATCCGGAACTCGCAGCTACAGATAATCTATCGACCTTGTTGTTTTGGAAACATTTTAACTTATTTATGAGATGCACAGTATGACTGCTTATTTTAGGAATACGGCTGGGTTCGCGATTTTTAAAGAGTTATTGCCTAGTGAAAATAATTGGAATATAACTGACATAGTTATTCATTGAAAATATTTAGATATTCTTAAAATAGTTAAGTATATGCCATAGGCGTAGTAACAGAGGGAGGGGTGCACACGGGACGTTAGCACCCCCCCCCACCCCGTCACCCCTCCCCAAGTCTTTCCTCTTCCATAATGTGTCTCCGTAGAGCCCCTAGCTTGTGGCCGGACCCATACTTCAGTCCACCCCACCCCACCCCAGCCCACACCATGTCTAAGTGGCATTAATTAATCCGCTTACAGGCCATCTCAAACGATGTGTTGAAATTGGCCGATGGTGGTGGTCTGTAACTCTCATCGCTCGGGCTGCACAAAATATTTTGTGACAGTCATCCATGGCAGTGATTTCATCTGCTAGGGAGACACCTTGAATAGCAAGATCTTTTTATTTAAGCGTTCGCTAATGTGGCGCAGAATGTTATTGCGCTCCCGGCGTAGTTTGGTCTTCACTTTGGCCACTTTGATAGATACGCAGCCGTAGCGCTTTCTGCTCTTCTGACAATTTTACTACTAGAGGTCGTCAGTATACATAGTTCGGTTGTTTTTAGAACACCTATGGTGCTGGTAGTGGATGATTCCATAAATTTCAGTATTTTGTTTAGGGCTTCGTTTGAATAGGAGCTGACGTCGGTGTCAGCTGTCTGTCCTCCGAGTTTTTTTGTATGACATTTGAGTGTCAGTGTCGCTGATGAGCTTGGGCAGATTGTAAGTGACTCTATACCCTCTTGCCTTTTGTGTTGCATAATATATGATTAGATATAAAGCATTGCCGATCGTTTGCCATACACACCCCCACACCCCATTAACTGTATTTGCACACAATCGCTTCATATAACATGTTATCTGTCTATCTAAAGACAATTCGCCGAATTTCTCCCTAGATCATCCAGTTAGGTGTACTTTCCTTTTAGACAGTTTTCGATTACATTATTATTCTCGTTTCTCATCTTCCTAACCATAACGTAAAATCAGTACAATCATTGTGTCTAGAAGTACAGTTTGTAGCTCAATCTGTATGTCATGTTCCCTAATTCGTCTCATTAGCGCACATATATAGCGTTTACACATTGTAGGCAATTCACCTTTTCAGAGTATCCACCCATCATATCACGTCATAATCAATTACGTGATGTGGAGAATGACATCATAATGAAAGACGTCGATAAGTACGTCACGAACGCACATTGGAAGATGGACTATGCGTTGTTGTACAAATTGTTTGCTTTTACTATTTAATAAATATTTTGTTGAATATTTTGATACAATTTGACTTGGCGCTGTTGCTGCCATAGGCAGCAACAGCACCCAGTCAAATTAGTTACAAAATATTCAACAGTTTCCCTGTATAGTTTTCAGGAAATTGATAGTTAGGGCATTCGGGGATCGATCAATCACAACACGGCTATGGAAAGCATTTAGTGGTTGTTGCAAAGCTGCGGCTGATTCGGTCAAGAGGCTAGAAACAGGGAGAAATGACTAAAGAAGATTGCAACAGTCTCTGTCACAAAATGCAATGGTTTTTAGAATGTCTTGTCTTACCAGCTGATTTGGCCCTGTAGGTGGGGCTTAGAATACACCTTCCGTATCCTCTGCGTGTCGTAAGATGCGACTAAAGGAGGTAAGGGTGAGGTAACCCTGACTTAAACCTCGAGTGCTGAAGACGGAGGTTCCATGCCGCACGGCGCACTCTAATAAACCATGGATCCACGCACTTAACGCTTATGATCATGCCGATAGTCACTTACAGGACTGGCGGTATGATCAGCGAACGAAAAGAAGAAGAAGAACCAGCTGATTTAATGACCTCTCCAGGAAGACATATGCCATATTCAATGACTTGTATTAACCCTTTTTGATCAACAGCGCCTCAAAGTGCTCAAAATACTACTTATAACAAGTAACACTTTTAATGGTCAACATTTTCATGACATTTTTAGAAGACTAGTTTTGTAAATCTACCAATGAAATTTGTGGCCGGCTTGACCATCAAAGGGATAGCGGTAAAGAATATTCAAGTTTTGGCTTAGCCTGCGTCCATTTGCAGGACAGGAGAAGAGTTTACCGAGCCAGTCATTCCAGTGGTAAATATTAAAAAATACTCTATTTACCCTTGGCCTGCAAATAGACATGCCTCAAGACCACTGAGGAGTTGGTTTTGGTATGCTTGACGAGTAAAGTTGCAAGTTGACACAAGAGTGGGTTAAGCCACCGCCTGTATTTCGGGACCACGATTTGATGACTCATACTTTTCTCATTATACATGACTTTATTACAGATGATTACTCATCTAAATGATGTCAAATATTTTTCATTCAGGTTCAACATGCCGAAGCTAACCATCGTACTGTTCGTGTGCTTGCTCGTGGCGGCAGTGTTCGTCATTGACCTCGCTGAGGCTCACAGTGTGAATGTTGTCAAACAGGAAGCCAATGCATTCCTGACAAAATCTGCAAACCAGCGCGTCAAACGTGATGAGCCGGCAGGAGAAGAGGAGGAAAATGAGGAATGCAAAGATTTAGAACCCGAGGACCCGCGGGAGGAAACGGAAGAGGTGAACGAAGGAGCAGAAGAAGAAGCAGCACGAGAAGATGACTAGATGTACCGGTAAATAAGGGAGGTATGTAACAATAAGCAAGACTAACATTTAACGCATTTAGCTTAAAAACCACACTGCTATATAGCGACTATAGGTTTCTTTGAAAGTCAGCTACTCAGCAGCGTACCGGTATGTTTTTCTTGAAATTGAGGTTGTTGGATTGTTCACATGGTCAATCATAGAGCTGAAAATTATCTTTAGAAAATATGGTAAGAAAGGAGAGCATCATGAGGGGCATAAAATAATGTTATATTATGTTCAATATTTCGAAACTAAATGAGTTTCAGAATGTTTGACAATGTTGATCATTTGCTACCGTGTTTTAGAAATGTCCAGTAACCGTATCCATTTCTAGCATTAGGGAACCATGCGCATTTCTATCCAAGCTCCACCCACTCTGAGCGTGTGTTAGAATCGATTGCGGGAACACCACATTCCCGGAATCTCGATCTCATCGGAACTATATAGGTTAGCTGTTGAACAGTTTAATATTTTGTTTATAGCAGTAACATCCCCATTTCAAATTAGTTTTAAAATAATTCAGCAATACATTTATTAAATATAAATTCAGCACAGGCACACAGTTTAGACACCTATCGTCGGACATTTGCTGTGTCGGACATACAGCATATGATTTTGACGTCAGCTAACAAGCGACGTATTTTGATAATAACGCCAGCCCTGATGTTTGAGTGACAGATTGGATTAATTTTTATACCCCGCCCAAAAAATTGACAGGGTATTATGTGATGGCACGGTGCGGGTGGGCGGGCGGACTCCGTTGCCGTTTGACGGATTGCTTTGAAACTGTATAGGATGGTTGGACTAGGTCGGGGAAGAAACCTATCTAAATGGAAGATGATCCGAAATACAAGATGGCCGCCAGCCAAGGAGCCCATCATGAAAATTGGTTTCCGGATGATAACTTTGTTACCGCTTATCGGATCGCTTTTAAACATCATAGGCTGGTTGGTCTATGTCTGGGGAAGAAACCTCTCGAAATCGACAATGATCCGAAATCCGAAATCCAAGATGGCTGCCAGCCACTGGCGGCCATCTTGAAAATTGGCTTCCGGACGATAACTTTATTACCGTTTATCGGATCGCTTTGAAACTTCATAAGGTGGCTGCACTAGGTCTGGGGACGAAACCTATCGAAATCCACAATGATTCCAAAACCACGTGGCCATCTTGAAAATTTGTTTCCGGATTATAACTTCTTAACCGTTTATCAGATCGTTTTAGAACGTAGTTGGACTACTCTGGGGAAGGAACCTATGGAAATCGACAATGATCCAAAATCCAAGATGGCCGCCAGCCATCGACGGCTATCTTTAAAATTGGTTTTATCATGATAACTCCTGAACCGTTTATCGGATCGCTTTGAAACTTCATGGCGACGTTGGACTAGGTCTGAAGAAGAATCCTAGCGAAATTGACAAAATTGAAAATTGGTTGCAGGATGATAGCTCTGTTACCGTTTATTGGATCGCTTTGAAATTTGATAGGGTGGTTCGACTACGTCTGCAGAAGAAACCTATCGGAATTCACCTTTCCAGAGTACCCACCCATCATATGACGTCATAATGAACTGCGCAATGTGTAAAATGACACGTAATGAATGACGTCATGAATGATGTCGATAAGTACGTCACGAGCTCATATTTGAAGACAGGCTATGCGTTGTTGTACAAATTGTTTGCTTTTACTATTTAATAAATATTCTGTTGTCTATTTTGAAACTAATTTGACTGGGCGCTGTTGCTGCCATAGGCAGCAACAGCGCCCAGTCAAATTAGTTACAAAATATTCAACAGCTTCCCTGTATAGTTTTCAGGAAATTGATAGCTAGGGCATTTGGTGATCGATCAATCCCAACACGGCAGGGTGTACGTGGAGCTTAGCTAGTGATGGGCGGGGCATAGCTAAAAATGGAAAGGTCCATTGTCTATGATCCGAACGCCAACAGCTGCCATCTTGAAAATTGGTTTTCGGATGATAACTCCTGAACCGTTTCATGGATCACTTTCAAATGTCATAGGATTACTGGTCTGGGTCGGAGGAAGAAACCTCTGTTATCCGATAGCTGACATTCATTGGTTTGCAATCATGGGGGATATTCTGCGCCGTTTGCGGAGCTCTTTTTGTCTCTTAATCTCTAGCCAGCCAGGGAGCGAGGTAGAACAATTAGTTTAAAATGACATTCGTAGTTTATGTGCTGGACATTGTATAATCTGAACAGCCAGTATACAATGAGGTTATCTTCCTGTGTTATTCCATTTATCTCTCACCATTTAACACTAAAAGTTGCTTAAGATCGTATTCATTTTCTCATATCCCATTTGTGGGAGAGGATCATTATTTGAGCGTTTACCACTGGAATGGCTGATTCTGTTATCGAGCCAGTCATTCCGGTGGTGAGTTCGCGGGAATGGTCTTGTCTTGGTCTGTGAATGTACGTTTGCAAGACCATTGCAGAAGCTGTTCTTGGCCGGCTTGCGTGTTGATGCGTTAACAATGTTATTTAGTATGTGCACATTCCGCCGCCTTGATGTATGTATTCTATTGTATCGCTATTGGTATGGGAGACACGCTTATCGTGCCTCCATTTGAACAAAACAAAATCTATTTAAACCAATATTTTGAAACTTATTTGACCCGAAGTCTTATTTATTACTCAGTAACAGTTTCCAGTAACATTTGATTCAAAGTCTTCAACAGTGCTTGGCTTTATATTGTGCCACTGTATGCCAAGATTGTCATGCTGAATCCGAACTTAATGATAATGAGCTATGCACGAGAATAATAGATAAATCCAGCTTTAGTTGCGCCCTGCCTATCTCTAACTAAGCTCATCCCACGCCTTGCCCGTGTTGGAATCAATCGATCCATACACGCTTTGAATTTCAATTTCCAGAAAAATATTCTGGCAAGCTGTTGAATATTAGGAAACTAATTTGACTGTGTGATGTTGCCCATGGCAGGTATTCAACTGAATGTTTATTAAATATTAAAAACATACAATTCGTAAAAATTGATGGACTATTAAAGAGATGGTAATCTCAAATGTTGTATTGCACGTATAGATTATGCTTTATAGATTCCATATCATTCATATCCTGTCACATTCCCTATCTGTATCACAATTATATGCTTTGTAATCCTGCGTAAATGTTGAACAGTGAGCTCCACCATTTTGTCTAATCAAGCGATAGTGTGATGTCATGTAAGTGCCAATGCATTACATTCTTTATTATGTAAAAATAGTCTTGTTGAATATTGTGAAACTAATTTGATTTGTTTGTTGCTGCCTATGGCCTATTTATTTATTTATTCATTTATTTATTTATTTATTGGTTTATCTATTTAACAGAGTATGTGCGATTATGAATCCCGGTCATGTGGTTGTGCCTCAGCATGGAATGAACATGAAGCAGGACATGTTACCAGGTTTTGATCACGACCAGATAGTATCTGCCCACTCCGGCTTACATTATGTATATCTGTATATCTAAGTTATTCCTGGTGTTATCTATATATTAAATTATACGACTTTTATGTAAAATTGCTTTTCTTAGCTTTCTTACACCGTAGGCCTATTATTCTGCATTATCGTAATTTTTGAGTGGAACTGTAGTGGTAAGGCGTTGCTCTTAGCAATGTCTTTCAGCAATTGTTTTGAATAACAAATACAAGTCTCACTTCCACCACACTACAGCAAACACGTTCTTTCGCTATCTAAGGCACAAGATCAAGCAACAGACGGATCCGATCCTCAGATATCTGTCGTCATAATCAATTACGTCACTAGGTAGCTGACGTCATACTTACCTGTTATAACTCCGTCATGAAAATTGAAAAGTCTGTCGAGATTACGAATGGTATGTCTTTGAAGGACTTAGAATTTATTAAACATTCTTTTGAACATTTTGAAACTAATTTCTCTGGGAACTGTTCCCCAAGTCAAATTACTTTCAAAATAGTCCACTATATAGTTATCTTGAAATTCATATTCTGGGAATTCCGGTTTTAAATTTTTTAATCGATTCCAACGCGTGTACAGATTATGCGGAGATTAGTTAGAAATGGGCGGGGCATAGCTAGAAATGTATTCTTCAATTAGGTTTACGATTAACCGAGACCAGACCTCCCACTTCTCAGAAGTAATGGGTGGGAAGAAAATCTCGATGGCAAACTGTTTCCAGTGAAGTATCTTGAGAAACCAGCTCCATCTGCTATTCTCGACCTTGTCCAATGTGGATGTAAGGGGTCCTGTCAACGAAACCAAATTGTTCAGGCCAGTGGAAGGAGTTGACACGCAAGTCAGTGCGGAAGTGCACATATTGTGGCAAAATTGTGGCCTATAGAGTAAATGATGAAGATGATCTTTGAATGTTGTTCTTCATTTATTAGCTATATATTGTGGTATATATATTCGCAGCGTAGCTGGTCATTTACACATGAATAAGCAAACTTTGTTTTGCTTTTAACATGGCATGTTCAACAAGCCGAGGTAAGGGGGGGGGGGGCGCTGAATGTCTCATAGAGTGGTTTTCTTAGACGCGGTCTTCTCTACTGCATCCTGCCTCGATCCAATCGACGTAATCGCATTGTGGCAACCAAAAGCTTTCATTTGATATGCAACATGCCTATGATATTCGACAATATAAATCGGTGACCTTGAGTGACCTCAAAAGAACCCTATAAAATCACTAGATGTAAAAACTAAAATTTCCGCCACAATTTTTCTGCTTACTGAGAATATGAAGATGCTGTTTAAATTTTAAAATAAATTTTGCAAAACAAATCTCACAGGAGCCTATTTTGGAGCATCTTCAACCAGACTATAGTCACCTTCCAAATATACATCCTATAATTAAAACGAATTGTTATGGTGTTTATTACATCTTGACTATTTCATCTCAGCTATCATACAGCCGGAATGCTGCGAGCCACCAGACAATACATTCAATGGGCAATAACTCTGGATCTGCTGAATATTTTGAAAATAATTTGACGGTTAGTTCTTGGTGGCTACGCCACCAACAACTTTCAGTCTAAATTGTTTTCAAAATATTAAGCATATTCAGAGTTAGACCCCATGGAAAATACAGTTTTCAGAAATTCAACAGGCAGACAGCTAAGACGATGTCTGGTACGAGTAGCCCTACAAAGAAGCCGCCATAATTTAAGGCCACAAGATGCATACTAAACCAAATAGCTTCTAATTAGCAACTACCTGTCTAAGTTAGTGACCATATTTTAGGACCTATTTGGTGGCCGGCTTAGACAGGTTTCACATGCTGGGAAAATCAATGCGGTCGCGGCTATTCAACGTGTCCGTCTTAAACATAGAGGTAATATTGCTATAGAGTGATCGTGCGCATACCTTCATTATGGGGTTAGTTGTAGCGACAAAGTGCTTTCCTGTAGTATTTTCGTGGACGATCTCGTTTATATGAGAATATCATATCACTAACAAAATCTTATTTTTTGTTGCAAATTCCATTACCTATAGTCGAATAAAATGTCAAATTAATACAGTCAATCAAAGTGTATTTAGATAAACAGATACAAATTCTGACCATAAATGCCTGGTTGATTATTATACTGAGGTAGAGAGTGTGCGGCAATGGCTGTGTTCGATTGGGAGAAAGGTTAGAGTATATTGGCTCCGTAGAGTATATTTTTTATTCGCCTGGTTTTATGGAAAAACATAGAGCAATAAACAGGCCGGAGCAAAAACGTGTGGCATGTTTCATAAAGTACGTCACGTGATGCAAAATATGAAAATGAGGGGCTTAGGAGCTGAATTCCACTATTATTCAGCGTTCACTATGTCTCAAAACGGCGTAGAAAGCCGCATTTTATTTTCAAGATAATAAAATTTAGCCGATTTAGTCGGTTTCTGCACCCGCCATACTGCTAGGGTGTTTGTATTCGACTGGTACGTTTCTGTAGAGAACATTTTGACAACTGCGGGAGTAAATTTACGCTACGGAAAAGTCCCAGTGGAATACAGCCATTATCAATATGGAAGGGGCAGAAACACAATATCACTTAAATTTTAAATCTTGGAAATCAAATCCACCTTTCAGCGATGTTTTCAGTCAGTGAATGGTGAATAATAGTAGAATTCAATCCCGTGTTTTCAGACTTTTCATCACGTTACTTACTTCACGAAGCATGTCATATGTTTTGGTTCCGGCTTGTTTTGTTCTCTATTTTTTTCGGGAAATACCACTCGAATAAAAAATACTCTCTATGGAGCCAATGCGCTCTAAGTTTTCGCCCAGTCGAATACGGCCAACACATTTTTGTTCAGTTAATTTTTTCTCTGATTATGGGAAAAATTAGTGTCCCGGTATTCTTAAGGCTGTGACAGTATTCTAGAGCATGGAGTTTGGACAGGGCATTTAGCCAGAAAAATAAGAAGGACACGGAGGACAGTTGTTGACAGATTGCCGAGATGAAATGAACTCGTCCGCCGTACAGCTGTTAATGACATCCTGCTTCGATATATAAAAATCTGAAAATAGCCGGCCACGCGCACTGACGTTATACTGAACTCACGCCACCAGCAGTCAGGACAACTGTCCTCATAGTGAGGGTATGCGTATGACCGAGCTAGCTTAGTCGCCGCTGTTGATTCCGTTATTGTAGCAAGGGACGAGCCATGTTTATATTAGTATTTATGCTTAAAGCATATCGTTCGGATTGACATGCATTTAGCCTAATGTTGATGACATTGTACTGTTTACTTGGACAGCAGAGATTTGAAAACATTAACGAAGTTACAATCGACCCATTTGACCCATTTTATTACCCTCAGTCAAAGTCCTCATCTCACACACGTTCTTCTTGGGGTGGGTGTCAATGTACCCAGTCACGCTTCTTGGGTCCCAGTGAACCCAGTCACGCGTCTTGGGTCTCGCTGTACCCAGTCATCCCTCGTGCGTCTCAGTGTACCCAGTCACGCTTCTTGGATCCCAGTGAACCCAGTCACGCTTCTTGGGTATCAGCGTACCCAGTCATGCCTAATGGGTCTCAATGTACCCAGTCACCATTCTTGTGTCTTAGAGCACGTAGTCATGCTTCTTTTCACATTGTAACGTAGCACGTTTAGCCAGTTTGTGCAGTTGCTTCCTCTGCTGGATATCTAGGTGTTAGTTCCGACTCCAGCAAATTTCCTGGCGTCCATCAGCTCTCTCGTGGCATTGGTCGAACATGGCAAAATATAAACCATATTTCATTGACATTAACTGCATGGTTGTATTGCACATGGTGTATAATGCGCCATTTGAGAGTATGCTGTCCGGCCAGCATTGTTGTATGATAGTACGAAGGTCTTGCAGTGGCAGACATCAAGCTTATCTAGAACTACCTTTGGATCTGCTCGCCTGGTTCAGTTATACACTATCAGCTATACACAAGGTTTGTGTGAGAGTAGTAATTTTCCATGGAACGAAAAGAGACTGCAAGGCTATGCTTCCCATGATACAATGCCAAGCAATTTTTAGGAGATGCACTCCAGTGGGCCAAGGCTTTTGCTTTTATTTCATTCATCCCTGCCACGCTTTGCCACTGACTTCGACTGTCGCTGATAGCTATACATGGAGTATCTCTGTTTTGGCTTCGTTCACGAAAGGTTTTCGACAAGGCATAAGTAGACACTCATCTGGAGGCTTCCTTTCCTTGTCTACACCATCCGCGTACTCAAACTCTAGTGGGAGTCACAGTGTGGACACTGGCGGGTTTGTCTTATCCTGATACCAGCTCATAACCAATGGATTGAACGATTTTAGCTGGTCCGTTAATTTCTTTAGTAGATAAGAATTGTATTAATAGGAAAACATCTTTGGAATGATAAGAGCATTTCACATAATGACACAAAGGGAATGACACTGAGATTTAATTCTCGCCAACCTTTCTTACCTGAAATTTTGAATCTAAGTTTGACGTGGTTGTGAAGATTTACAGCCCCACTGAGGAGCAGCGAGGAGTAAGAGACGAAATGTAGGCGAGAATTAAATCTCAGTGTCATTCCCTTCGTGTCATTATGTAAAATGCTCTTATCATTCCAATGATGTTTTCCTATTAATACAATTCACAATGGAGCAAATTCGATGTTCGTGCATTACAATAATAAGATTTACACGTATCTAAGATTGTGTATCAAACTTTTACGTGGTTGTGAAGAGTTACAGCCCCACTGAGGAGCAGCGAGGAGTAAGAGAAGAAAGGGAGGCGAGAATTAAATCTCGGTTGCCTACCCTTTGTGTCATTATATAAAATGCTCTTATCATTCCAATGATGTTTTCCTATTAATACAATTCTTATCTACTAAAAGAATTAACGGACCAGCTAAAATCTTTCAATCCATTGATTATGAGCGGGTATCAGGATAAGACAAACCCCGCCAGTGCCCACACTGTGGCTTCCACTAGAGGTTGAGTATGCAGATGGTGTAGACAAGGAAAGGAAGCCTCTAGATGAGTGTCTCCTTATGCCTTGTCGAAATCTTTACGTGAACGAAACCAAAACAGAGATACCCCATGTATATCTATCAATGACAGTCGAAGTCAGCGGCAAAGCGTGGCAGGGATGAATGAAATAAAAGCAAAGGATCTTCGTACTATCATACAACAATGCTGGCCGGACAGCATAATCCCAAATGGCGCATTATACACCATGTGCAATACAGCCATGCAGTTAATGTCACTGAAAGATGGTCTATATTTTGCCATGTTCGACCAATGCCACGAGACAGCTGACGGACCCCAGGAAATTTGCTGTAGTCGGAACTAAGACCTAGACATCCAGCAGAGGAAGCAACTGCACAAACTGGCAAAACGTGCTACGTAACACTGTGAAAGAAGCGTGACTGCGTACTCTGAGACCCAAGAATCGTGACTGGGTACACTGAGACCCACGAGGCTTGACTGGGTACACTGAGACCCAAGACGTGGGACTGGGTTCACTGAGACCCAAGAAGCGTGACTAGGTACATTGACACCCATCCCAAGAAGAACGTGTGTGAGATGAGGACTTTGACTGAGGGTAATAAAATGGGTCAAATAGGTCGATTGTAACTTCGTTATGTTTTCAAATCACTGCAGTCACAGAAAACTGTACATTGTCATCAACATTAGGCTAAATGCATGTTAATCCGAACGATATGCTTTAAGCATAAATACTAATATAAACATGACTCGTCGCTTGCTACAATAACGAAATCAACAGCGGCACAGATGCGCTGAATATGTAGCCTACTATATAATGAATCAATACAGTTAGCTCTATCTATCTATACACCTGTGCAAAAGTTAAGCATCAGCAAAAACAATAGAACGTAGAAACATGATGGTACAACTAGGCTGCCATACTTTTTGTCCCCGCGTTAGCTGACATAATTCCAAGTACGAAATGCACATGCATGCATGACTTCACGCCGCTTGATGTCCGTGCGTGGCGGGAAACAGCACACGTGTTCAGTTATGTAAAAGTCCAGTTTGAGGTGTAGAACATTACATACAGATTTAGGCGACAAGATTAGGAATTTTGTGTTCATGACTGTGGTTTATTTGTACAGAGAGAATTAGCTCTTGATTGTGAACCGCTATGGCAAGACGAAGGTTAAGTGATCGTGTGAAATGGCAAATCATAGGCATGCATACCACTGGTATGTCATGCAGAGAGATTGGCAGACAGCTGAACATTAACCATACTGTAATCAGTCGTTTGATTGCAAAACATGGGCAAACTAACGAGGTGAACGACAGGCCTAGATCTGGAAGACCGAAGAAGACTACTGCCCGTGATGATCGAGCCCTAGTACGCCTTGTTAGGGGATCTCCATTCACCAACAGCAGAGTGCTCAGCCAGCAATGGGAAACGCGCAATAGAGTGTCAATGTCTACCGTCAAAAGGAGACTGTATGCTGCTGGCATGAAAGCTAGGAGACCTGTTAGACGTCCTCTCCTCACTGCACACCACAAAGAGGAGCGTCTGAGGTGGTGCAACGAAAGAAGACACTGGAACATGAGATCCTGGAGACGGGTACACTGGTCCGATGAAAGTCGGTTCCTGCTTCATGCCACAGATGGTCGAACTCGTGTATGGAGGTCCAGACGCACGGCGTACGACCAACGTAACATCATGGAAGAAGTTCCATTTGGTGGAGGTTCCGTTATGATATGGGGGTGCATCTCATTTGATTGTAAGCTGGATCTGTTGACTGTACCTGGAACACTAAATGGACAAAGATATCAAGATTCCATACTGGATAGAGTTGTGGTCCCTCATTTTGTAAATCATGCACCTGGAACCCACCCTATATTCATGGATGACAACGCCCGACCACATCGTGCTAGAGCTGTGCATGAATACCTCCGCCAGAATGTCATCGAAACCCTACCATGGCCAGCAAGGAGCCCTGACATGAACCCTATTGAGCATATCTGGGACATTCTGGGAAACATGGTGAGAAGGAGGGATCCTCCTGTGCAGAACCTACAGGAATTAACAGACGCACTCCATCTTGAATGGCAACGAATACCACAATGGCGTATCAGTCGGTTGGTGACCAGCATGAGACGTCGTGTCCAGGCCGTCATCCAGGCACAAGGTGGATATACCCGGTATTAATAATGGCAGTCTCAAACTCGTGCACAGATGTTAAACTTCGTTTTCAGACACCATTAATGACAATCTAGCCACGTGTGTCAACTGTAGGGCAATAGTTGTCAGTTGTGTCAACGTAACCATATTCAGGCCTCGTTTTCAAGTTCAAACAAAAACATACAGTGTTTCCCCACCATCATAATCAGCATTCCTCTAGTTGCATTATTACCTCTTGCACTAAGATGGATGGGTACATAAATGTTTATGCTATTGCTTTCTTCATAGCACATGAATATACCCTCGCATGTGCGTAAAAATAGGGTGGTGCTTAACTTTTGCACAGGTGTATAGAATCATAGCGCTTCAGAAGCGTCAGAATATGTACTGGTAGTATACATATGAAGAGTTATTTAAATACGGAAAACCGTACATAGCATTATGAACTGCGTATATATTTAGAGGTCAACAATAACGAAATCCTTAAATATGCAGATAATACCATCTCGACGCAAATTGGACAAGCCATCATATCTGCCTCTGAGCAACACCTCCTTACCGATGCTGTTGAAGAATGTACCCTCATCGAGACCAACAGAGCGTTTGAAAAGTATCTGAAAGGTTATACCAAATGTGATATTCTCTCGCATCAGAGATAAGATTGACAAATTTACTTGAACCTGGCAGAGTGGTTTTACTAGAGGACGTGGCTGCGCTGGCATAGTCTGGGCACAACGAATGGTGATATCAATATTACCATCTAAGCATTGGAACTTCTATAAGATGGGAATCGACATATCATATGTATGTGATACCATCAAGAGACCACGGGTCCTTAAATTTTTCCACCAAGATGGATATGTTGATGACGAACTATACGCCTGGTGAGAACACTCTACAAGACCAAATCCTCCAATCTCAATGATAGGCATGACACTAAGGATGGAATAAGCAGATGACGTTTACTTTATCGACGAGAAACAATGTCCTTTTGGCACATTACTTCTTGTTGCAGAACAGTTTACGGCTGCAAACCTCTTTGTGAATAAGGCCGAAACAAAGGTCACTCACGTATACCTATCCGACACCACAGAAATGCATGATGATGGTACCCATCATCGGGCCACTGAGAAGTTGAGGAAGAGCAGAATCCTGGGGCCCCTTCTCTGTAAATATATCAACATTGGCGATTTACTGAACTGACGCCATTGGCATTCACAAAGAGTTGTGGATACTAGGCTAGCTCGGCCATGCGCATACCCTCACCATGAGGACCGCTGGTGACGTGAGTTCAGTATAACGTCAGTGCGCCTTGCCGGCTATTGTCAGATTTTGATATATCGAAGCAGGATTTCATTAACAGCTGTACGGTGGACGAGTTCACTTCATCTCGGCAATCTGTCAACAACTGTCCTGCGAGAGTGGCATTGCTCAGTGTTCTTCTTATTTTCTGGCTAAATGCCCAGTCCAAACGCCATGCACTAGAATACTGTCCCAGCCTGAAGAATACCGGTACTCTAATTTTTGCCGTAATCAGAAAAAATTAACTGAACAAAAATGTGTTGGCCGTATTTGACTGGGCGAAAACTTAGAGCACATTGGCTCCATAGAGAGTATTTTTTATTCGAGTGATATTTCCCGAAAAAAATAGAGCAAAAAACAAGCCGGAACCAAAACATGTGACATGCTTCGTGAAGTAAGTAACGTGATGAAAAGTATGAAAACACGGGATTGAATTCTACTATTATTCACCATTCACTGACTGAAAACATCGCTGAAAAGTGGATTTGATTTCCAAGATTTAAAATTTAAGTGATATTGTGTTTCTGCCCCATCCATATTCATACTGGCTGTATTCGACTGGGACTTTTCTGTAGAGTAAATTTACTCCTGCAGTTGTCAAAATGTTCTCTACACAAAAGTACCAGTCGAATACAAACACACTAGCAGTATGGAGGGTGCAGAAACCGACTAAATCGCCTAAATTGTATTATCTTGAAAATAAAATGCGGCTTTCTACGCTGTTTTCAGACATAATAATTGCTGAATAACAGTAGAATTCAGCTCCTAAGCCCCTCATTTTCATATTTTGCATCACGTGACGTACTTTATGAAACATGCCACACGTTTTGGCTCCGGCTTGTTTATTGTTCTATGTTTTTCACGGGATATACCAGTCGAATAAAAAATATACTCTACGGAGCCAATATACTCTAACCTTTCGCCCAATCGAACACAGCCATTGCCGCACACTCTCTACCTCAGTAAAATAATCAACCAGGCATTCATGGTTCAGAATTTGTATCTGTTTATCTAAATAAAATTTGATTGGCCGTATTAATCTGACATTTTATCCGTCTATAGGTAATGGAATTTGCAACAAAAAATAAGATTTTGTTAGTGATATGATATTCTCATATAAACGAGATCATCCGAGAAAATACTACAGGAAAGCACTTTGTCGCTACAACTAACTCCATAATGAAGGTATGGGCACCTCTATGTTTAAGATGGACACGTTGAATAGCCACAGCCACAGAGCGCATAATTTTCACAGCATGGTGAAACTTGTCTAAGCCGGCCACCAAATAGGTCCTAAAATATGGTCACTAACTTAGACAGGTAGTTGCTTAATACAAGTTATTTGGTTTAGTATGCATCTTGTGACCTTAAATTATCTTTGGAGGGCTACGCTTACCAGACATCGTCTTAGCTGTCTGCCTGTTGAATTTCTGAAAACTGTATTTTCCATGGGGTCTAACTCTGGATACGCTTAATATTTTGAAAACAATTTGACTGAAAGTTACGCGACCAAGAACTAACAGTCAAATTATTTTCAAAATATTCAGCAAATCCGGAGTTATTGCCCATTGAATGCATTGTCTGGTGGCTTGCAGCATTCCGGCTGTATGATAGCTGAGATGAAATAGTCAAGATGTAATAAACACCAAAACAATGCGTTTTAATTATAGGAATGTATATTTGGAAGGGTGACTATAGTCTGGTTAACGATGTCCCAAAATAGGCTCCCGTGAGATTTGTTTGGCAAAATTTATTTTAAAATTTAAACAGCATCTTCATAATCTCAGTAAGCAGAAAAAGTGTGGCGGAAATTTTAGTTTTTACATTTAGTGATTTTATAGGGTTCTTCTGAGGCCACTTAAGGTCACCGATTTATATTGTCGAATATCATAGGCATGTTGCATATCAAATGAAAGCTTATGGTTGCCACAATGCAATTACGCCGATTGGATCGATGCAGGATGTCTCTTTGAGACATTCAGCACACACACACCCCCCACCTCGGCTTGTTGAACATGCCATGTTAAAAGCAAACAAAGTTTGCTTATCCATGTGTAAATGACCAGCTACTCTGCGAATATATATATCACAATATATAGCTAATAAATGAAGAACAACATTCAAAGATCATCTTCATCATTTACTCTACAGGTCACTATGTTGCCACAATATGTGCACTTCCATAGTGACTTGCGTGTCAACTCATTCCTCTGGCGTGAACAATTTGGTTTCGTTGACAGGACCCCTTACACCCACATTGGACAAGGTCGTGAACAGCAGATGTAGCTGGTTGCTCAAGATACTTCACTTGTGACAGTTTGCCATCGAGATTTTCTTCCCACCCATTACTATTGAGAAGTGGGAGGTCTGGTCTCGGCTAATCGTAAAACTAATTGAAGAATACATTTCTAGCTATGCCCCGCCAATTTCTAACTAATCTCCGCATACTCTGTCCTTCAAAGACATACCATTCGTAAACAGACTTTTCAATTTTCATGACGAAGTTATAACACGTGATCATGACGTCAGCTATCTAGTGACGTAATTGATTATGACGACAGATACATGAGGATCGGATCCGTATGTTGCTTGATCTTGTGCCTTGGATTGCGAAAGAACGTGCTTGCTGTAGTGTGGCGGAAGTGAGACTTGTATTTGTTATTCAAAACCATTGCTGAAAGACAGTGCTAAGAACAACACTTTACCACTACAGTTCCACTCATAGATTACGATAATGCAGAATAATAGGCATACGGTGTAAGAAAGCTAAGAAAAGCAATTTTACATAAAAATGGTATAATTGAATATATAGATAACACCAGGAATAACTTAGATATACAGATATGCATAATGTAAGCCGGATTGGGCAGATACTATCTGGTCGTGATAAAAAGCTGGTATCATGTCGTGCTTCATGTTCATTCCATGCTGAGGCACAACCACATGACCGTGATTCATAATCGCACATACTCTGTTAAATAGATAAACCAATAAATAAATAAATAAATAAATAAATGAATAAATAAATAAATAGGCCATAGGTAGCAACAAACAAATCAAATTAGTTTCACAATATTCAACAAGATTATTTTTACATTATGAAGAATGTAATGCATTGACACTTACATGACATCACACACTATCGCTTGAGTAGACAAAATGGTAGCGCTCACTGTTCAACATTTACGCAATATTACAAAGCATATAATTGTGATACAGATCAGGGAATGTGACAGGATATAAAGGATATGGAATCTATAAAGCATAATCTATAAGTGTAATACAACATTTTAGATTAATATCTCTTTAATAGTATGTCAATTTTTACGAATTGTATTTTTTTAATATTTAATAAACATTCAATTGAATACCTGCCATGGGCAACAGCACACAGTCAAATTAGTTTCCTAATATTCAACAGCTTGCCAGCATATTTTTCTGGATCGATTGATCCCAACACGGGCAAGGCGTGTGAGGAGCTTAGTTAGAGATGGGCGGGGCGTAGCTAAAGTTGGATTCATCTATTATTCTCGTGTATGGCTCATTATCATTAAGTTCAGATTAAGCATGACAATCTTGACAACAGTGGCACAATATAAAGCCAAGTACTCTTGAAGACTTTGAATCAAATTTTACTGAAGTGGTAAACGCTCAAATAATGATCATGTGCCACAAATGGGATATGAGTAAATGGATACGATCTTAAGCAAATTTTAGTGTTAAAGGGTTAGCGATAAATGGAATAACACATTACAGGAAGATAACCTCATTTTATACTGGCTGTTCAGATTATATAATATCCAGCACATAAACTACGAATGTCATTTTAAACTAATTGTGCTACCTCGCCCCCTGGCTGGCTAGAGATTAAGAGACAAATAGAGCTCCGCAAACGGCGCATAATATCCCACATGATGACAAACCAATGCATGCCAGCTATCAGAAAACAGAGGTTGCTTCCGCCGACGCAGACCAGTAACCCTATGACGTTTGAAAGTGATCCATGAAACGGTTCAGGAGTTATCATCCGAAAACCAATTTTCAAGATGGCAGCTGTTGGCGCTCGGATCATAGACAATTCCGATAGGTTTCTTCTGCAGACATAGTCGAACCACCATATCAAATTTCAAAGCGATCCAATAAACGGTAACAGAGCTATCATCCTGCACCCAGTTTTCAATTTTGTCCATTTCGCTAGGATTCTTCTTCAGACCTAGTCCAACGTCGCCATGAAGGTTCAAAGTGATCCGATTAAAGTTATCATGAGAAAACCAATTTTCAAGATAGCCGCCGGTGGCTGGCAGCCATCTTGGATTTTGGATCATTGTCGATTTCGATAGGTTCCTTCCCCAGAGTAGTCCAACTACGCTATGAAGTTCCAAAGCGATCCGATAAACGATTGAGAAATTATGATCCCGAAACAAATTTTCAAGATGGCCGATTGGTTTTGGAATCATTGTGGATTTCGATAGGTTTCGTCCCCAGACCTAGTGCAGCCACCTTATGAAGTTTCAAAGCGATCCTATAAACGGTAATAGAGTTATCGTCCGGAAGCCAATTTTCAAGATGGCTGCCAGTGGCTGGCAGCCATCTTGGATTTCGGATCATTGTCGATTTCGAGAGGTTTCTTCCCCAGACATAGTCTTAAAAGCGTAGTCTTAAAAGCATAGTCTTAAAAACAGCCTTAAAAGCGATCCGATAAGCGGTAACAAAGTTATCATCCGGAAACCATTTTTCATGATGGCCGCCGATGGCTGGCGGCCATCTTGTATTTCGGATCATCTTCCATTTCGATAGGTTTCTTCCCCGACCTTGACCAACCACCCTACAAAGTTTCAAAGCAATCCGTCAAACGGCAACGGAGTCCGCCCGCCCACCCGCACCGTGCCATCACATAATACCCTGTCAAGTTTTTTAGCGGGGTATAAAAAGTAATCCAATCTGTCACTCAAACATCAGGACTGGCGTTATGATTAAAATACGTCGCTTGTTAGATGACGTCAAAATCATATGCTGTATGTCCGACACAGCAAATGTCCGACGATAGGTGTCTGAACTGTGTGCTTGTGCCGAATTTTTAATTTAATAAATATACTGTTGAATTATTTTTAAACTAATTTGAAATGGGGATGTTGCTGCTATAAACAAAATATCAAACTATTCAACAGCTAACCTATATAGTTCCGATGAGATCGAGTCTCCGGGAATGTGGCGTTACCGCACTTGATTCGAACACGCGCTCAGAGTGGGCGGAGCTTGGATAGAAATGCGCATGGTTCCCTAATGCCAGAAATGGATACGGTTATTGGACATTTCTAAAACAAGGTTGCAAATGATCAACATTGTCAAACATTCTGAAACTCATTTAGTTTCAAAATATTGAACATAAAATAACAGTATGTTATGCCCCTCATGATGCTCTCCCTTCTCACCATATTTTCTTAAGATAATTTTCAGCTCTATGATTGACCATGTGAAAAATACCACAACCTCAATTTCAAGAAAAACATACCGGTATGCTGCTGAGCAGCTGGCTTCCAAAGAAACCTATCGCCGCTATATAGCAGTGTGTTTTTTTTAGTTAAATGCGTTAAATGTTAGTCTTGCTTATTGTTACATACCTTCCTTATTTACGGGTACATCTAGTCACTTTCTCGTGCTGATTCTTCTTCTGCTCCTTCGTTCACCTCTTCCGTTTCCTCCCGTGTGTCTTCGGGTTCTAAATCTTTGCATTCCTCATTTTCCTCCTCTTCTTCTGCCGGCTCATCACGTTAGACGCGCTGGTTTGCAGATTTTTTCAGGAATGCATTGGCTTCCTGTTTGACAACATTCACGCTGTTAGTCTCAGCGAGGTCAATGACGGACACTGCCGCAACAAGCAAGCACACGAACAGTACGATGGTTGGATTCTGCATGTTGAACCTGAATGAAAAATATTGACATCATTTAGATGAATAATCATCTGTAATAAAGTCATGTATAGCGAGACAAGTATGAGTCATCAAATCGTTGCCCCTAAACACAGGCGGTGGCTTAACCCACTCTTGTGTCAACTTACAACTTTACTCGTCAAGCATACCAAAACCAACTCCTCAGTGGTCTTGAGGCGTGTCTATTTGCAGGCCAAGGGTAAATAGAGTATTTTTGAATATTTACCACTGGAATGACTGGCTCGGTAAACTCTTCTCCTGTCCTGCAAATGGAAGCAGGCTAAGCCAAAACTTGAATATTCTTTACCGCTATTCCTTTGATGGTCAAGCCGGCCACAAATTTCATTGGTAGATTTACAAAACTAGTCTTCTAATAATGTCATGAAAATGTTGACCATTAAAAGTGTTACTTGTTATAAGTAGTATTGTGAGCACTTTGAGGCGCTGTTGATCAAAAAGGGTTAATACAAGTCATTGAATATGGCATATGTCGTCCTGGAGAGTTCATTAAATCAGCTGGTAAGACAAGACATTTTAAAGAACCATTGCATTTTGTGACAGAGACTGTTGCAATCTTGTTTAGTCGTTTCTCCCTGTTTCTAGCCTCTTGACCGAATCAGCCTCAGCTTTGCAACACACACTAAATGCTTTCCATAGCCGTGTTGTGATTGATCGATCCCCGAATGCCCTAACTATCAATTTCCTGAAAACTATACAGGGAAGCTGTTGAATATTTTGTAACTAATTTGACTGGGTGCTGTTGCTGCCTATGGCAGCAAAAGCGCCAAGTCAAATTAGTATCAAAATATTCAACAAATTATTTATTAAATAGTAAAAGCAAACAATTTGTACAGCAACGCATAGTCCATCTTCCAATATGCGTTCGTGACGTACTTATCGACGTCTTTCATTATGATGTTATTCTCCACATCACGTAATTGATTATGACGTGATATGATGGGTGGATACTCTGAAAAGGTGAATTGCGTACAATGTGTAAAGGCTATATATGTGCGCTAATGAGACGAATTATGGAACATGACATACAGATTGAGCTACAAACTGTACTTCTAGACACAATGATTCTACTGATTTTACTTTATGGTTAGGAAGATAAGAAACGAGAATAATAATGTAATCGAAAACTGTCTAAAAGGAAAGTACATCTAATTGGATGATCTAGGGAGAAATTCGGCGAATTGTCTTTAGATATACAGATAACATGTTATATGGTGCGATTTTGGGCAAATATAGTTAATGGGTGAGGGGGGGGGGGGTGGGGGCGGGGTATGGCAAACTATCGGCAATGCTTTATTAACTAATCACATATTACGCAAGACAAAAGGCAAGAGGATATAGAGTTACTTAAAATCTGCCCAAGCTCATCAGCGACACTGACACTCAAATGTCATACAAAAAACCTCGGGGATCAGACAGCTGACATCGACGTCAGCTCCTATCCAAACGAAGCCCTAAATACTGAAATTTATGGAATCATCCACTACCAGCACCATAGGTGTTCTAAAAACAACCGAACTAGATATACTGACGACCCTCTAGTAGTAAAATTGTCAGCAGAGCGGAAAGCGCTACGGCTGCGTATCTATCAAAGTGGTCAAAGTGAAGACCAAACTACGCCGGGAGCGCAATAACATTTTGCGCCACATTAGCAAACGTTTAAATAAAAAGATCTTGCTATTCAAGAAGCTGTCTTCCTAGCGGATGAAATTACTGCTATGGAAGGCCATCACCGTCAAAAATACAAAACTCAAACGGAACAGGTTAATTCCAAATGAACCAGAAAGAAATGCCAAACAATCCAAGCAACGCCGTCAAACAGAACAGATTAATGCCAAACAGAACAGACTAATGTGTCAAACAGAACAGGCTATTGTCAAACAGAACAGACTATTGTTAAACAGAACAGGCTATTATTAAACAGAACAGACTAATATGTCAAACAGAACAGGCTATTGGCAAACAGAACAGATTATTGTCAAACAGAACAGACAACTACGACCAACAGAACAGACAACTTCGACAAACAGAACAGACAACTACGACAAACAGAACAGACAACTACGACAAAGAGAACAGCCAACTACGACAAACAGAACAGACAACTACGACAAACAGATCAGACAACTACAACAAACAGAACAGATACCAATGATAAATAAAACAGACAACTACAACAAACAGAACAGACATCAATAACAAACAGAACATACATCAATGACAAACAGAACATACATCAATGGCAAACAGAACAGACATCAATGACAAACAGAACATACATCAATGACAAACAGAACAGACACCAATGGCAAACAGAACAGACATCAATGGCAAACAGAACAGACAACTACGCCAAATGACGGCTAAAGTCTAATACGCTATTTAGTCAAACAAACAGAGGGCGCCACTCGTCTCTATCCAAGGGAAGATAACTCTTCACTATCGAGCGTTACAACGCCGTTACAATTATGGCGACAAATACAAACACAAATACACTCAATGACGCCGTACAATTGTTAAACCATGCTGTGTCTCTGCTAAATAGATCAATTGCCAGCGATGGGGTTTGGAACTGTGTATGTTACAAGGCACAACAGCGTAGCAACGCCTGTGACAGTGGCGACAGTCGATGCCGATCCGACGCCGATTATTCAGAAGAGTAAGTACAAATGTAATACACGCGGCGAGTACCGTATTATTGTTATTCGTTGCATCAGCGTACTTGATGACCTCGGGACGTTTTAGGTCATCTGTTGCCTTCCAACCCTAAAACGCAACACAATTTCACAGCAACCATACAAGACACTTTTCATAGGCGTCGCTTAGTAGGGGGTGGGGGAGGGTGGGTTGGCGTCAAAGGAGCGTGGCTCTAAGATGGATGGGCATAGCGCTAAAAGAACTACCATCTTTTGATGCTAAAAGAACTACCATCTTTTGATCCCTAAAGCTATTTAGCAAGGAACTTGTTTTAATAAATTCCTTTTGGCCGTTTTTATGGCCTACATGTATATTGTGGACGATATATATATATACGCAGGCTTAGGTGTACAATAATAAGACAGGATTTTAACGTTTGTACACATGACCATCCACAGTATGGCGGGGTGGGGCTGAGGTGCGTACTAGTTTTGTTGATAAGTGCCTGATCTGGGTCATGTTTATAAACGGAATTAGCAAAACATTAGCCCACAAATAAAGTTTTATATTAGATAATGAAGCCGTATTTAGATTTGTGGGCACCATGGACAAAGAATTAGTAGGGGTGGGGGAGCTGGGACTGGGGTCGTACCTCAGAAAATCTTTGAAATGAAATCCAAATGCACTGAGACGGAGAATGCAGTTCTGGTGTGAAATATGAAGCTTCCGTTTGCCGTACAATTATTTTGTTTTGTGAATTTTTAGCCCGACTTTACCATCTCAACTTTTCTTTTTATATCTCATGTTTGATTAATTATACTGAACCCAAACTTTGGCACACGCTTCCTTATAATGACACGCCATCACATTGCGGTCAGAAGGTTAAAGGTCAATGTCACTGATCTTGGGAGAAATCTGGGGTTTTTTCAACTTTAACATTTTTCCGTTTAGCTCAACTTTTCTATTTATAGGTCCCTATCTCATATTTGGTTACTCATACTAGACCCAAACTGGGACATCTGCCTCCTTATAATACGGCATCACACAATGATGTTGGGGGCAAAGGGTCAAAAGTCATGGTCACTGATACGCATGTCGACCATCTGTCATTCGTCGTCCGTCCGTCTACCTTTGTTTACAAACGCTACTCCTCATTAACCGGGCTTCAGAATGTGTATGCAGAATTGAGATTGTTCAATTTTTGTGCTGAAAATCTTAGATTTTATGAAAAATTTACCGGAAATTGTCAAAGCGCTATTCATCATTAATAGCTGGACAGATTTCAACCCTAGTTGGCTGGACATACCCTATCGTGGCAGGCTCCAGAACATCTGTATTGTAACAGGTGGATGTTTTTATGAAAATCTAATTTTTTGAAAAATGTACCGGAAATTGTAAAAATGCATCTCCATAACTGCTTAGTCGATTCTATCCAAATTTGGCTGGAAGCATTCTATAGCGGTAGGCTCTAGAAGAAATATTCATAATCTTGGTTGGTCGATTTTTTTGGTGGGCATTGGATTTTTTTAATTTTCAAAAACCATTGAAAGCTCCTTGATTGATTGAGTGGCCCGATTTCAACGAAACTTGGGTGGAATGATCTTATCAACATATCAAACGAGAATTTTGATTATTCAATTTCTTTGGTGGGCATCTTTGATTTTTCGAAAATCATCCATTAGGTCTACCCGTATTTACATACCCTTGTCCTCCGGTTGATAAGGGTATTGATAAGCCGTCTATATTTATTTTATGTTTGAAGTCAAGATTCGTGGTTCATTGCAAGCTTTATAGTTCATTGCAAAATCATAAAGTCCAGCTTCATGGTTGCATTGCAACCACATTACTGGTAACAATTAGCATTGTTGCCTAAACGGGGTTAACGTCAGTAGTCCGACAGCTCAGTAGTCCGACAGCCTAGTAGACCGACAACCCAGTAGTCCGATAGCCCAACAGTCAGACAGCCTAGTAGTCCGACAACCCAGTAGTCCGATAGCCCAACGGTCCGACAATAGAAATTTAATAGTCGATAAAGTGGTTCAACTGATCCGGACTAGGCCTATTACAGTGACAGGGTATGCAATGCAGTGCATAATACTGGTGCGTGTTCATGCGCACACACGGACAAATGTTTACATACGCACGCACGCACGCATGCACGCACTCACTAACGCCCGCACACGAAATATGTAGGGCTAATGTTATTGTACGTTATGTTATACTAGAGCATAGGCGGACTGACCAAAGAAATAATAGGTTTCTTCCAAATCTCATAGTCAACATACGGAGATGAAGTTTCGTTAATATACTCAAAGAAAATAAGTTATGGAAGATGGACGGATCAACGTATTAAAAAATGATTTAAAAAAACCAAGACATCAGTATTACACTGACGGGATATTGGCTAAAATCTTGCTATCGCATGCTTCGAAATTCAAGTCTAGCTTTGTATCAAGATCACAATGACTTTGACCTCAAAAGTCTGAATGACTGTGATGTTCCTGCGGGTTGAGGTAACTATATGGCAATGCTTAGTTCCAATACTTTTGCCAATTCTGAAACAAAGGCCAGATGCGCTGCTGATTCCTTAGACAAAAATAGAAAAAAATAGAAAAAAAGCAGAACCAAGCTGTTAAAGTCTGAATTGTATACAAATATTACAATGCCCGTGACCTCTGACCTCAATAGCATTCCACTTGACATAGGTAACCATGTTCCCAAGTTAAACTCAAGTAGAGTGAACCAATCCGGAAATATAAGACAATATGTTGAGATAAAGCAAAAACTTGAACATAAAAAAATTTAGTTTTATACCAAAGTCACAGTGACCTTGAACTTTGACCTCATTGTTTAGTCAAGTTTAGTCCCACTCGGGTGAACCGATCTGTAGATATAAACTTAATCGAGACTAGACTCTGACAAACGGACAGACAGACAGACAGACAGACAGACAGACAGACAGACAGACAGACAGACAGACAGACAGACAGACGGCATAATGGGACCCGTCGATATATTGGCAAAACTTCTAATTTTCGCCAATAATAAATGACTTCAAACAAGATGGCCAAGGGGCCTATATCGACATTTCAAACTAGAAAAGACAGGCTCTACAAAACACTCTAGAATTATAAGAAATTCAACAGTTATGGCCAGGAATAAAAATTTAGCCTACGGTTATTTTCAAAGTACATATTGTGCCTATTATACTCCTTTTTTAGGAGTAATATTTAAGCAATTTCCTGGACATATTTGGAAATCCAAGATGGTCGCGAAATAAATTGAGCAATCCAATTTCTCTTTAGGGGTGTTGATTGAAAAATTGATCAATCAAAATTCTCGTTTGATATGTTAAAGCCTACCGACGGATGGACGAAGAACGTTAGATGGGCGGTCGCCATGCCATAATCTTTCAGGTCAGCTGAGCTAATAATATGATACTAGAAAAGCTTAGAACAAACACGTTGGGAAATGTTTTAAGTTATGCCCATAAGCTAGTTAATAGCCGATATAATGCGTATCTACTAAGTTACAGGCTTTCAAATGCAAAAGCAGTATAGATGCGACATATGCAGCCTTGGTAAAATGTCACAAATTTGACAGGTCGGCCAACCGACAGACAGACAGACTGACTGACAGGTAGATGTATACCTGCTGCGGAATCGCAATTAAAAATTGTCCGATGACCACTACTACTACTACTACTACTACTACTACTACTACTACTACTACTACTACTACTACTACTACCACTACTACTACTACTACTACTACTACTACTACTACTACTACTACTACTACTACTACTTGCTGTTGCTGCTGCTGATACTTCTGCTGGCGGTGACGCTGACGGTGTTAGCGGTGATTCTCTTGGTGGTGGTGGCTGTGTGTGTTGGTGGTGGTGGCGGTTGTTGTGGTGGTGGTGGCGGCGGCGGCGGTCGTGGTGGTGGCGGTGGTGATGGCGGCGGTGGTGGTGGTTGTATTGTTCGTGGTAGTGGTGAGGGTAGTTGTGATTGGGGTGGTAGTGGCGGAAATGATGGCGAGATGATGATGATGATGATGATGATGATGGTGCTGTGGATGATGATGATGGAGAGGTGGAAGAAGAGGGTGAGGAAGAGGAGGAAGATGGTGGTGGTGGTGGCAGTCCTGGCGCGGTAGTGATGATAATGATAATGATGACGATGATGATGATGACGATTTTTTAGCTCGCCTGGCCTGAAAAGCCAAGTGAGCTTATGTCGTGTCGAACGTCCGTTGTGTGTCCGTCGTCCGTCCATCAACATTTCCTTTAAACGACTTCTCAAGAAACGATGGGCCAATTTCAATTATATTTGGCAGGAAGCAGCCTTAGGACATAGAGATCCAAGTTTGTTCAACTGAAGCCGATCGGCCAATTAGGTCGCCGACCATCTTGGATTTTGGCCGATTTTTAGAAACGTCTTCTCCGAAACCGCTTGAGGAATTGAAGGAACCCTCATGAAATATGATCTAGGGCACGAGCTCAACCAAGTTTGTTCAAGGGAACTTAATTGGTCAAATGGTTCGACGGCCACTTTGGGTGACCTAGTTTTAGTGAAAATAACTTCTTCTCCAGAACCGCTGAAGGGATCAGGCCGAAATTTGGCAGATATTATTAGGGCCAGTAAAGTTTGTTCAAGAGAAGTTGATCGGTCAAAAAACATGGCCACTGTGGGCTAATAAAAATATAGGATGTTTGGAGGCCATATTGGATTTTTTTATTTGATGGATTTTGAGGCCGACATTGGTTTTATATAGGTTTTTGGGTATTCTGATATCAAATTTGCAATTTTCGAAACTGTCGGATGAATGGTTTGGCGGCCATCCTGGATCATTTTCCCACCAAAAGCTCCCATACTAAAGCAATGGGAAATTTAAAATATCTACTCGAGAACTACTGGGCCGATTTCAATTATATTTGGCATGAAGCATCCTTAAGGCCTAGAGAGTCAAGTTTGTTCAAACGAACCCGATCAGCCAATTTGGCCGGCGACCATCTTGGATTTCGGCCAATTTTTATAAATGTCTTTAAAAATCTTCTTCTCCAAAACCGTTTGAAGGATCGATTCAGATCTCACGAAATATGATTTAGGCCAAGAGCTCAACCAAGTTATTTCAAGCGAACTTGATTGACCAGATGGTTCAGCGGCCATTATGGATGACCAAGTTTTCGCAAAAACGACTTCTTCCCCAGAACCGCTGAAGCGATCCGGCCGAAATTTGTGATATATAATTAGCGACTAAGGGCCATTAAGGTTTTCTCAAGAGAAGTTGATTCGTCAAAAAACATGGCCGCGGTGGACCAATCAGAAGATAGTGTGTTTGGCAGCCATATTGGATTTTTTTATTTGATGGATTTTGAGGCCGAAATTCGGTTTATATAGGTTTTTGGGTATTCTGATCTCAAATTTGCAATTTTCGAAACTGTTGGATAAACGGTTTGGCAGCCATCTTAGATAATTTTCCCGCCAAACGCTCCCATACTAAAGCAATGGGAAATTTAAAATGTCTTCTCGAGAACTACTGGGCCGATTTGAATTATATTTGGCAGGAAGCATCCCTAAGGCATAGAGATTTAATTTTGTTCAAACGAAGCCAATCGGCCAATTTGGCCGGTGGCCATCTTGGATTTCGGCCGATTTTTAGAAATGTCTTTGAAAATCTTCTTCAAAACCGTTTGAGGGATCAATTCAACCCTCATGTAATATGATCTAGGGCAAGAGCTCACTCAAGTTTGTTTAACGGAACTTGATTGATCAAATGGTTCAGCGGCCATCTTGGATGCCCTCGTTTTCGCAAAAACAATTTCTTCCCCAGAGCTTCCCCGGAAATTTGTGATATATGATTAGGGACTAAGGGCCATTAAAATTTGTTCAAGAGAAGTTGATCCTTCGAAAAAGCTGGCCACTATGGGCCTATCAATTTATAGCGTGTTTGGCGGCCATATTGGATTTTTTTATTTGATTGATTTTGAGGCCGAAATTGGTTCTATCTATGTGTGTGCGTATTGTGATTTCAAAATTGCCATTTTTGAGACTGTCGGATAAACGGTTTAGCGACCATCTTGGATCATTTACCCGCCAAAATCTCCCATACTCAAGCAATGGGAAATTTAAAATGTATTTTCGTGACATCTTGGATTTTGGTCGATTTTTAGAAATGTCTTTAAAGATGATTAATTTAATGGTCAAGCGCTTGCTGAACTCGATACGGATATTAGCATTCGAGTATCTTTTATATATATGCTTATTATAGCATATTGCAACCGGAATAAGTCCTCTATTTATTATAACAAATGAATTTGATGGGAGCTGTGGTGTTTATAGACTGCAAGGACAGACATGACATTTAATTCCAAGGAACACATGTTTACTCTTTTTCAGGCTTTCATGATTGCCAGCTGTCTTTGAGGCTTAACATTAACTTACTAGGTGCTGAGCAGGTATAGTGATCAGTAAATTCTACAAGCCCTAGTGACTACAAGCCATGCTTGAACTTTAGCAATTCTACTCTAAGATTATTCAGTTTGCTTTTATATTATAACTGGATAAATTGTGAATTTTAGGACAGTGCTGCTGAAAACTGTTTCTGCTATGTAGCAGCACTGTTTTAAAAAACATTCCATTTTCCTATCATATTCAACATTAAAAAAACATTAAAAAAACTTGATCTAGGGAAAGAGTTGAAGCGAGCTTATTCAAAAGAAGCTGATTAGTTGGATTGCTTGGTGGCCATCCTGGATGGCTGAGTTTTCGCAAAAATTATTTCTACAAAACCGCTGAACTGATCAGGCCAAAATCTGGGAAATGTAATTTAAGGGCTAACATGACTACGGGTTTGGTGGCCATCTTGAATTCTTTCCCGCCAAAACTCCTATAGGAAAACAATTGGAAACTGTAAATGTCTTCTCAGTCATGACTTGATTGATTTCAACAAAATATGTCAGGACGCATCAAACTCAACATAACACTAAGCACAGGTAGCTTAAATGTGCCCTAAATGTCTGATTTACATGTAATGTGCATATTCACACCAGAATGCTTGAAAATAAAATTGTTGAAAAAAAATTAAATTGTATACTTTTAGAAGCTCAAATTATGTGACTAGATGTAATGGAACAAAATAAATCTTAGCCATCACGATGATTTCATTCCGTATATATACACCTCTGCAAAAGTTAAGCACCAGCAAAAACAATAGAACGTAGAAACATGATGGTACAACTAGGCTGCCATACTTTTTGTCCCCCCGTTAGCTGACATAATTCCAAGTACGAAATGCACATGCATGCATGACTTCACGCCGCTTGATGTCCGTGCGTGGCGGGAAACAGCACACGTGTTCAGTTATGTAAAAGTCCAGTTTGAGGTGTAGAACATTACATACAGATTTAGGCGACAAGATTAGGAATTTTGTGTTCATGACCGTGGTTTATTTGTACAGAGAGAATTAGCTCTTGATTGTGAACCGCTATGGCAAGACGAAGGTTAAGTGATCGTGTGAAATGGCAAATCATAGGCATGCATACCACTGGTATGTCATGCAGAGAGATTGGCAGACAGCTGAACATTAACCATACTGTAATCAGTCGTTTGATTGCAAAACATGGGCAAACTAACGAGGTGAAGGACAGGCCTAGATCTGGAAGACCAAAGAAGACTACTGCCCGTGATGATCGAGCCCTAGTACGCCTTGTTAGGAGATCTCCATTCACCAACAGCAGAGTGCTCAGCCAGCAATGGGAAACGCGCAATAGAGTGTCAATGTCTACCGTCAAAAGGAGACTGTATGCTGCTGGCATGAAAGCTAGGAGACCTGTCAGACGTCCTCTCCTCACTGCACACCACAAAGAGGAGCGTCTGAGGTGGTGCAACGAAAGAAGACACTGGAACATGAGATCCTGGAGACGGGTACACTGGTCCGATGAAAGTCGGTTCCTGCTTCATGCCACAGATGGTCGAACTCGTGTATGGAGGTCCAGACGCACGGCGTACGACCAACGTAACATCATGGAAGAAGTTCCATTTGGTGGAGGTTCCGTTATGATATGGGGGTGCATCTCATTTGATTGTAAGCTGGATCTGTTGACTGTACCTGCAACACTAAATGGACAAAGATATCAAGATTCCATACTGGATAGAGTTGTGGTCCCTCATTTTGTAAATCATGCACCTGGAACCCACCCTATATTCATGGATGACAACGCCCGACCACATCGTGCTAGAGCTGTGCATGAATACCTCCGCCAGAATGCCATCGAAACCCTACCATGGCCAGCAAGGAGCCCTGACATGAACCCTATTGAGCATATCTGGGACATTCTGGGAAACATGGTGAGAAGGAGGGATCCTCCTGTGCAGAACCTACAGGAATTAACAGACGCACTCCATCTTGAATGGCAACGAATACCACAATGGCGTATCAGTCGGTTGGTGACCAGCATGAGACGTCGTGTCCAGGCCGTCATCCAGGCACAAGGTGGATATACCCGGTATTAATAATGACAGTCTCAAACTCGTGCACAGATGTTAAACTTCGTTTTCAGACACCATTAATGACAATCTAGCCACGTGTGTCAACTGTAGGGCAATAGTTGTCAGTTGTGTCAACGTAACCATATTCAGGCCTCGTTTTCAAGTTCAAACAAAAACATACAGTGTTTCCCCACCATCATAATCAGCATTCCTCTAGTTGCATTATTACCTCTTGCACTAAGATGGATGGGTACATAAATGTTTATGCTATTGCTTTCTTCATAGCACATGAATATACCCTCGCATGTGCGTAAAAATAGGGTGGTGCTTAACTTTTGCACAGGTGTATAGATAAATATTTTTTAGTCGTGAATTTGAATTAGCGACTATTGTCTGTAATTAAATTTCACAACTAAAAAAATTATATTAAGTTATCTGAAATTAAATCATGTGTTATATTTCAATACATTATATCTATGTACACAATTTTAAGTATTTTTGAAACTTTACCACTGGAATGACTGGCTCGATAAGACGATAACCGAGCCTGTCATTACAGTTGTAAAATCTCAAAAATATTCTGTTGGTTTGCAACTGGACTGAAAACTGAAGACTGAACTGGACTCATATCTTGTAGCGCGTGCATTACATCTACTAGGTGCTTGATAGTCGCAGCTCGTCTCTCCCAAGGGGCATTGGCTGTAGTGGTTCAAGTCCACTGGGTGTCAGAAAACAAAGCATGTTACACAAGACAGCCACGCCACAATGTACACATCAATTTTTCAATTGATACATTTTGTACAAATAAAGGAGCCATACCGAGGGATGCAATGCTAATTTAGTTATGGAAAAAGTCTGGAATTTCTGCAGAAGGCATACAGTATGAACATCATTCTCGTGAGGAAAGCAGTCATATTTAAATGTTGTGTTTTACTGATGTCTCATTATGCTATGATGAGCAAGTAAGTAGACTTATTGTCATCATTGGCATTGTGTGAATGAACTGTCTGTTATATTTCAGGTGTTATATGAGAGAAAATTACCAGCAGTGAGAGAACTCTTGCATGTTTCCAGCACCTCAAAGGCTGAAGATCCACCAAGTGAAACCAGGATGTTTCTATTGACCATAATTAATTTAGTGATTTAAGTCCCCGTAAGTTAAAGCGCAAATATAACGACATTCTCGATGAAAAGGAAAAATCCTTAAAGCACTATCAAAATACATTAGCGACATCCAGAAAGCGAATTAAGAGGCAAAAAACACTATTAATATTATGCAGGAGGTTTTCACTGAACTTAAAGAGAAAAATCTTCTAAATGAAAATGGATTGGTAGTTTTAGAAAATTATTTTTCTAGTGTAAGCCTTGATTTATTTAAGAAATAGCGTATGGCTGACAAAGGTCACTATAGCGAAACACTGAAATGATTTGCCTTAACGTTGAACCTTTATTCACCCAAAGCATACATCTATGTATGTGATGCATTTGAAATTCTGCCTTCCACACCCAAGCACTCTTAGAACATGGTATTCGACGGGTGACGGTTCACCAGGTTTTACAGAGGAGGCATTCAATGCAATTAAACATCAGACTAGTTCTGCAAGTGTGCCACTTTCGTGTGCCCTCATCTTTGATGAAATGGCAACTAAGCAAGTGGTAGAGTAGGATGGGTAAAACTTTGTTGGTTATTTTGATCTTGGTATTGGTGCCGTTGTAGATTCAGTTCATGTGGCCAAAGAGGCGCTTGTATTTATGGTTGTAGCTATAAATAGCTCCTGGAAAATTCCAATCGCATATTTCCTTATTGATGGTATGTGTGCCATTGATAAGGCTAATCTTGCCAAACAGGTGATCTTGAAAGGTCATGATTGCAGGACTTCTATTGTATCTTTGACGTTTGATGGATCAACTGTTAACATATCCATGGACAATCATCTAGGTGCAGTGCTGGGACCAGATATTACTACCATCCAGCCCTATTTTGCCAATCCGGTCGATTCCACCACAAAGGTATTTGTATTTCTAGATCCCTGCCACATGATTAAGCTTATCAGAAATTCATTTGCCCATAATGGTATTTTAGTAAACATGGATGGTAAGCAAGTTTAGCGGTCTTACGTTAAGAAATTGTATGATCTGCAAACAAGTGAAGGTTTCCGGCTGGCAAACCGATTGCGAAGGAATCACATCGAATGGTATCAGCAAAAGATGAAAGTGAAGCTTGCAGTGCAAGCTTTAAGTTCATCTGTATCTAAGGCTTTAGATTTTGTGGAGAATCTCTTAGAATTGCCCGAGTTCATTGAATGTGGACCCACTGCTGAGTTCTGGTCTTTCTTTGATCGTCTGTTTGACATGCTAAATTCAAGAAATGCTTATGCTAAAGGGTATACAGCTGTCCTACGTGAATCTAAAAGTCCGTTCTTGGGATCCTTTCTCCACAATTCCCTTCAGTACCTCTGTTGTCTTCAACTAAATGGGGGTACCAATGATTACTGAATGAAATCGTACACCAATAATTGGGTTTGTAGCAGCATGTACGTTCGTTGGTGATTCAGTATCACATAATTATAATATATGATGCATCTCTGTTTGCGCACAGGTCCAGTCATTGTGGAATAGACCGGGAAGATCCCGGCAGACTAATGATACACCATTACATTTTCTGACTATAGGACAGAACATACTCGGAAAACGACACCAAACATATGGCAGCGTCTGCAATGGAATTAGGTTTTGTAAATCGCAGAATTAGTACAATATGTGCAGAATCTACACTCATAACGCATGTTACTAGGCCAATAGCTGGCCATTACCGCGCTCTATTGGCCGGATAGGGTCCACTGCCGGCCCAGTAATATGCGTTCTCGGGATATTGAAGAATAATAGGTAATGAAGTGATAGGTATTTTTGTGAGAGAATGAGGGGTATTTTCCAATACTAACAGGCATGTCTCACATCCAGGGGAAGCGACTATCAACAAAAATAAACTTCAGAAGACACAGTTACTGCAGCATATTCACTATGATGCACCTGATGGTTATTACTCTCTCTCTCTCTCTCTCTCTCTCTCTCTCTCTCTCTCTCTCTCTCTCTCTCTCTCTCTCTCTCCAGAGCAGAACAAGTCATTGTTTTTTACATGAGAATTGACCATAATAAATTAAACTCGCACGTGTACGATATGCTCAAAATTGGGGGTTCAGCGCTTTGTCAGCGCGGATAAAGCCCTATGCCGATGGAACAAATCTAGCGAGATGTCCCTTTGTGCCACACTTGATCTGCAGATATACGAACCATGGACAGACACTAGAGACTCACTGAGATACACGACACACTTCATCATCTGACGAGACGAGCGAACGTGGAAACAGAAGAGCAATATGAGTAGTCCAATCTCTGTTACGCTGCGCAGTTATTTACCAAACCAGGAATAGACCATCTCGCGAAGTACAGCTCTAAAGCGGCGTCCACTGAGGACATACAGGAGGAAGTTTATGGCGTTGTTAGCTGTAGTGCATATCGTAAATATAGAAAATATCGGTAACCTTGTCCCGTCAACAGAGAGGTCGCCGGTAACGGTGGTGAGCCATGTAGACATAACAACGTCAGTGGAATAGAAACGAAGAACGCAGCATCAACGACATACCAACGTGCCATAAACGGTTCGTACGTGGATTTGACGAAACAACCACTGGCTATAGAGGCGTGTCTTTCTTCATACACGCACGTGTGTATTATACACATGAGGACATCTCGGACACAGAGAGCAATGACGGAGTGACGCGCGTTAGAGATTTACAGACATGAGCGGCTTTCATTGGAAAGCACACTCAGCAACAACGCGCTCTAGCGTTAAAAGCACAACCAGCCAAATTGGGATGTACTGGAATAAATATAAGCCAGTCATTAGTATCGAACATCCGGTATCGGTAGCGACGTGCCCGCGCAAGGTCACCGCCATGTTAATAGATAGCGGGATTAGACTAAGCGAATCCAGCAGAGCAAGCGCCATCATAATCAAGCTGGCTAACTGCTATCCGACAATGACAGTGTTTGAAGGAGCTGTTCTTTTCTTTCCTATTCTTTTTTAATCTGTTTACATCGTTTTTCTCCCCTACATCTCTCTCCCTCTCTCTCTCTCTCTCTCTCACCTCTTAATTTATTGTTTCTCTCTCACCTCGGTTTAGTGTTCTCAATCATTGGCTGCTTATAATAATTCTGTAGGGAGAGGGCAAATCTAAGTTGTAAGAACTTGTGCCCGATCCCATTGTGCAATTGTTACAATAACATATGTTTAAATCAAAAATCAAGCTGGCCGATTTAATGGCTTTAAACGTTTTAGTATTAAGAATGACAGTATGTTAAATGGCACTCCAATAGCGTAGAATACATATGAATAGTTTCTATTGCTAATTACGCTTGCTCGGAATAGCGGATGCACCTTCAACTCCGTAATATATGCGTTCCAGTCGAATGCGTTGAGGGCCGGTGTTGCGTTTCCAATAGCAAATGATGAATTTATACCAAGACTCCCATTGAGCCTGTGTGACATCATACAGTATAGCTGAAGTATTTGTCATGACACGGCTTAGTCATTTACTTAAATCCGCTACAAATAGTGATGCATATAACTTTCAAGGCTTAATTAATATTGGCTATTGTGAGAATAATATACTCTGTAAGATTAGTACGCTAGGGCCGGTATCGAATGTATATAAATTATTACTCATGGAACGTATTGTAATTGCTTTATTTCTAGATATATGTATTAATATTGGTCCCATATGGTGTGTCAGATGTTACCCACATCCTACCCACACCCACTATCATCATCACCACCCCGCGCCGCACAGGTATCATCAATCTCATTTTGTTACCAATTACGGCCTACGGCTTTGGAACTACAATGAGCGCATACAAACCTGCTCGATCTCGTTTGGTAGAGAAATGCAGAAGAATACGTCTTTGTTAGATGTCTTTATCGTATCTTTATCAACGCGCCAGCACTACGTGAATGCTAGTGCTAGTCTGATTGCGTGGCCGCTCGAGCGGTCACGCATACATGTGCTTGGGTCTAGAATTGCCCATAGGCGCGGCCATTTTGCGCAAGGGATTGTGGTCTCCAACAGCTAACGAGAGAGAGAGAGAGAGATAGAGAGAGAGAGAGAGATAGAGAGAGAGAGAGAGAGAGAGAGAGAGAGAGAGAGAGAGAGAGAGAGAGAGAGATGTCGCGCGTCTTTATTTTTAGATTGTAACCATAGATTTAGGATATATATTGGCTAGATCACTCATTCGCATACGCTCACTATGGAGGCTGGCCATCTGATGCAGACGATTAGCTGTGTATATAGCCTTCAAAAGTAAGTAAATCTTTTATTGGTAATTGGAATAGAAATTCTGCTTAAATAGCATGCAAAATACGGAACTAAAAAACTACGGTAAAAAAAGAATTTGGGGAAATACGGTAATACGGAGAGACGTTAGGAATTACAGAAATGTGTTAAAACCTAACTCATACATTGCTGAAATTCCAGATATCTCAGTACATATAAATATATGATAACTTCTATTCATTTTGGAAACTGCTGCCGTAAGCTGTTCCTGCACACGTGTAGACAACGTTCAGCATTATTGCTAACATAATCTACACAAATCTTTCTTGTACTGCCGTGGAACAACTATGCCTTTGAAACCAGTAAGATAATGGTTAAAGCGAGTTTTTCAATCCCTCAGTTTCCTCGAAACCGCCATAGTATCCCTGGAGATTAAACCTGCATCTCGTGCAGAATCTGCTCATGAGTCATAGAAGGGTTCATTTTGGAGAGTCTGGCAAACCGTGCCAGCTTGCTGGTGTCAAGACACGCGTTTCTTGGACAGTGCCCATCCAGCACTATGTCGGGTGCCAGTAGCTTTCTGAGATGTGACATCTGGAACTTCACCTTATGACTAAGATAGTAGGTCCGCCGCTGGATGGCGTTCTTGGTCTTACACTTCTGCGCCACCTACTCTTCCCACTGTATGACATCTGGCTCATCCTCGTCTGTGGCATCGTCGTAGACATCTGGCTCATCGTCGTCTGTCAAGCCTCCTGCGCCCCACTTACTCTCCTCCAGGAGGGCCTGCCAGTATCGGGAACCTTCACTGTTCCTTCGCCTCCTTGCAATGCTCGCGTTCTGTTGATACCAGCTCTCCCACTGTAGTCGCTCTCCTTCTTGTTGCAGTGCGAGCATCTGTTCGTTTAAGGCCTTTATCTGTGCAGGGGTCATGACGGGGCAACACTGTTGGTGGCTCTTCATCATTTCGGCAAAGGTCAGATAATCCTGGTGTGATATCATGTCAGTTCAATGAGTAATAAGAGTGTAAACTATAAATGGGCATCCGATATCCCATCCGTGCTGGCATATATGTTAATGGAGGGGCTGTCAAAAAGGTGATTTACAGGTGTGAACAGGCTAGGACTGATAGCTTTCAATAGGTTGCTGTCAGCACCTGGGCGATCCTCTATCACGTCTCGGCCGACTTCTACCAGTGAACTGCTGTGTGCACTGCCCGGAGGTTGATGTAGCACATCGGTGTGTATGTTTGTTGTGCCCCGCTGGGGCACCTCGAAGAGGACCCATTCTAGACGGTACTGTACCACCCGTCTCCCCTCTAGAGATGGTGAAATTACGTTCTCACCACCGGAGAGCAGCAGTCGGACAATCAGCATGGTTATATCTCCTGTTCAATCCCCCTCCTATAGAGTGCTATGGAACCCATCTTTGCTCACTCGACTGGTCTTGCTAACCTGGCAGATGTGTACGCAGTTGATGCTGCCAAGGTAGAAGAGAGCGATGGCAAGTCATTCGCCCTACAGTACGAAGCAAACTCAAAGACATTCTCCCTCCACCCCATTGGTGGTGATGGGGTGGAGCTGCTCACATACCTCAAGGATGTGTCGAAGGAGCGCCTGGGTCGCAACATAGATGGCCACAGGATCGTGTTTTGGTACGATTTCCCGAAGAGGAAGTACATTCTCGAGCCGTTGATTGAGCTCTCGGATACAGAGGTGGCAGACATCAACACCTAAATAACGACCTCAGCTTTCATCTGGTCAAACCCTATTCGAGCGGTGCCCCACCGATGACCCATGATGGTCTGCTATTGACCCTGGCAAAAAACCTGCAGTTCATATTTGAGAAGAATGAAGTGTGCTACCGCGCTGGACGGGGGGGGTGGGGGGGGGGGGGGGGGGGTGGGGGTGGTGGTGACTGACAAACCTGATTTATATAGGCCTCCCGCAGTCATTGACATAGAGGTTACTCCCCTCTCCACTGTTGTGAAAGAGGATGGGACAGTTCGAAAGCTCTAAAATCAGGGATCATCCTTCCTCACCTACATAGGTGAAGGTGTCTCCCTGACGACGGTGGGTCACCGGATCGGGGTTACAGGTGGAAAGCTCCTGCTGCTTCGCTCATTCGTTGGACCAGAAGAAGCTGTTAACCTTAAGGAGGGCATCCTACGGGTAGATGGTGTGTCACATATTTCCAAAGTCAAGGGTGCTGTTAAACTGCATCAGCGAGTCGGACTCACTAGCCGGCAAATGACTCATATAGTCCTAGAGCTATGGTTCTTAACCGGCGGCAAAGTGAAGCAGCTAGCCCCTGCCCCTGAGAGGATGAAGATCTCTATCTATCCGGATGGAACAGGGCTCGATCTGACACAGATATTTCTCGAGGGGTTCACTCTGTTCAGTTTAACTTCATATATAGCCATGATTCTCATCATACTGCTCGTGCTCGCGTCTACAACAGTGGCACAGGGCGCTGATACTGCCATGATATTGGATGCCAAGTGGGCCCACTTCCGGGATGACCCCCAGTACAATCCTTGGGTCGACCCCTTGCGGAGAAACATTTACGACCGCTTTCACCCACGTGAAGAGATCGAGTCTGTCTGCCACTTCTATGGGGTGGAGAGGGTAGGACGTGGTTGTCTGCTGGAGACCCCCTGCTCAGCACCAGATTCTCTGTGTAACATGTGAACATGCCAGAGTCTGCCGTGGTTCAAATGCTAATCACTTTAGCATCCTCCCAGGTGAGCGTTGTCAAGGTAGATGGAAGCCACTATGGGTGGTCCCATTATGCCGATGCGACTCTGGCAGAGACTACATGTTTGTCTGAGCCTACACAGAATAGAGAGAGAGAGAGAGAGAGAGAGAGAGAGAGAGAGAGAGAGAGAGAGAGAGAGAGAGAGGCCCTTCTGGTGTGGTTGATCACAAGGCGATCAGTCGTGTATATCACTGTGGAGGCTTGTCTCTAAATGGGCGTTCAGACCCTGGTAGTTGTAGTGTCGGAATGATACTACCTCCCTCAACTGGCAGCCATTCGGTGACCCATGGTGGCCCCCGTCTCAACAACCTTTTCCCCAGGGATTGAGAGGACGGTGGGGGCCACGGATCGCCGAACGGCAGCCAGTTGAGCGAGGTGGTATCATTTTGATTCCGACACTACTACTGATCTTACTGTGATAGCCGTCAGCACTCTTTTTGGACGATCATTTTCGATTTCCAAAAATATCCAGGAACGATTAAAAATATGATTCCTACAATGCCTGGCCACAATTTATACTTTTAAAATTGAAATTTTTGTTGGAATTCTGAAAAGCATAAAATCCCGATATTTCAGGGAAGAGATTCAGACCATTTGGGCCTCTTATTCTTCTTGTAATTGTCCTTGTTCATTTCTTTTTCTTGTTCTTGTTCCTTTCTTGTTCTTGTTCTTGTCTTGTTCTTGTTCCTTTCTTGTTCTTGTCTTGCACGTGTTCTTGTCTTGTTCTTGTTCGTGTCTTGTTCCTTTCTTGTTATTGTCCTTGTTCTTGTTTTTGTCTTGTTCTTGTTCTTGCCTTGTTCTCGTTCTCGTTCTCGTTCTTGTTCTTGTTCTTGTCTTGTTCTTGTACCATTCTTGTCCTTGTCTTGCTCTTGTTCTTGCTTTGTTCTTGTTCCTTTCTTGTTCTTGTCTTGTTCTTGTTCCTTTCTTGTTCTTGTCTTTTTCTTATTTTTTGTTCTTGCTGTTCTTGTTCCTGGTCCGTTCTTGTTTTTGGTCTTGTTCTCGTTAGTTTACAAGACCAAGTGAGATTATGCCATCTGTGATCTGTCCGTTTGTCTATTCATCCATCTGACCATCCACCAATCCATCCATCTGTCCGTCCGCCCATCCATCAATCCATCGATGTGTATCTCTTTAGCAGTTTGACCAATTTCAAGCATATTTGGCTGGACAGAATTTATGGTAGTAGGCTCCAGAACATCTATTCAGAGTTTTGATAGGTAAATTTGTTTGGTGCAAATCTGAAATTTGACTTAAAATGTAAGGCCATTGTTGAAATGCTTCTCTTCCTTAGCTGTTTGAAAGGTTTTATTGATTCGTGTTCCTTTTCATGCTCCTATTCATCTCTTTAATCATATTCCTATTCTTATTTAGTTCAACGCTGGCCCCGATAAGGAGACTATGGAAAGGGTAACGTCGTGGTATGATAAATTCATCGATGACCCATACGTTGTGGCCGATCTTAATATTGACATCTTAGCTTTTGGCAAGATTGTTGCATGGACGGGCGCTAAGGTACGTTCATTTCTAACTTTCTTTGGAACTAACGAGTACCACGAGAGAAAGCTGGTAGATGTGGCCGTCTTACATTTGCCTGATGAAAAGCATCCATATTCCAAGGTAAGAGGATTAAAAGGTTATACCTTTTAAGAGACTAACTTTGTTTATTTTGATGAGATCTTGCATATAAATGCGCTTCATCAGGACAAAGTTAGTTTACAAAACGTATCATTTCTAATGGGGTTTTTTTTTATCAAAAGGCCTTTACTGGCTTATTATACTGGAGTCGGAACTCAGAAATTTCTATATATATATATTATCATTGCATTCTGACCGGGTATGATACATTCGATCTGATCTGCATAATGGGTATCCGTTTGATAACATCATTGTTCGTTGATATGAGTCGTTTCATACATATTGGCCACTCGTTGGAAAGTGAATCTCATTGGACCCATTACAAACGACCCAAGCGGCATCATCCATCCTGACTGGCCTCATTGCAAGTCGTAATAGGGGTACCTTTTGCAGACTAACTTAGTTTATTTTGACGAACTTTTTCACATAAATGTGCTTCATCAGGTCACTCAAAGTAAATAAAGTTAGTCTTATTACCTTTTAGTCATGTTATTATTATTATTATTATTATTATTATTATTTTTATTATTAGCTCGCCTGGCTTGAAGTTGTTTGTCCATCTGTCTATTGTATGTCTGTGAAATCGCATCTTCTCCTTAATGAGTTGGCCAATCTAAAAAAAAAATTCTGGAAGGATCCTATATTGGTAGACTCAAGAGATTCGATTTCAGAATTTTGAAAGGTCGATTTTTTTGTGTGAAAATCTTAGATTTTATGAAAGATTTAACTAGAAATTGTCAAAACTTATCTCCTCCTTGGATGTTTGCTAAATATCAACCGAATTTGGCTCAGGGCCGGATTTAAGGAGAGTGCAGAGTATGCAGCTGCACAGGGCCCTCCACAAAGTAAAACTTTAAAGATTTTAAGGGGCCTCCACAAACATGAAAAAATATGAAAAATGCACGCCAGGAGTCTAGTGAAATATTAACCCACCCACTATGTTTAAAACGAATGTCTCTATTTATATATATTGAAATATTTTGAAACTACATGCTCTTTCTCCATCATGTAGAGTTACAGTAGAGAGACAGTATGGACACTACACAGTCTACACTGTTGGCTTTGGCTAAGTAACTCACTCATACTCTATGTGTAGACTACACATAGAGTATGAGTAAGTTACTTAGCCAAAGCCAATATTCTCCAGTTAGCTGTAGTCATGATTGTTTGCCAATGTTTGGATGGCGGCAAACAATTTAGTAACACTTAACTGTTTTATTTATATTGCAGAAATAATCAGAAGAGTTAAGGATGAGCTGTTGTAGCGATCGGCACAAGGTGCCCCGTGTTTTCCAGAGTGGTGCGGAAAAGAAGAAGCTCTCAAAACAATGGACAGATAAGGATGCACAAATGCTTGCAAAAACTCGGGGTATGACTGACTTTGTTACATCAAAACCTCATATTCCCAAACATGGCACAAGTTCTACTGAGGGTTCAAGTAAAACTGCTATGGATCACAGTGACTCGGCAACAGTGCTTGATGTAACAAACATGCCAAATACATCTTCAGAAACTGAAATTGACAATGTTGATAACTCACTCAGCATGGAAATACATCTTGAGGTTGACGCCAGTCTAGTAGTGGAGCTGAAGCCTGATGGCTCAGATGACCTAGGCCATCAGGCTCAGTTAGTAGACTGTCCTGAATCTAGCTCAGTTACTACACAGTCGGACAATCAGGCAGACATACTGGAGACTATGAAACCCCACCATGAAGAAACCATAGCCATCGATGACATTGGATTGTGGCCTGAACATCTCTCACATGGGTTTGTTGACTATTGGGCTAAAAAGGGGTTTGTAGATCTTCAACACTGTGATGAACATTTATTGAAGTTGAAGTCTGTACAACAGGAAGTTTGTGGTAAAAGCTGGTCTCGTAAGTGTACTTCCAATATGTTTGAACGAGTCAATCGAAATAGTGAAGTTGTAAAACGTTCGTGGTTGTGTTTTTCACCAGCCAATGGAAAGGTCTACTACTGTGTCTGCAAACTCATGGATTCAGCACGTAGCAGTTTACCATTGATGGCTTCCATGTCTGGGGACATGCTAGTGGTCGGCTAAAAGCTCATGAAACATCGAAGAGCACCTCAGTGTTATGATCGCGTTGGCACGTCGTGCTAATGAAGTTGGTTGCATTGACTCTGAGCTCACGCTACAACGAAAGCAGTCAGTGAGTTACTGGCACAGTCTGTTAAAAAGGCTGGTCAGTGTAATTAAATTTGCATGCGAACGTGGACTAGCCACACACGTACGCGCGCACGCACGCACGCACGCACGCACGCACGCACGCACGCACGCATATATATATATATATATATATATATATATATATATATATATATATATATATATATAATATATATACACATACACACCTAAGGTGAGACACCCGTGCAAGAACATTACCCGAGACCACTGTCCAGGGGCCTAGCTGAGGCCACTGTCCAGCGTCAAGACTCTGGCAGTCTGGGGCGGCGGGGTCTCCACAAGACAACTGCACAGGGGCCTCCACAACACTAAATCCGGCCCTGATTTGGCTAAAAGGTCCACCCATTTCTCGCTATGTCACTTCCATTTATAGCTATGAACCTACGAGGTCTAGCTACGCTCCACCCATGTCTAGCTAAACTCCAGCAATTTCTAGCTAAACCCACCCATTTCTAGCTAAACCCACACATTTCTAGCTATGCTATAAACATTTCTATATAAGCCCCACCATTTCTAGCTATGCCCAACTCATTTCTAGCTATGCCCCACCCATTGTTATTTAAACCCTACCCATTTCTAGCTATGCCATACCCATTTTAAGCAATACCACGGCCAGTTCTAGCTCTACCTCTCCCAATTCTAGCTATGGTCCACCCATTTCTAGCCAAGGCCCACTTATTTCCAGCTGAACCCTACCCATTTCTAGCTATGCCCCTCTCCTTTCTATATAAGGTATATTTCTATCTAAACCCTACCCATTCCTAGCAATGCCCTCTCATTTTTGGCTATGCCCGGCCCATCCCTAGCTATGCCCACCCTTTTCTTGCTATGCCCCACATATTTGAACTGAGGCCCACCCATTTCTAGCTGTGCCCCACCCATTGCTAGCTATATCCCACCTTTTCTAGCTATTCCCCTCTCTTATCTATATAAGTTCCACCTATTTCTAGCTATGCCCCGCCTATTTCTAGCTAAACCGTACCCATTTCTAGCTAAATCCTACCAATTCATAGCTATGCCCTCTCATTTTTTGATATGCCCCACCCATTCCGAGCTATGCCCACCCTTTTCTTGCCATGCTTCACCCATTTCAAGTCACACCCACCCATTTCCAGCTGTGCCAATTTATATCTATGTCCCACCCATTCCTATCTATGTCCCACCCATTCCTAGCTATGCCCACCGATTTCTAGCTAAACCCCACCATTTCTAGATAAAACTCACCCATTTCTAACTAAAACCTACCCATTTCTCGCTATGCCACGCCCTTTTCTAGTTATGCCCCTCTCCTTTCTATATAAGGTATATTTCTATCTAAACCCTACCCATTCCTAGCAATGCCCACCCTTTTCTTGCTATACCCCACATATTTGAACTGAGGCCCACCCATTTCTAGCTGTGCCCCACCCATTGCTAGCTATGTCCCACCTTTTCTAGCTATTCCCCTCTCTTTTCTATATAAGTTCCACCTATTTCTAGCTATGCCCCGCCTATTTCTAGCTAAACCGTACCCATTTCTAGCTAAATCCTACCAATTCATAGCTATGCCCTCTCATTTTTTTATATGCCCCACCCATTCCTAGCTATGCCCACCCTTTTCTTGCCATGCTTCACCCATTTCAAGTCACACCCACCCATTTCCAGCTGTGCCAATTTATATCTATGTCACACCCATTCCTATCTATGTCCCACCCATTCCTAGCTATGCCCACCGATTTCTAGCTAAACCCCACCCATTTCTAGATAAAACTCACCAATTTCTAACTAAAACCTACCCATTTCTCGCTATGCCACGCCCATTTCTAGCTATGAACCTCCGAGTTCTAGCTATACTCCACCCATGTCTAGCTAAACTCCAGGCATTTCTAGCTGAACCCACCCATTCCTAGCTAAACCCACACATTTCTAGCTATGCTATACAAATTTCTACATAGGCCTCACCATTTCTAGCTATGCCTAAGTCATTTCTACCTATCCCCCACCCTTGTTTAGCTAAACCCTACCGATTTCTAGCTATGCTACACCCATTTCTAGCTAAACAGCACCCATTTCTGGCTAAAACCTACATATTTCTATCTATGCCCCAACCATTTCTACCTGTGAGCCCACCCGTTACTAACTATACCTTACCCATTTTTAGCAATGCCTCACCCATTTCATTCTATACCCCACCCATTTCTATCTAACCCACACCAATTTCTAGCTGAGCCATACCCATTTTAGCAATACCGCGCCCATTTCTAGCTATGCCTCTCCCAATGCTAACTATGATCCACCCATTTCTAGCCATACACCACCCATTTCCAGCTAAACCCCACCCATTTCTAGCTAAACCCTACCCATTCCTAGCTAACCTACGCCCATTACTAGCTATGGCCAACCCAGATCTAGTTATGCCCCACCAATTTCTAGCTATGCCCCACCCATTTCTAGCTATGCCTCACCCATTTCTACCCATACCCTACCCATTTCTAGCTATGACCCATCCATTTCTAGTTATGCCCTACCCAATTCTAGCTGAGCCCCAGCCTTTTCTAGCTAGACTCCACCAATTTCTCATCTTATTTTTAGCCAAGCCAGGCCCATTTCTAGCAAAATTCTACCCATGTCTAGCTAAGCCACGCCCATTTATAGATAAACCCAATCGATTTTTCTCTAAGCCTCACACATTTCTAGTTAACCTCACCCATTTCTAGCCAAACCCTACCCATTTTATCTATGTCACTCACATTTCTATATAAGCCCCACCCATTTCTAGCTTTGGCTCACACATTCCTAGCTAAGCCCACCCATTCCTCGCTATGCCTACTAATTTCTAGCTATGCCACACATATTTCTAGCTGTCGCCATGCCCCGCCCAATCCTAAATGTGCCCCCGCCATTGCTAGCTATGCCCACACATTTCTAGCTAAACACCAGTCATTTCTAGCTAAACCCCACCCATTTCTAGCTAAACCTCACCCATTTCTAGCTTAACCCCTACATTTCTCGCATTGCCTCAGCAATTTCTAACCAAACCCCATCCATTTTTATCAATTCCGCATACATTTCTAGTTAACCCCACCAGTTTCAGCGATGCCACACCCATTTCTATATAGACCCCACCCATTTTTAGCTAAAACCCTACCAATTCCTAGCTATTCCCTCTCCTTTTTGGCCATGCCCCGCCAATTCCTAGCTATACGCACCCTTTTCTTGTATTGCCCCACCCATTTCAAGTCAGGCCCACCCATTTCTAGCTGTGCCCCACCCATTTCTAGCTATGCCCCACCCATGTCTAGCTATGCGTCACCCATTTCTAACTATACCCCACCCATTACTGGCTATGACCCACCCATTTCTAGCTATGCCCTACCCAATTCTATGTATGCTGCACCCATTTTTAGCTGAGCCCCACCATTTTCTAGGTAAACGCCACCCATTTTTGACTAAATTGTACCAATTTCCAGCTAAGCAACGCTCATTTTATCTAAGTCATTCACATTTCTAGTTAACACCGCCCATTTCTAGCCAAACCCTACCCATTTTAGCTATGGCACACCGAGTTCTATATAGGCCCCACCCATTTCTAGCATTGGCTCACCCATTCCTAGCTATGCCCACCCACTCCTAGCTATGCCTACTCATTTCTAACTATGCCTCACACATTTCTAGCAATCACGTGCCCATTCCCATCTAAACCCAACCTATCTTTATCTATGCCCCACCCATTTCTAGCTAAACCCACCCATTTCTATCTAAATCCCACCAATGTCTAACTAAGCCATATCGATTTTTAGCAATACCACGCCAATTTCTAGCTATGCCTCTCCCAATTCTAGCTATGATCCACCCATTTCTAGTTAAGCCCTACCAATTCCTAGCTAACCCACTCCAATTTCTATCTATGGCCATCCAAGATCCAACTAAGCACCACCCATTTCTAGTTATGCCACACCCATTTCTACCTATGCGTCACCCATTTCTAACTATACCACACCCATGTCTAACTATGACCCACCGATTTGTGGCTAACCCCACCCATTTCTACCAAAACCCTACCCATTCCTAGCTAACCCACGCCAATTTCTAGATATGGCCATCCAAGCTCTAGCTATGCTTCACCCATTTCTAGCTATGCCCCACCCATTCCTAGCTATGCGTCACCGATTTCTAACTATACCCCACCCATTACTAGCTATGACCCGCCCGTTTCCAGCTAGGCCCTACCCAATTCTAGGTATGCTGCACCAATTTCTAGCTGAGCCTCACCATTTTCTAGGTAAACTCCACCCATTTCTAGCTAAATTCTACCCATTTCCAGCTAAGCCACGCCCAAGTCTTTCACATTTCTAGTTAACCCCACCCATTTCTAGCCAAACCCTACCCAGTTTAGCAATGCCACCCCCATTTCTATATGGGCCCCACCCATGTCTAGTATTGGCTCACCCATTCCTAGCTATGCCCACCCATTTCTAGCTATGCCACAAATATTTCTAGCTTTCGCCATACGATTGTAGCTATGACCCACCGATTTCTAGCTAAACCCCGCTCATTTCTATCTAAACCCTACCCCTTCCTAGCTAACTCACGCCCATTTCTAGCTATGGCCATCCAGGATCTAGCTATGCTCCACCCATTTCTAGCTATACCCCACCATTTTCTAGCTATGCGTCACCCATTTCTAAATATACCCACCCATTTCTAGCTATGGCCCACGCATTTCTAGCTATGCCCTACCCAATTCTAGGTATGCTGCACCCATTTCTAGCTGAGCCCCACCCTTTTCTAGATAAACTCCACCCATTTCTATCTAAATTCTACTATTTCTAGTTAACCCCACCATTTCTAGCCAAACCCTACCCATTTTAGCTATGCCCCACCCATTTCTATATGGTCCCAGCCATGTCTAGCTTTGGCGCACCCATTCCTAGCTATGCCCACCCATTCCTAGCTATGTCCACCCATTTCTAGCCATGCCACAGCTATTTCTAGCTTTCGCCATGCCTCGCCCAATCCTAACTGTACCCACACGATCCTAGCTATGCCCCACATGTTTCTACCTAATAACAGGCTATTTCTAGCTAAAACCCACCCATTTCTAGCTAAACCCACACATTTCTAGCTATGCCCCGCCAATTACTAGCTAATCCCCATCCATTTTTATCTACGCCGCACATATTTCTAGTTAACCTCACAAATTTTAGCTATGCCACACCCATTCCTAGCTATGCCCTCTCATTTTTGGCTATGCCCCGCCAATTCCTAGCTATGCCCACCCATTGCTAGCTATGCCCCATCTTTTTCTAACTATGCCTCTCTCCTTTCTATATAAGCTCCACCCATTTTAGCCATGCCCCACTTATTTCTAGCTAAACCTCACACATATCTAGCTAAGCCCTACCCATTCCTAGCTATGCCCTCTCACTTTTGGCTATGCCCCGCCCATTCCTAGGTATGCCCACCCTTTTCTTGCTATGCCCCGCCCATTTCAAGTCAGGCCCACCCATTTCTAGCTAAACCCCACCTATTTATAGCCAAACCCCACTTATTCCTAGCTAAATCCTATTAATGTCTAACTAATTCCTACCCATTTCCAGCTATGGCACGTCCATTTCTAGATATGCACCTCCCAGTTCACTCTATGCTCCACCCATGTCTAGCTATGCCCCACGCATTCCTTGCTAAACACCACCATTTCTAACTATGCGCTACCCATTTCTAGCTATGGCCCACGCATTCCTAGCTAAACTCCACCCCTTTCTAGCTACAACATACCCATTTCTAGCTATGCCACGCCCATTTCTAGTTATGCCCATCCAAGTTCTAGCTATGCTCCGCCCTATTTAGATGCTCAAATTGATTAGAAGCTTTTGAATATATACCACAATGAATAACTATGTCAATCGAGGGCTCCATTTCTAGCTATGTTCCACCCATTTCTAGTCAAGTCCCGCCCACTTTCTAGCAAAGCTCCGCCCAATTTCTAGCCAAACCGCTCTCACTTTCTACATGTGTTGGAATCAATTTATATACTTTGAACCCTAGGGTCTCAGAATCCCAATTTCAGAGCAACTAGCTATACAGGTAAACTGTTGGATATTTTGAAACTGTGTTTCTGCCTTTGGTGATTGTAACATCAGCCTCCGTTTGACGTAATTGAGCATGACGTCATATACTTGGGTGATTGATCGAGTGCATACATTATTTTATATATTACTATCATTCCATGGCTGGCAAAACTTAATGCATCATCGATTTTATCATAGTTAACATGGCAAAAACGATGCAATATGCGCGATAAGCTAAAAATCTGAATACGGATGTGAAAACTCTCGGAATGGACAAAATGCTGAAAGGTTTTCATTTCCGCACCCCACATCATTTAAAGGTCTCGGCTCCTTCTGATATTCATAGTATGACATACTGGAGGGATCGGCCTGCCACTGAAATATATGGTGTCATAATCAATTACGTTACGTGATGATGTCACTATATATAGTGATGTATCCGTCATGAGCATTGAATAGTCCGTCAAGTGTACGAATTGTATGTCGTAGAATTATTTATTATTTAATAAACATTCTGTTGAATCTTTTGAAACTAATTTGATTTGCTGCTGTTAGCGAATCCTTTGATACTAATTTAACTGGACGCTGTTGCTGGCAGAAACAGCGCCCAGTCAAATTAGTTTCAAGAAATTCAGACAGCTGACCTGTATGATTACTGTTTTCTGCGGTTGTAGTAGTAGAAACATCTTACAGCTGTAACCAGTCCTTCTTTGCGTTTGCCCACTGCGTCTTGTCCTCAAACGAAATCCTTAGCTTCCGCAGGTCCAGTCTTAGTATGAGTGTACCTAGTCCTGCTTTCTCGGAGGTCACGCTTAGCAGATTTATGTAATGCTGTTCTCACATGGCTTTGTATTTGGGGGCTGCAAGTAGGGTGAATTCCAAGGCGCTCTGTGCTGGTGTGTCTTCTGGCATCCACAGCACATGTCCAAACATGGACCATCTTTGCTGGGCGACTTTTACAGACAGCAGCGATGTATTACACATCTTGTATAGCGTATCATTGGAAGTTAGGTTGCCTGGCCATTGGTGTCCAGTGATGGTGTGGAGGTGTTTGCGGTGGCATGCATCAAGTTTGTGCAGCCCTGGCTTTGGACCTGCCCGGCTGTTACAGATATGCTGCATCAAGGATACGCAGGTTGCATTGTATAAACGTAGTCTTTTTGTCGAGGGTATCTTTGATCTACGAGTCCATAATTTCCAGAAGGACTGTAAAGGTATGTTCACCATGACACAGCGTGCAGCAACGTCAGCAGTACTGCAAAGCATGGAGCCAAGGATTGTACTTTTACCGCATGGTTAGCCTCCACGAAGTGGATTATTATTTTCTTTGGTTTCATGCGTTGTAGATAGGTATATGGGGGTAAACTCTGTTTTGGATTCATTCGTAAAGAAATTCTCCATTTTTAATGTGCTTGTAGCTATGGGTTTCTTTTTCTGGTCTATTAAGTCCACTTCGACGGCATATTCCATTTCTAGCGGTATACCTAGTCTTGACACTGGGAGGTGGGGGTGGGGTGGGGGTGTTGGTCTGGTGGAATTTTCTCACATTGATTTCAGTGCAGCAGCTAGGTAGCACGTGAAACCATAGGGAACCACTGACTTAGGTCGTACACTCAGCCTGGTTTCAGCAAGCGGTAGGCTCACTAGTCGTAGCTCATCTTCATTACAACTGGCCTGGCGTAGTACATCTAGGATTTTTGACAGCTTTATTGTCGAAAGCTAGTGACATGTCAATTCCCATTTTGTGGAAATCCCAGTAGTTGGGCATGACTACCGACACAAGCATGCGTTGAGCCCATACAGGGTATGCGCAGCTGAGGCCAGGTTTGAAGCCAATTTGACATGATCCGATGAGGTCATCGATCTTGTCTCGGATGCGGCATAGAGTTACATTTGATATAATTTTCCTTATGTTGTTGCGGAGCACAATGGGCCGCTGATTGTCTGAGGGTGGGGGCGCAGGTCGCTTCTTGGGCATGGGTAGCCAGATATGTGTGCCTTTGCCTACATCATCGATGGGAAGGTGGTGCATAAAGGCTGAATTGATTAGGTGCATGATCTGTTTTGAAATAAAGTCACTTGCGTGTTTGAATAGCTCATTGCGCATGCAATCAGGTCCAGATGCACGTCCATTTTTCAGGACCTTAAGTACCTTCTCAATTTATGCAGTTTTAATTCGTGTTAGTAATGGCCTGGGGTCTCCTGAGAACGGGTGCAATGGCTCATCATCGTGGTCCGTGAACTGTTCCGTAAACCATTCTCGAATTGCCTCGGTCTTTCTATGGTCAGTCCCGATAAAATGTCCTTCAGAGTCGTGTACAGTGTGTGTGTGTGTGTGTGTGTGTGTGTGTGTGTGTGTGTGTGCGTGCGTGTGTGTGTGCGTGCGTGCGTGCGTGCGTGCGTGCGGGCGGGCGGGCGGGCGGGCGTGCGTGCGTGTGGTCACTAACTTGCAGGGCTCGGGCTGCCAGAAACATTTTGTGACAGTTATCCGTGGCAGTAATTTTATCAGCTAGGGAGTCTGCTTGTTGACTAGTAAAATCGTGTAAGCGTTCGCTAATGTGGTTCAGAATGTGATTGCGTTCCTTTGCGTAGTTTGGGGTGGTCTTTACTTTGGCCACTTTGATAGATGCGCAGCCATAGCACTCTCTGCTCTGCTGCTAGTCTTCTTACTACATGGTTATCGGTATACCGAGTTCGGTTGCTTTTAGTACTCCTATGGTGCTGATGGCTGATGATTCTATACATTTCAGTATTTTGGTTAAGACGTCGTTTGGATCGAAGCTAATGTTGATGTTAGCTTCTGCTCCCCGAGGGCATTTTTGTCAGTATCGCTGATGAGCTTGGGTAGATTGTAGGTGACTCTACCCTCTTGCCAGGTATGATGTTTATGCATACATTACCTGCTTAGTTACCTTGAAATTATAATTCTGGGAATTCAGGATTCAATGTATTTAAATTAATTCCAACACACGTAAAAGGTGAGCGGAGCATGACTAGAAATGGGCGGGGCGTAGATGGAAATGCATCCCTATATTTCCCCAATCAAATAGCAATTTGAAAGTCTCAGAATAGACCTTTCACGTTGTGGCTATGCCCCGCCCACCTCTAGCTAAGCTCCACCCACATTTCGCCGTGTTGGGATTGATCTATCCGAGAATGCCCTAACTATTAATTTCCTGAAAACTATACAGATATGCTGCTGAATATTTTGTAACTAATTTGACTGGGCGCTCTTACTGCCTATGGCAGAAACAGCTCCCAGACACATTAGTTTCAAAATATTCAACAAAATATTTATTAAATAGTAAAGACAAACAATTCGTTTACCAACGCATATTCCGTCTTAAAATATGCGTTCGTGACGTATTTATCTACGTCATTCCTGACGGTATAATGACGCCATTCATTATAATGCCATTCTACACGTCACGAAGTTGATTATGACGTCATATAATGGGTGGATAAAGTGGAAACCTCCATTGTTTGAATCGATTTAGGCAGTACTTATCGTTATTTACATATTTCTCCTAAAACCGTCCACGTTTTCTAAACGAGAATACGTATGTCTAGTATTCTGATAATAGGGGCATCGCTTTGGCCGTTAACTCTCAAGATATATAGGCGGCTGTGTATTAATACAGCCTATAGAAAGTGGTTCATTCTCCAGTCAACTTTCCATAATGCCTTGCACTTATTACTGTCTAACGTTAACCGGGTATAGGTTCCGGTTTCCGTTAAGCATTAGTAAGAGCGAATAATAGTGGGAAGTTGGGTGGTGTTTGGGTAGAAATAGGTTGGGTAAACCTAGACATGAGTTGAGCATAGCAAGAACTGTGAGGTTCATAGCTAGAAATGGGTCTGGCACAGGTAGGAATGGGTGGCACATAGCTAGAACTATGAGGCACATAGCTAGAAATGGGCGTGACATAGCTAGAAATTGGTAGGTTGTAGCTAGAAAAGGGTGGAGCTTAGCTAGGAATGAGTGGGCCATAGCTAGAAATGGGTAGAGTATAGCTAAAATGTTTGGATTTAGGAAGGAATCGATGGGGCATAGATAGTCATGGGTGGAGCATAGATAGAACTGGGAGGGGTATGGCTAGAAATGAGTGGGGCGCAGGTAGAAATTGGTGGATCATAGCTAGAACTGCCTCTGCAGTAACCAATAGGTTTAAACATGATTGCCAAGAATCTACCCAATCGCCACAAGCCTACAAAGGTGGCATATGCCCATAGACTATATGGCCGGTCATGCACGTCTTCTCCTTTAATTGTTGTGGACATTGTTGCATGGATCGTCATAGCAGTCCCAGGAGACGCTGTGGCGTGGCACATTTGGTGTTAATGCGGTTATCACACTTCAATATGTTATTGCGATCTACATCCAGTTGTAATCTCTATAATCTGCTCGTTCATTGTGTATGCATGCTTGCAAATGTTATTTCTGGCATTGATGACTCTGAGTATGTTGCATTTATCCAGATTCATTGTCATCTAATTGTATCCAGATCTGCTTATAGAATGCCAATGTCGCCAGCATTCATGATCGAATGGTACATTAGACAGTCATCAGCGAGCATCCTCGGTTTGGAGGCGATGTTCTCTTCGATGTGATTGATATACAATAGAAAAAGTAGCAAGCCCAGCACAAAGCCCTGAAGGACTCATGACAGTACGTCGCTGGAGCATGATGTGCACCCATCACGCACTACTCTTTGTGTTCTATTACTAAGGGGGAATGATTTTATCCAAAGCGAGGTATTCCCTCGTATAACACAGTGAGCGACCTTGCGTATAAGGCGTTGTGAGATACGTTATCAGATGATTTGGAGAAATCCAGGACTGTGATGCCAGTTTGAATTGATTGGTTCAGTGATGTTGCAAGTGTATATGTTGTTATTACGAATTGTGTCTCGCGGGATCTTCCTGATCTAAATCCGTGTTGGTTGTCTGTGAGTATGTTATTTTCTTCTAGATGGTTCAATATATGTCCGACAATACTATCTTCCAGAATTCTACACCATACCGATGTAACTGGTTTATAATTGGCTGATTTTCTACGGTAACCTTTTTAAATATAAGCTCTGTGTTAGCTATTCGCCAGTTTGAAGTTGTGTTCCCTGTATTTAGAGATTGTTTGTAAATGAAGGGCCAATTGTTACTGTAAATAAAAAATAAAACTTGGCTAAGGACACTTCCTTGTGGCACCCCACAGGTTACACTTTGTCAAGTTGATGTTGTTAGATTAATTTGTATTCTTTGTTTTCAGTTTGTTAGAAAGCAAGCGATCCACCTCATAATATTCTCACTGATACGATGTGCACTAAGTTTCAGAAGCAATCGCCTATGGGGTACACTCTCAAATGCTTTTTTTTTAAATCTAATAAACTGTCCCTTGGTTCGTTTTCAGGGAAGTGCGCCATTATCCTGGCACGTAAGAATGATTCCAATACATTGCACAAAGTACATGTTAGACTGGCAGGTCTATATTTATCTGAGTGATGCTTAGCTTGTTTCCTAGGGAAATGCAATATTTGCCCTTTTACATATATCTGGGATAACTCCTTCGCTTATTGACTTATTATGTTACGGATTATCCAATTGGCAGATACGGAATATCCAACAAGCCAAATACGGATCAACCAACTTTAAGGTACGGAATATCCAAAAATATGGTATGCAATACCGTGTACGAATTTGCTATGGTGCGACGGATTGACCCGCAACGGTGCTCGCAGCAAAGGAAATTCGAAGAATTTAGATTAACAAAAAAGAAATTGTTGAGACCCCATACGCAAAATCTCTAGGAGTATAATTAGATAAAAACATTACCTGGGCCAAACAAATTGAGACAGTTACCGCTAAAGTAAGAAGAGGAATAGGTGTCATCCAAAGATTAAAACGATACATGACACATGACACTATTAAACCACTGTACAACACTATGATCCTACCTTGACTCACTTACTGCAATGTTCTTTGGGTTAACACCGGCAAATGCCTAAAATTAAAGGTTCCGGAAAAAGAGCATGAAACTATTTTCTAAACCAGTAGAGAGCCAAGGCATGTTTAAAGCAGAAAAACTACTCAAACTTACGGACGTAGGAACATCGCAAATGTTAACTATAGCTAATGACCGTCAACACAAAACTCTACCCAAATCCAGAGACCATTTCTTTGTAACACATGATTGCATCGGAACATTTGGTTCATGCCATTGACATCAGCCATCCTCAGTCAAATCTTTAACGTTATACTCAACCTGCAGAAAATCCCACTTGTATTCAGAGAGGGTATCTTGATATAAAGGAGTAACTTGGCCTTTTGTTTTTATAATGGTGTTAGACCAAAAAGGGAATTTGGCAGCTTCGGGCGGGGACCCTAATTGCAAATTTACATGAAGGATTATATATCTCTCTCTCTCCCCCTCTTCCTCTATCCATCCGTCCTTCCCTCCCTCTTGCTCTCCCTCTCTCTCTCGTTCTCCCTCACCCTTCCTCCCACCTTCCTCCCTCTCTCTCTCTCCCTCACTTCCTCCCCTACACCCTCCCTCCATCCTCATCCCTCAATTCCCTCCTTCCTTCCTCCCTCTCTCTCTCTCTCTCTCTCTCTCTCTCTCTCGCTCTCTCTCTCTCTGTCTCTTTCGCTCCCTCCCTTCTTCCCTTCCTGCCTCCCTCCCTCCCGCCCTCTCTCCCTCCCTCCGTCCATCCCTCCCTCCCTCCATCTCTCCCCCCTAGTTCTCTCTCTCCCTTGTTCGGTCCCTCCCTCCCCCACCCCTCTTTCTCCCTCTCTCTCTCTCTCTATCTCTCTCTCTCGCTCTCTCTCTCTCTCTCTCTCTCTCTCTCTCTCCTCCTCTCGCTCCCTCCACCCCACCCTCTAAACCTAACCCCACCCGGGGGCGAAGTCTAATCCAAACATCGCCTCACAATCATATGAGTAACCCAACAAAGAGAATTTGGTTGAATTCAACTAACTTTGCCATCTGTCCCCCTCCCTCACCCCGCCCCTCTCATCCCAGGTGTGCAGCTTAATGTGAACACTGACCGACATTCCGCAATCACAACATATGGGTAACTATAATACCAAACTTGGTTGAAAATCTAAGACCACATGGCGGACCTGAGTTTGAACCTGCCCAAATTAGGCCTACACACAACACACCAATCATGGATCTGTTTTTAAATGCGACCAAAAACAGATGCAAAGTAAACAACTATATTGTAAACCAACAAACATACCTGAGTTTTCAAACTAAAAATTAATATCATATCCGAACAACTATGCAATGTAATTCGCAGATTGTAGTCTCTTTGATCAATTGCGCCCTTTGCCCGAAACAAAATGTTGGTGAAACGCAAAATGCCTTTAGAATGCGTCATAGACGCACTCAAGAAACGAGTTCGTTTCGCAAAATACGAGAAGGCCATTAGATTAGAACACTTGAAGCAAAGCCTCATTTGGAAGAAATGTTGATTCAGGAATATCACAAAAGAACAGAATTATCCCATATCAGCTCATATCAATAAACTTAATGTTGAATTAGCGGAAACCATGAAAGATGAATATTCACAGTCGCAATCTAAATTAAAGGAGCTGATCAGAGCACGACCAATATTCGCTTACAATAGAAATACAAGCCTGAAAGACTTGCTTACAATAGAAATACAAGCCTGAAAGACTTGCTTACAATAGAAATACAAGCCTGAAAGACTTGCTTACAATAGAAATACAAGCCTGAAAGACTTGCTGGTACGATCAAAGTTAGATCTCATGGTTCCTGATAACAATGACAAGGTTTCACCCTCTTTACCTTTTCTTGAATAAATTAAACCCAACCAAATCAATCGTTGGGCAACTTGAAATCATATCCGTAGGATATCGTTTAATTTTGTATATTAAAAGTGCGTGCGTGCCTGCGTGTGCGCGCGTGCGCGAGTGCGTGCGTGCGTACGTGAGTGAGTGAGAGGTGAGTGAGTGAGTGAGTGAGTGAGTGCGTGAGTGAGTGAGTGAGTGAGTGAGTGAGTGAGTGAGTGGGTGGGTGGGTGGGTGGGCGGGCGGGCGGGCGGGCGGGTGAGTGAGTGAGTGAGTGAGTGAGTGAGTGAGTGAGTGAGTGAGTGAGTGAGTGAGTACATGAGTACGTGTGTGTGTAGGTGTGTGTGTGTGTGTGTGTGCGCGTGTGTGTGCGTGCGTGCGTGCGTGCGTGTGTGTGTTTGTGCGTGCGTGCGTGAATGCGTGCATGCATGCATTCATGCTCTTGTTTATGCATGCATGCGTTCACGCATGCATTCGTGAATGTATGATTGCGTGCATTCATGCATGCATTCAGCCCTGCGTGCACGCGTGTGTATGTGTGTGCAGCTTCTCAATCATGTAGGATCAATTCCAGCCTTCATCTGTTGAAGCGACCTACTGTTTAGTACACTTTGCCCCAACTAATCTCAAGTGCGGGTGAGGTGGGGGTAGGGTGGGGGTGGAAACACTTAAAGTAAATCTAAACCTGGTCTCGATAGGACAAATTTAGGCAAAGTAATTATTTAATTAAATTCATGTGCCAATGCGTTTTTACATGGTTAAGACGGACAAACGGACGGACGGACTATCTAGACTGGATACTTTGAATAGCAGGGGTGTTTGTAATATATTTTGACCTGGAAACAGGGGTGATGGTGTACACTATGCTTGGGGTGCTATGGGGATACACTATGTAAGAGAATCATCCAATAACTGCACGGAGAAACAGGCTGATTATGTAGGTGTTGCATCTCACTCGCACGCGACGATAACAAAGTCATCAGCTATTAATAAATTGCTTGACAAGTTTCTGCCCAGACACTGCTATTAATAACAATATACCAGAGTATTACTGCCCAGGCATTGTCATTTTCTGAACTATTTTCTGAGCTCCTACATAAATTTTGCCACCCCACAAACCTGCCACCCTAGGTGACCGCCTAGTTCGACTGATGGTTCCTCCGGGCTTGCCTTGGTATAAAACTATATTTACGGTTAGGTTTTCGGTTTAGCTTAACATATCATAGTTTAAAAATGATTGTTTTGCATAAATAAAATGTGTTGAGCGTGAGTACGTGAGTGCGCGTGTGAGTGCGTGAATGCATGCGCGCTTTCGTGTTCGTGCACGTGTGTACGGTTGCGCGAATGAGTGGGTGAGCGCACGAGTGAGCAAACGAGTGATTGAGCGTGCGAGCGAGTGTGTAATTGAGTGTACTTAAATGTAAAATTGTTTACATATATATATTTGTTTTTGTGATGACCTCTCCAAAATCAGGCAACCGAAGAATTACCTTCCTTAAATAAAGATTATTATTATTATTATTATTATTATTATTATTATTATTATTATTATTATTAATATTATTATTATTATTATTATTATTATTATTATTATTATTATCTTATATCTCGAGATTGGTTCTGTTTATTGGAGCTAACCTTGGATACATGCTTTATTATTGGATTGGTCGCAATGATGTTGAGGTCAGAGGTCAATATCGCTGTAACACTTGTATAACATGCAGAATTTGGGATGGACATACAATTACTTCAAACAGTCGGAGAAATAAAAAGACATTACGAATTTTGAGTTTTGTGTCATCGTAATCTTGATTCAAGACATACAATTCTTACAACTTGACGAACTATTAAGCGTGTATGTTGGACTTAATTACGTCATTCTTGACCTACTCATTATGACGTCAACTTTCATGTGACGTAGGTAATCATGACGTCATATGATTGATCGATATACTGGTTTCATCCATTGTCAGACTCCATTCCTGAGAACTTTAACCATGCGATTCAGTCACATATATCTTGAGACTAGGCGGTAGAATTTTATAAACTGAGATATCATCTTATTCTTAGCGTTAGAAGTGTATTTGTATTCTAATTATATTCAAGATAACACTTTAGACACCATTGTCATCTTGTTCTGCCATCTGCCTGACAATCATATGAGTAACCCAACAATTGATTTAAGTCAAACTGATTTCAGAACAATTAAGATGGCATTATTATTAGCCATATCAGCCATAAAATCTAATCAATTGCATACGTACACTATTCAACATTTAAACCCGATTTGACTGGCTGTTGTTGCTACCATAAGCAGCAAACAACAGCAAACAACACCCAGACAAAAAGGATAAGATCTACTAGGATACTATTTCTTACAACGAATGTAATTTTATACATGACCTGGATGGATTATAAAATGCCATATGGGACCACAATTCAGTGGCTAAGTAAGACGAGAGCTCTTACAACCACGCGTTTTAAGCAGCCACCATCTTATGAGGTTTAAGTGGGCCTGAATGGTATAGTAAATTACATAGTCTGGAATGATTAACTAACATAGGATGAGTAATGGAGCGAATATATCGAACTCTAGACACAGCTATAGCGGCTATAAAACATGGATCTAACAATGATATGTATTCTACGCATGTACCTGCTTACCAAATCTATTTTAGCAGCACATTTGGGCTACTGTGAACAAAGGAATGATGAATACAATTTTTGGTAGCCTTTAAGGTAAGCAAATGTTCGGAATTGCTTATACATTGATTCTTAGACACGCACATACATACACGTGCACACGCATGCACATACTACGTCAATTAGAAATGAGGTTCTGTATTTCTCAGCAGGCACAATACCTATTAATCAGAGGTATATGAATGATGCGAATTTGCTCATATATTGATTCGTTTACACGCACGCATTGTGGGCACATTAAGGGGCTCTTTGTCCATATCTCGGTCATAGATGAAAGTAGAACGTCCTGTCACGTCTTTAAAGAGAATAGGACATAAATATACAGAATACACGTTGTCCGAGCAATCTGCCGATCTTTAGGCGCCCAGACAGCCGTGTTAAACTGCTGAACTATATTACACACATAGTGCCATAGATATTGATGCGGAAAAGACTCTGGGCTCATCGGTAATGGGCAATGACGCAATTCACACGTAACTAGGTGAATATTGAGAGAAATACGACCCTTTGCTTCATTAAAAGACAGTTAGTATAAATAGTATAACCACCTTTGGAATACTATTAAAGTAGTATACTAGTCAGTAAGACAATATGTAAATAGCCCTCCAAATAAAGCTGATAGTGACTCTTACTGGGCCATGTACTGGGCCAATACTACTGCACTATTATGGCATGTCTCGCGCCGTTTTTTTAAATACAAATACTTGTTGTTATTATTATTATTATTATTATTATTATTATTATTCCACAGGTAAGTCTGGTACAGACCAGGTGAACTCATAATAAAGCTTACGAATCTCGAATCACAATATGGCGTATCTGGAAGTTGAAGTAGTAAATTTGTTTACATCTGGCGAAAATGTTACCGTGTCGATGGGAACCGGTCACTATCCGGCTACAAGTGAGTCAGAAGTAGGTGAGGGATTTTTGAAGGCTATGTCTGTTGCCCTTTTCTGCATAGGAGCCGGAGCAAATACAATCCTACTGTACTACCTGGTGAGATCAGGCCGGTTCAGATCGCCATTGTTTGGTCTGATCACTTCTTTAGCATTTAGCGACCTCGGTACATGTCTCGCTGCCATGCTATTTCTTGCATTTGTCTATCCTGCTATGTGGGATACAAGACTCAATTTTCTGTGCCAATTAACTATGTATTGTGTTGTTCAGTTTTACGTGATTAGCGTCTATCATCTTGTCTTCTTCGCGTGTATGCGATATGCTCAGTTATGCCACCCTCTCTGGGCACGAGTCTATGTGACATGGACACGCGTGTTAAAGGGTTGTATTATAATATGGGTGATTTGTACAATCGGTACAGTGCCATTCACTTACACATTTCACACGCGTACAGTCAGTGACCTAAACAACGTAACACATACAGTCTGTGAATATGGCGGAAATGATTACCAAGAGAAGCAAAAAGGCGATATTTTCCAGTGCCTTGCAATATTAGTTCCTTCATTTCTTGTCCTGGCAATTCACAGTGCAAAGATGATTACACTCTCTTTTCATTCCTCCGCTGATAAATCACTCACTGCCCAAGAAGGTCGGCAGCAAAGTTCCGATCCTCGAGCGATGGTCATTGTAATTGTGTTTTTCTATCTCACGTGGATGCCCAATGTAGGGTACGGTATTGTGCACCGATTCTGGGATGTATATATTCAGGAGCAGTACTTGATCTGGGCATGCGCATGGGCAAATGCAATTATTGATCCGTTTGTTTATTGTATCGCTTCCCGTACGGTCAGAACAGACATTAAGCAGTTTTTCTGTGCAGGTAATAAACAGATACCGGCTAATAAATAAAACAGAAAGAAGAAAAGACAAACGTGATTCATCAAGGGATAAAGTCACGTGTGATTGTCATGTCCATAATTGATGGATCTACATTTATCTATGCCAACCCATGCCTAGCTAACCTCCACCCATACTGAGCCCGTGTTTAGATCGACGGAACCCTGAAGAAACCCAATATCAAATTAAATACAGAGACAAACTGTTGCCTATTTTGAAACTAATTTGATTGGCTGCTGTTGCTGCCTATGGTAATAGTAAATCTATCAACGACATGCAATTCGTGCACTTAGCTGATTATTTCAGCTTCATAACAGAGTATTTTTGTCAAGTATGATAGTGACACCAGCTTATACGCGACGTAATTTATTATGACGGGATATTCACTAGTTCAAACTGAATAACGCTTAGTGACACTGTTGTAAGTGTCGTCAAGGGCGGATCCAAGAAGTGGGTCATGGAATCAGTATCATCATCCCATTGTTTAAGGGGGGGGGGGGGGGCGAGCATAGGTCTTCTGAACACCACGAAACTTGTTTGAATTTTAACGTGCGTACACGCTATTCAATTCCTATTGGGTGCAAAAATTTAATATTTATTTTACATTCCATATTTTGCCATATTTATTATTGTACTTTGACTTACCCGGGAGTGCCTGCATTTCACAATAACCATACAGAAAAATTGTTTAATATTTTTTTACTTCCAGTCAAATTAGTTTCAATAATATTCAACTATGAACAAATCTTAAGCCTTTAAGAGGCTATTGTATCTGGTATGTCAGATTAACCGTTATCATGATCAACTGCTTCCTGGTCAGAAGAGCAAGATAACTATCGATGAAATGTGTTGTGTGTGTGTGCTGTGCTAATACCTCGCTATTGGAGCTTAGCTCTACACCAGTGTACCATTTAACATTGTCCTAACGACAGAATAGTAATACGTGACAGAGTTGTTTAACACTGAGTAGGAAATTCACGTCTGTTGATATAATGCCGTATGGACAGGTTAGTATTATTAACATCTTCTGGAGTTATTCTGGAGTACTGGATGTATGAGACCATTAAGTGCGCAGTGGACATTCACTCTCCTGCTAATCGATGCTCTCACTATCATCCTAGATTTGAAAGTCTGTATTAGTCAGTAAGCCAGGATGCTCAGTCAGGCTCACCTGGAGTGGCCAATGCTCATAGTGATAACATTGCAGAATCGGTAGCTTTCTCTGTTAGATAACCATCTTTTATTACACCCAAATAAGGAAAATCTGTCATGTAAAACAAATAATTCGTGTTTCTTGGCCTTAGGTCACATATTTCACTTGCTTTTACCTGGCCATAAAGTACTAACCTATCTGCGTGCCATAATATAATAGAATTTATGTGTAGTACTGGATGTATGAGACCATTAAGTGCACAGTGGACGTTCATTCGCCGGCTAATAGTTGGCCTCACTATCATCCTAGATTTACAATTTCAATTCTTGTATTTACCTCCTCTTGTCTCAACTTTAAACCTTCAAACTTCAAACCTTCTTGTTCACACCAACCAAAATCAGCTATGTAGTGGTCTTGAGGCTTGTCTATTTGCAGGCCAAGAAAAGAGTATTTTTTTAATATTTACCACCGGAATGACTGGCTTAGTAACCGAGCCAGTCATTCCAGGGGTAAATTTTCAAAGATACTCTTCTCTTGCACTTCAAATGGATACTGGCTAAGTAAAAACTTAAATTTTCTTTAACGTTACCCTTTTGATGGTAAAAATTCAAGTGGTAAATTTACTTTAAAAAATAGTTTTATAAAATTAGAATTACTTGAAAGATGTTGAGCATTAAAACGATTAATTGATATAGGTAGTATTTTGAGCCCTTTGAGGTGCTGTTGACACAAGTGGGGTTAACATTTTATATGTTGCGCCTATTAAAGTTATCATGTCCCATTGAATATATATATATACTGGGTAAATTGAACAGAAATCGACAGGCATCTCATATCTCGTGCAAAATGTATCTATATTTAATGGTACACGAGAACGTTAAGCTCATGAGCACAAGGGCATGGTATCAATGCACTATACAATGTTTTTTCGGAGTGAGTATATATATATACATGTATAAAGCTGTCTAATTTTCAGTATTATTTGCCAAGTATCAGACTGCTATAAGATTATGGTTCTGCCAAGTCTCAGATAGCTAGCAGATTCTGTTTTGCTAAGTAGCAGACTGCTACAAGATTCTGGTTTCGATCGTTATGTGATATTCCTTGTTTAAGTATACCGCTGAGAGCCACATTGAACATTTTGACGGCTTACAACGGCTACACAATCTAATATTACATTGACATTTGCAAATAAAGAACATATTCATTATCGTGTACATACGAGTAGGTTGGATTGCAAAATGTTGTTGGTGGTAGTCGGGAAGTTGTGAGGTTGTGCTCGTTCGCTAATACAGGTTAGCGAAACTGAGAAAACAGGAATAGGGTGTTGGCAGGATTCTTGCCTCAGGATATTTCGAAACCTGGGTGATCTCAGCAGGTCTCCCCGGCATTTCCAGATGTAGATATTAGTAAAAAGAATATTACGTTGGCCCAAAGCATGTTGTAATTCTGGGCCCATGGTGGATGGCTGTGCTTTCCCACATCATTCTGTCCATCGTCCTAACGTTGAACGAACAAGTTGAAACCAAACCATCTTGTACGAAAAGACCAAGATGCCTCAGCACTGGGTAAAGCTAACGGTGATCACTGTCAATAATCGATGAATCCAATCTGTTATTCAAGTATATAACGTCATAAACAATGGACCTTTCCGGTTTTAGCTATGCCCCTCCCATCTATAGCTAAGCTCCACCCACACCTCGCTCGTGTTGGGATCGATCGATCTCTGAACACCCTGACTATCAATTTCCATAAAACTACAAAGGTACGATGTTGAATATTTTGAAACTAATTTGACTGGGTGCTGTTGCTGCCTAAGGCAGCAACAGCGCCCAGTCAAATTAGTTTCAAAATATTCAACAGCATGTTTATTAAATAGCAAAGAATTACAAAGATATGCAATTCATACAACGTGTCGGACCATTTCAGATTTGGTGATGGTCTATATGGAACCCTTTGTGACGTAATGATTATGACGTCATCATACCCGCGCTGAGCTGATTATGACGTCATACGAGGTCTGATGATGAATGGATACTCTGGAAAAGTGAATTACGTCACAGGTATGCTGACGTCACAATCAACATGCGCAAAGAATGGTGTAGCTAGGTTCGCCATGAACATTCAAGGTCCACCAAGTGTAGGAATTGTATGTCTTTTCTATTTACCAAACGTTCTGTTGAATATTTTAAAACTAATTTGACTGGGCGCTGTTGCTGCCATAGGCCATAGGTAGCAACATTTTCAGAATCCCAAAAATGTGCAACTGTATGGTTACCTTAATATTGGGATTCTGGGAATGAATGGGTTGATCGATTCCAACAGTGTGTATATTCCAGCGGTGTATAGCTAGAAATGGGCGCTGAGTAGCTAGAAATGAGCTTTGTATAGCTAGAAATGAGCAGTGTATAGCTAGAAATGTGTGGTGTATAGCCAGAAATGGGTTGTGCATAGCTAGAAATCGGCGGTATATACCTAAAAAATAGGCGGTACATAGCTAGAAATGGGCGGTGTACAGCTAGAAATAATAATAATAATCTCTGCTGTAGCATAAATGATTTTGTATGTCTCACTTAGACAGAATCTATGTGTGCATACTGGTCATTTGTGTCCATCAAACCTCGTGTGTGTGTGTGTGTGTGTGTGTGTGTGTGTGTGTGTGTGTGTGTGTGTGTGTGTGTGTGTGTGTGTGTGTGTGTGTGTGTGTGTGTGTGTGTGTGTGTGTGTGTGTGTGTGTGTGTGTGTGTGTGTGTGTGTGTGTGTGTGTGTGTGTGTGTGTGTGTGTGTGTGTGTGTGTGTGTGTGTGTGTGTGTGTGTGTGTGTGTGTGTGTGTGTGTGTGTGTGTGTGTGTGTGTGTGTGTGTGTGTGTGTGTGTGTGTGTGTGTGTGTGTGTGTGTGTGTGTGTGTGCGTATATATATATATATATATATATATATATATATATATATATATATATATATGTGTGTGTGTGTGTGTGTTTGTGTGTATGCGTGCGTGTGCGTCTGTGTGTCTATGCATGCATATGTGCGTATGTGTGTCTATGCGAGGGATCTGTTATTAGATACAAAAATGACGGAACTGATTTATGAAGCCTAAGTATTTAAAAACGCCGACCCAGGTATTTACATAGTTACGTATGCATACCTGCCAGTCTGCAAACTTCCGTCAAACCTCCCATGTGTGAGTGAGTGAGTGAGTGAGTGAGTGAGTGAGTGAGTGAGTGAGTGAGTGAGTGAGTGAGTGAATGAGTGAGTGAGTGAGTGAGTGAGTGAGTGAGTGAGTGAGTGAGTGAGTGAGTGAGTGAGTGAGTGAGTGAGTGGGTGAGTGAGTGAGTGAGTGTGTGAGGGAGTGAGTGCGTGAGACCATCAACAAACAAAAAACAACACCAGATATTGTCGTTAACCTGTCCAACCACAGACTTACCAAAACAGAAAATTCCATTCTAAACAAAGGCCTTTCATTTGTACCCACACCACACCACATACCACCAGACACAGAAATACATTGCATAGATCAATTCATCAGGAAGTTAGAATGCAAATACTACTTTTACAGCAACAACCTTGAAAAACCCACAGCACCATCCAAATTCAAACTACCCTCAGAATGGAGACCAAGCACAACACCCAATGCCATCAACAAACTCCGGTCATCACTCACCAAGCTTATCACCAAACCACCCGACAAGTCACCACGATCCAACATCACACACCATGAGAAAACAGCCCTCAAAACATTAGCTAATAACACAAACATAGTCATCAGACCAGCAGACAAAGGCTCCGCAATAGTCATTCTCAACAAAACAGACTACATTGCAGAAGTACACAGACAACTTACAGATGTCGCATACTACACCAAACTCAGTGAAAATCCCACTTTAGAATATAAAGACACCATAGATGCATACATTAACGAACTTCTAATCACCGGAGCCATCACAGGACAGACATCTCACCGAATTCAAAGTCAGAACTCCACGCATCTACATTAACCCTAAGATACACAAAGGCAAAATACCACCACCCGGACGCCCGATTGTATCCAACTGCGATGGCCCCACGTCACGCATTAATGAATTCACAGACCACCTACTAAAAGACACGGAAAATGATATCCCAAATCTACTACAAGACACCACTGCATTCATCCAACATATAGAAAACACTACAGTGGATGCTGGCTCAATCCTATGCACAATGGATGTCAGATCACTATACACAAACATCCCACACGAAGAAGGCATACAGATTGTCACAGAACATTACAGACATACACTTGAAAAAACAAACACAAACAACAATAACCACACATCTGCACACATCTACCCAGACGAATTGGCCCAAATAATGAGATACATTCTTACAAAAAACAGCTTCCAATTCAATGAAGACTACTACATACAAACACATGGAACAGCCATGGGAGCCAAGTTTGCTGTCAAATATGCTAACATTTACGTGTACACCATAGTAAGCAGAATGTTATCAACATGGATGGGCAGCACTCCATCTCACTTAGTTAGATACATAGATGACATATTTTTCATTTGGAACACCAGTGAGAACGAACTACTTGAATTTCACGCACACGTGAATAAAGAGCATCCCACAATAAAATTTGACTTGGAATATTCAACAGAAAAAATCCCATTTTTGGACACAATGGTATACAAAGAAGATAACAAGCTTAAATTGGACCTATACAGAAAACCTACAGACAAACAACAGTATCTTCACAAACAATCAAGCCACCCTAAAAACACAAAACATTCCATAATCTACAGCCAAGCATTAAGATACAAACGCATCATCACAGATCCCACTAGATTAAAACAACGCACACAGGAACTCATAGATGCATTCATCCACCGGGAATACAAAGAGACAGAAATTAAAGCCATCATAGAAAAAACCGAGAACACACAGAGAGAAGACATTCTTTACAAACAACCCACACAAAAACAGCCTAGGCCAGCTTGCATACTACAATACCACCCATCATTAGAACACATAGGCAAATCCATTCGGACCTACTGGGAAAAGTACATCTTGTCTTCACCAATCTTAGCACCAATTTTTCCCAACTACCCAGTAGTAGCATTCAAGAAAAATAAAAGCATTAGGGACCACCTAGTCCACTCTAGCCTAATTAAAATAAAAAATCCAGATGCTAACAATAAGATCGTACCGACACAAGATGACACTCACGACATAGTAGGGACACTCCAACAATGCAACAACAGCAATTGCATCACATGCAAACAATACATGAACACTGCTGACAAATTCACTAGTTACGTCACTGGTAAAGACTACAAAATCAACACACAAATGAGCTGCAATACTACCAACATTATTTACCTCATAGAATGCAAACAATGCAGCTCTCAATACATAGGAGAAACAAGTCAAACACTCAGCAAACGACTCACACAACATATCCATGCAATCCGACACCAAACAGACACGAGAATCTCATGGCATTTCAACCATCCAAGACATTCTATGAAAGACATCACGATAAGACCAATTGAAAGAATTTTTACAGATAACAAAAAACTAAGATTAAACAGAGAACATTACTGGATCAAAGAACTCAAAACGATGCACCCGTTCGGAATAAACAAAAAAGCATAACACACTCACTCACTCACTCACACACCCACCCACCCACCCACCCACCCACTCACTCACTCACTCACTCACTCACTCACTCACCCACCCACTCGCTCGCTCGCTCACTCACTCACACATAGGAGGTTTGACGGAAGTTCGCAGACTGGCAGGTATGCATAGGTAACTATGTAAATACCTGGGTCGGCGTTTTTAAATAATAATACTAATAATAATAATAATAACTAGAACACATTTACTGAAGTGACTCTAAATCTGCGATGACTGGGCATTAAGGAGTATTATAAGGCCTCTTCTCCTATGATCATTGAACATGTCTGATGCTGATCTGATAAAAAGTCTAAGTTTTGTCGCAGTTTAAAGATCCATATTTGAAATTCCCATAGGTTTACACAGGGTATGGAAAAGCTAATTTCTTGAAACCCGATAGCCTTCACCCTAAAGTATAAAATTATGTGTCCTGATTTGCTATAGTGAATTTTTTACCAAAATCAAGGAAAAGGCCATTAAATGTCAAACAAAGGAGAAATTAATGAATTAAAGGTAACGGGAGGCAATTCATGCAAAAAAACAACCAATATTTGTTTTTGGCATGAATTGCCTCTCTTTACATGTTGAAGATGATTGAGTCAATTAAATATGATGAATTTCGATTCTCTCTAACCACATGGGCCAAAAAAGTTCCTTAATTACTTAGTTATTTGAAACTTCAGTTCTATTTCCTTGATATTTATGAAAAATTTTCCCATAGGTATATCACACATGCCAGATCCAACAGTGATGGTTTGAAAGTGACCCGTCCAAGGTCAAGGTCCATCAGGGGTCAATGTGACGAATTACCTGGGCCAAACAAAATTCATTAATTCCTTTATTTGACATTTGATGGTCTTTTCCTTGATTTTGGGTCGGATTCTGGAAGGATGTTAAGTTTCAACATGATCTGCAGAAACGTTAAGGGGAGTCGCGATCAGAATATCACTCTCATACATTTCCTATGGGGCATTTTGGGTACGGATAAGCGTATTCATCGGAAATTATTCACTGGATCCAAAAGAAAAATAAAAGCATCCCAGGCCCTAAAGTGTACTGAGAGTGTCTCAAGTTTGGAGGCTAGAAATCCCAAATAGTACTCAATGGACCAGGAAAATCTATCAGCAAATCATGGAAATATTGTTTAGTGAGCAGATTTTCAATAACAGAAATGTTAATCTGTTCACTAACGATTTTATTTTAGTAAGCAATAGTAGCCTCTGGTATCGAGAGATGTCAAAAATGTCAACCCTCACAGAAGTAAGAATTCTAATGATGTCAAATAATTGTTCTTATGCAGAAAAACTGGTCACTGAACCAAAAAGATTTTTGGGTCAACTTGTGGGTCAACAGATCCTAGAAATATGTTAGGTTTCAAGATGATCCGGAGAAAATCCTAAGATCAGTCGCTCACCGAATATTGCTCCCATACATTCCCTATGGGACATGTTGGGAACGAGAATGCAGCTTTCTGAAAAGCTAACATGTTCGCTAATGATTTTATTGTATTAATCAATAGGGGTATAATGCATCTACGTATATGCCAAATTTCAACCAGCTGACAGCTCTAGAAATATGAAGTATCTTGATTCCAAAAAATTCGGCTTATGCCGTGGTTTATCAAAATCTGGTCACCATGCCCAACAAATATTTTGCTAGAAGTCTGTGAAAGTTTGAACATGAGTGAGGAAAAACTCTATGAGTAGTCGCTGTCCGATTATTGCTCCCATAAATTTCCTATGGGACGTTTGCTTTGCCGAAATGCGGATATCTCGGAAACCCTACACCCAATCGAGAAGAAAAGTAAGGACAAACGAGATCCCAATGGGTCCTACAAGTTGATCAAAACTGTAGGAGGAGATAGGTTGCGAAAATCCTTGATAATAATAATAATAATAATAATAATAATAATAATAATAATAATAACGATCCTGAGAAAAAATAATAATCTGCGATAAATCACAGATTAATAATAATAATAATAATAATAATAATAATAATAATAATAATCTTTATTTCAAGAGGTTACATCGTCAGTGGTCTGATGTTCCCGAGGGCCTCAAAACATATATACACTATGTACAATAATATATAATTATATACACGTCAGGTATCTACAAATAGACAATTGTACAATAATTGCACTTACACGCACGCACGAGCGGACTCACTCAGATACGCATGTGGGAGGGCAGGCAGGCAGACAGGCAGGAAGGCATGTAGGCAGGTAGGCAGGCAGACTTATACTATCTCTCTTTAAGGTAACAGGTAAGCTGTTGAAATATTTGGGATACTCTTTCTGACCGGCCGCTGTAGCTACCTAAGGCAGCAACTGCGCCCAGGCATATTAGCCCAAAATATTAAACAGAATATTTTTTAAATTGTAAATCCACCATGTTTAAGTTCACTTTATTTACAATCGAACCCTTCAAGCGCGTGTAAATGTATATAAGGACTGTGGCGGTAGAGTATTTGCAGTACAGTAAAATTACATGTCTATAATATTCCTAATTCTATGGTTCAGTAATAGTAGTAGTAGTAGTAGTAGTAGTAGTAGTAGTAGTAGTAGTAGTAGTAGTAGTAGTAGTAGTAGCGGTAGCGGTAGCGGTAGCGGTAGCGGTTGCGGTAGTAGTAGTAGTAGTAGTAGTAGTAGTAGTAGTAGTAGTAGTAGTAGTAGTAGTAGTGGTAGTAGTAGTAGTAGTAGTAGTAGTAGTAGTAGTAGTAGAAGTAGTAGTAGTAGTAGTAGAAGTAGTAGTAGTAGTAGTAGTAGTAGTAGTAGTAGTAGTAGTAGTAGCAGTAGCAGTAGTAGTAGTAGCGGCGGCGGTAGTAGTAGCAGTAATAGTAGCTATTGTAATAGGAGAAGTCATTTTCATCATTGCCCTTGATTATCGTATTATCATTTCCTCTCATATTAGAATTTCATCATCGAGGAAATCAAAGACATACAATTCTTACACTTGGTGGAGTTTTCAATGTTCATAACGTTGTGTCCAAGGCAGATGGTTAATTTATTATGCATTTTGATTGTGACGTCTGCCTGTAAGCGATTCACTCACAGCAGCATGCGTGTACGTACGTAGGCAGGCTCGCATTTAAATATAATCTAATAAGAGGTCTAAGGCATAGCAATCAAGTTTGACGTATAACCATTTCAACACATCTCAGTAGTATAACAGGCTCAACACAATTATATAGGCTATGTAAGCTATTTGTAAATTTTGAGACGAATTTGATGGGAAGATGTTTCTTTCCTATACAGCAACCGATTCCAATCAAGTCCGCCTCAAAATGTTGTGGATAGTATTCTCTACAATTGATAAGAAATATTTTACCGATTTTTGGCTTCTAAATAGCTCATAGATGCATTACATTATAAATAAATGGGCTCCTATTTAGGACGCCTATTTTAGATATTCCAACAATTAAATAAAAATTAAAGTTATACAGCGATGTGTTTATGATATAAATGATCACATTTCACCGTTTTCTCTTTAACATATGTGTTGTTACAGTCATCCTATGAATGCTTGGGAGCCAGGCGCGCGTGTGTGTGTGTGTGCGTGGGTGGGTGGGTGGGTGGGTGGGTGTGTGTGTGTGTAGCTTACAAGGCAAAACACTGGCGCCTGCGCACATGTACTATCGTATCAGCCACGTGCGCTCACCGACCATTTAGTTAAACACATAGCTGGGTATTATTGGCTTTGGGAAATGTAATATTAAGTGTATTGACAAAGAATCACTGACATGTTTGGTATTTATTATTGTTCTTATTTCGGGTGGTTCGCGCGTTGGTGCGCGGATGCACAATGTCCCAAAGGAAAGCCTGGCACGTGTCTAAGACCGTTGTGAATCCCAATGCGTTTTCGTTCCTCAGAGGACCAAAACTTTGTCTACATGGCAGATGCGGCAATGAAACGAAGAAGAACAGATGATTATTATTATTATTATTATTATTATTATTATTATTATTATTATTATTATTATTTGATGAGTATCTATCTTGTATGTTTGAGGTGAATGACCTAAGTGTTGACGAATGCTTAGTATTAATTGGTACAGAATTCCACATTTGCGTTGCCATGTATGTGAAGCTGTACCTCTCGTAATCTGTTCTAATTTTTGGAGGGCTTAATAGACTATTCGTCTTCGGCCGTAGATGTCGAGAGTGCGTGTCTTCTACCAACGTAAACATGTCTTTCATGTACATAGGTGCAAGGCCGTTTAATGATTTATATGTCATGATATTGGTCTTAACTGACATTCTCCGAGTTAACGTTATCCAGTTCAATGTTTCGTACATTTCTTGTGAGGGGGTCCTATAGGATACTTCTAATATTATTATAGCTGCACGTTTTTGTAATTTTTCAAGCTTATTTAACAATGACGGTGTACCAGCATAATACACAAGACAACAGTATTCTATATGGGAAAGGATATATGCCTTATAAAACAAGTTTCGTTCTCCAACATTCATATCTTTCTTATTTTTCTTTATCATATAAATAAGTGAAGCGATCGTGTTACAAAGTTTGCTAATGTGCTGTTGCCATGAAAGGTTGTCATTAATATATACACCTAAAAGTTTTGCTTCATTTACTATTCCTAGCCCGCCATTATACATCGGTATCTTCATTTCTTCATGGTTAATCCGCTTTCGTTTGTTTGTACTGCTTATGATTAATAGTTTAGTTTTCTCCTTATTCACAAACATCTCATTATTTTGACACCAATTCTGTAGCAAAGCCATATCAGAAATGTTAGTTATTCTTTTATCTTTGACAAACTGTCAAAATTACAGTGCATAGTCGTATCATCACAATACATGTCAACGTTACTAATTACACCCATATGAAGATCGTGTACATATAATATAAACAAGAGTGGTCCCAACACCGAACCTTGTGATACACCTACACTTACTGGTAAATGATCAGACACCTTATCAGAAATGGCCACATATTGATATCTATTTTCTAAATAAGATGAAAGTCACTTTACCATTAACGAATCAAATTTATAAATGCCTAACTTTCCTAATAATATACTATGATTAACTAAATCGAATGATTTCTTAAAAATCTTTTAAAATAGCGCCTACTAACTCGCTATTATCTATTGCAAATTGCCATTTTTCTACTAATTCAAGTAATGCAGTCTCGCATGAATGTTTTGGCCTGAATCCTGACTGCGCGTCATTCAGTAAATCATAGTTACTTAGAAATGTGTATAAATGCTTGTGAACATGACATTCAATAATTTTGGACAGAATCGGTAAAATAGATATGAGTCTATAATTACTAACATCTCGTCTGATTTGTATAACGTTTTTACCCTTGTGCACATCCACACTGTCGGAAACACGCCCCTATCGATGCTTATATTAATAATACGTGTTATTAATGGCGCTATGACTGGTGCTGCTAATTTGAGCAAATGTGCATTTAATCTGTCAAAGCCCCCAGACTTATTTGTATTTAGGCGGCTAAGTTCATCGTAGACGTAATTTACTGTTATTCTCGGTATTTTGAATTTAATTTCGCTTGAGACTTTATTTCTAACGTGCATTTTACCTTTTTAAGGTCATTTAACATTCCGTGGAATGCAAACAAAATTTACATCACACACTCACCATTCTATAAAATATAGATGCAAGAAGAAGTTAGACAATCAGAAATTTCTTCAAAGGTTGTCTGAACTGGGAGATAATGGATTTGCTAAATGATCCCAATGAAGCTCTACAAATATGCCATATTTGTAGAACTTAATTAAGATCATTTAGCAAATCCATTATCTATAGTTTATAGAATGGTGACTGTATGATTTTTGTCTGCAGTTCAGACGCATACGAAAAACATGAGAATGGTCGCTTGATGCAAAATCGCCTACGCTGACTGATGTAAATTCTGTTTGTTCTGTAACATATATATGATCTATTAGCGTAGCTGTTTTTTCGGTTATTCTAGTCGCAGTTTTTACTAATTGTTCAAAATGAAATATTTCCATCACTGATTGCCATTTCTGAGCGATAGGTTTGGGAAAATCCGTATTGACGTCGCCTAATGCTATCGGCATTCTCTAAATACGCCGGCTTAAGTAAAGCTTCAAACTCGTCTATCCAGCTCGCGGGGGTGGGGGTGGGGGGATGATCTTGCTTTATAGGGCGTAACCTCAATGCATAATGCTTCTATATTCAGAGTTTCTAGATCATGTCTCCTACGATGGAATTGATTTTCGGCTATGTAGATTATGATTCCTCGTCCCGCATTATTTATCCTATCTTTTCTCTCGAAGTTATAACCTTGACTACCAATTAAATTATCCGTAACGACACTACTTATACATGCTTCTGTTATAACAAATATTTTAATTTCCTGTACACTTTTTCTATTATTAATTTATGTTATGTTTAGGCATTAAATGCAGTATATTTAAGTGTCTAATACGTATACCATTTCCCGTTAGATTAAATGACGTAATATCATACTGCCTTACGCAACTGATAAACATTTTACTGCAAGCCCACTGCTCAGCGGAAGTCTTAATATTGGCACCAGTATATAGATTGCTGTCTTTTTTAATTTTACAATATTGTATAATATTAAGGAGACTGATAAAATTTAATTTAGTCATATTATTATTATTATTATTTATTATTATTATCATTATTATTATTATTATTGGTGGTGCTGGTAGTGGTGGTGGTGGTAGTAGTAGTAGTAGTAGTAGTAGTAGTAGTAGTAGTAGTAGTAGTAGTAGTAGTAGTAGTAGTAGTAGTAGTAGTAGTAGTAGTAGTAGTAGTAGTAGTAGTTGTAGCGGCAGCGGTAGTAGTAGCAGTATATTTCGTATTAGTATTTCCTTTCAAACTTTATGTTTAATTTGTAAAATCTTGTCTTGGTTGGAGCGGATTTTGCGTCTCCATTTTCCAAAGGCACTCCTCTTAACTGGCGGTTTCCGACATTTAATAGAGCTCCTCTTACTGTTTTCAATGCAGTACATTTCTCCCCGTGCCAGTATGCTCTTTCTATAGTTCGCGGGCTAGCACATTATATTTGGCAAGATCGCTAGAGTGAGTAGATTTAATTCCTTTGTCATTTGTAAGCGCAAGCCTAGTTCTTTAATTATATAAAACTTTAGAGTCAGTTGGCTGTCCCGGTCAACTCGAACAGACTAACAAATATATGACTGTACTATCTATTCATATATATGTTAGTATACTTTAATCAGCTAGGTGTTACTAAACCACTTAACAAGTGGTTCAAACCAACAAATATACGACTGTACTCTCTATTCGTATATTTGTTGGTAGACGTCTGGGTTTCAAAAGGGACACTAATTATTTAGTGTTTAGCTCTTTCCCCGACGTTTTGGTGTTATATATTTGTATTATATATTGTAGTAGTATGGGTTTCCTCTTTTTAAAAACACCATGGCAACCTATAAGCGTACCCTAGGCTTTAAAATAACAACTAAAGAGTTGGGTGTCACGGCTTTCGACGTGTATCATGGGTTAAAGGACGTCGTTGGCGCGGGACCTGCTGCTTTTCAGGGGCTTATCAATGTTACTAAAAGTGTATGGAATGTAACAGTGTCAAATGAGGGGGTCAAGGAAAAGCTTCTAGAAGATGTTCTTATTGTAAAAGGCGAAGTTTGTAACGTAGAGGAAATCGAGTCAGACAGGTTGCTAGTGAAGATGAAAGTTCCACTAGAAATTCCAGATGACATAGTCATGAATGAAATCAAGAAGTATGGCAAAGTGCAAAAGATTGGACGGGAAACGTATCCCTTTGACAGAACGCTAGAAAACGGTGTAAGACGCATCTTGTTTGATAAAGTGGATAGCCCTTTACCAAGCAGATTGACGCTTGATGGCAGCTTTGTCCTGCCCTTGTGGTATAGAGGGCAAATTAAAGGATGCCGGATATGCCTAAGTACTGACCATTTGGCAACAGAATGTCCCAATCGAAACAAATGTTTGCTCTGTGGTTCAGTTGACCATTTTAAATGGCGCCATCCAAAAATCAAAACAAGCCCTCAGGAGATAATCTGCCATTAAAGGATGCAACTAAGTCAAATGCTTCTGAAGCAATCGCAGTTGATGAAATTCAAGTATTCGAGGAGGGTATAACCTTAAGTCAAGAAAATAATCAAAATGCAGTGGAGCCAAACGTGGCTGTAAAAGACATGCAGGAAAATGATGATCTTACAGAAGAGCCAGTTTACAATTCCTTAGAAGATGAATTAAAATTAGGACAGGATAAGTTTATGACTCAGAAGACGGAAAGTTCGGTAGATTTTCCGCTAAGCCCACTTGATTTAAGTCAGCTTGAAGATATGGTAAATGACGCTCCTGTCAAATGTAACTTAAGTAGCAATAAGCGTCATAAAGAAGACATTTGCTCATAATCTGAGATTGAAGTAAATGATATGGATGATGATACAATGTCAGTTGCAGAATCAGATGTGTCCATTCAAACACAGAGTTCACAGATGAAAGATGAAATGGTAATGTAACGATCAGATATCGTATGCCATATGTAACGGCGAGAGGCGTGAAATATCGTCTACTGTGCCATGACTCTAATATTTCCAAATATGATATTTGTCTGTGGTAGAACTAGGAAACATTGAATTCAGAGGAAAATTAGGTAAATGGTCTAAGAAACGAGCAAAAAAAACAAATGAGAGAGTTGATATTGCTTTTCTACAAGAGACCAAAATTCAAAAAATCGAAGTGTATGAATCTCTTAAAGATATTTCAAAAGGGCAGATTTTTTATTCTTTATCACAAGTTAATAGTGCGGAAGTGGCCATTCTTATCCTGCCCCGCTGTCTCAACTAGGTTGATGTTATATCGTCGTCATCAGATACAAATGGACGCTGGATTTGTGTATCAATTGATGTATTAAACACAAGTTTAAATTTGATGTGCCTTTATGCACCAACCTCTCATCAATTGCCGCGTGAATTTATAAATGATGTTTCCACAATAATTCAAGACAGAACGCCTGAAAACCTAATTATGGGCGGTGACTTTAAGTGCATATTAGATGAAGTTAAAGACAGAAACGCTAGGTCCAATTTTAATGACACATCTCATAATATTTTGAAACACATCTCATAATATAAAAGCTTGTTAGACACTTATCGGATTGAAAATCCAGAGGGCAGGGACTTTACTTGGTTTTTAACCGATGGAAAGAAAGCATCCAGATTGGACATGATCTATGTAGAACGCTCATTGAAAGGTTACATGTGTAAAACTAACATAAACTCAGTAACTTTCTCTGATCACAATATGTTTTCCATCACATTAGACAATGCTGACTGGATCAAACGAGGAGATGGATTTAGGAAACTCAATGTAGCGTTGTTACGAGATAGTTGCTATAACAAAAGTGTAGAAAGTTGTTGGAGGCATTGGGATAAAAAGAGAAGTTTGTATGAATGTATAACAGACTGGTGGGAGGATGTTAAATCCGACCTGAAACATATTGCAAGGCAGTATTCCATCAGGAAAGCACGAGAAATGAGAAAGCGTAAAAAGGCGCTTCAGAGGTCGGTGTGTAAAATTAATAAGAAAATTAATGATGGAGAATATAATTATTATGAACTATTAGTTAAATTAAAAGATAGACTAAATGAAATAGAGCAATATCAGTTTGATTGGGCCAAAATAAGGTCAAGAGCACAAATGCACACCGAGGGTGAAAAGCCTACACGTTACTTTTGTAACTTGGAAAAAGCAAGGGCTATAGAGAAATTAATGCGCTCACTGAAGACTAATGATGGTGTATCAGTGTCCTCAAATGCAGAGATGATGGAAACAGTATCCAAATTTTACAAATCATTGTATATATCTGAGGGAAGTGATGTAGCAGCAATTAGAGATATTTTAGCTAATATAACGCAAAGCCCTCCAGATGCATGTCGCGAAAGTTGTGACCAATCACTATCAATTGATGATTTGACAAAATCCCTCAAAGGTATGAAGTTAGAAAAGTCTCCTGGCTGCGACCGACTTCCAGTTTAATTTTATCAAACATTCTGGCACATATTTGGTCTGGTATTAGAAGAAATAGCAACTAGCATGTTTAAGCAAGGGCATCTCCCTCCATCGATGGGCCAAGCATATGTTCGGCTTATATACAAGAGGGGTGACAGAAATAAAATAGAGAATTATAAACCAATCGCTCTACTCTGTGTAGACTATAAGATTATTACTTGGGCACTAACATTAAAACTTGGTGCAGTCCTAGGCGAAGTAATTGATGATGATCAAACGTGCTCTGTACCAGGAAGAACGATATTAAACAACACATTGCTTATACGAGAACGTATTCATTTAGTTGAACAGGATTGCATCCCAGCAGCAATAATAGCACTTGATAACGAGAAGGCGTTTGACAGACTTGAATGGGATTTCTTGTTTACGTCTTTAGACCATATTGGCTTTGGTTCCAGATTTATTAAATGGGTCAATATTTTATATACTGATATAACAAGTTGCTATTTAGTAAATAATCATCTAACTGAACCTGTAGTGTTGGAACGAGGTGTCAGACAGGGTTACTCATTGGCCCCGTTTCTATTCGTCATAGCTATGGAATCGTTGGGGACCACATTGATGCAACGTAATGATTTTCAAGGAATATGTATACCTGGCGTAGAAAGGCCACTAAATGTGTCTCAATATGCAGATGATACGACTGTGTTTGCAGGTAAAGATTCAGATTTTAGAATTTTAAATGGAGTATTATCAGATTTTCAAAAGGCATCAGGGCTTAAAGTCAATAGAAACAAATCTAAGTGATTATTTTTGGGCGCTTGGAAGGACAGAACTGACAATGTTATGGATATTAACTGGTCAGATGATGTCATAAAGATTTTGGGTATTTACTTTAGTAGAGGACAGGATGTAATAATAAACTGGGAAGAAAGGCTATCCAAGCTAAAGTGTGCATTAGTAAATTGGAAACGACATCGCCTAACTGTATTTGGCAGGACATTTGTCCTTAATAATTTATTTTTATCCGGACTGTGGTATACCGCTTCTGTAGTTCATATGCCCAAATCAGTAGAGTCAAAGATCAACGCGTTACTTTTGTCCTTCTTATGAGAGGACAAAGCCCATTTAGTATCGCGGTCAATCCTCACCAATGAAAAGCGTGACGGAGGCCTGGATTTGGTTAATGTTTTAGCAAAGTGTGCTTCGCTAAAACTCAAATTCTTGAATAAGTTACTCACTTCAAACTCATCTTGGTCAAGTGTTGCAAGGACCCTTCTACAAAGGTACGTAGATCCATTTCCAGTAGAATGTTTATTTTTGTGCAATAAACTGCCACCTAACCATCAGAAAATACCAAACGTATATAAAGAACAGCTCGAAGCTTTAATATTTACACGATCAATGCCACAACCCGGTTGTTGGGAAGATGCCTTAGAGCAACGTCTTTGGGGCAACGAGTTGATTCGTGATAATGATGCTGTATTACAATTGCCCTCTATGGCCAAAAATGGCATTCAATATTTACGTGATTTAGTTAATCCAAAATCTCACAAAAAGATTGCGATGCAGGATGTAGCAAGAGCAACATCAATGAGGCATATTGATGCCCAACGCTTATTTCTTAGAATAAAGAATGCAATACCTGGTGAATGGTTCAAATTGCCGAAATCACATGGCAACAGAGATATGTTGCAACCAAGCGCAGTATTTAAGTCAGAGCATATAAATTACAGCATGGCATCTAGAGCCTGGTATGGAATGCTAATGCAACGTCGGAGACAGACTCTTATTGCAGTTAAGCATTGGAACACTTTAGGATGCACGCCAAAAAACTGGAAAAATTCGTGGAAAACAATACATCTACCTTGTCCACCAGAAAACGCACGGGACCTGGCATGGCGATTACTCCATCGAAGGCTATGGGTCGGCATTCTGACTTATATGTGCAAAATAACAAGTACAGACAGGTGTTTATTATGCAATACTGAGGAGGAAACAATAGACCATCTGTTTGCACAGTGTTGTATAGCTACAGGCTTTTGGGTATATATCAATATGCTTCTTGCTAAATTTGGAATCAAATATGTGAAATTAATGGCTGAAACAATTATGTTCAAAGATTGCTCAACTATCGGACGAATCATTAATAGCAAGGAGAAAGAATTGTTAGTAACCCTATTATCTGTAGGAGTGTGGGCCATTTGGAAGCATCGGTGTTTCGAGGCCAGAGATAAAACAGGAAACAACCACCAACGAGCCATACAAGCCATATTTCGATCATTGTTGATAAACTGCATTCATTGTGAATTTTACAGGCTAGTGGAACATGGAAAAGAAAGTAGATTTAAAGGTGTATGGTACAAAACTGGCCTAGTATCAATTGAACACGGATATCTAAAGATAGCAGAAGCAGAACTTGTATAAGCTAGCACACTCGCTGCTTGTTGTATATTGATATTTGGTGTTTTTTTATTATTTAATTGACTTTATTTTAAAATTTTAATTTCTTAGAAGATGATAATTGTGACGAATAACCTAACCTTTGGAATCGGTATATTTAATTATCAGATGAGCATCGCGTCAATATTCTGGCGGTGATCCGACTTTCGAGTTCATTAGGTTAACAGAGTATGACATCTTACATATATACAATTAGCATCCTGTTGTAAATGTTTACTGTAGGTGTATTTGTTCCAGGGTAATTTGCAAAACCTTACAATGAATTAAATTTAGAATGTGAACCCAGAGCGCCATCTATGTAGTCATAGTTTGTATACTTTTGCTTTGTGCAATATACGGTATAAAGGCTACTACGCCTGCTCGGTATTTAAGAATCGGCCAACTTGCGTCAATGAGTGACCTTTTGTTACTTATTGACGAGTCACCTCGCTGCACTCGCCATTTGGGCCCAATACTATACGGTGTGCATCTCTGAGTATAAATATTATGCTTTTGAACTTTTGAATACTGTACTCTTTCTATGAGTATGAGCTCCCTCCCCCCCCCTCCCACCCCACCCACACCAACTTGTAAGTCATGATAGAAATGTTTAGTCACGTCACACTTTTTTTGTTTTAGTTTAGTTTAAAAGATGATGCCATCACCCATACGAAAACAAAACTTGCATTTGAAGGCGTCCTTTGAATATTCTGAGCTGGGGCCAAATGTCCCTTCGACGCAACGCCAATATGTATAAGTAAGACACCACGAAATCAAAATTTAAATCGCTCATTCCATATACACTAGCTGTAGTAGTATTAGTACTAGTAGTAGTAGTAGTAGCAGTAGTAGTAGTAGTAGTAGTAGAAGTAGTAGTAGTAGTAGTAGTAGTAGTAGTAGTAGTAGTAGTAGTAGTAGTAGTAGTAGTAGTAGTAGTAGTAGTAGTAGTAGTAGTCGAAGTGAATGCACACCTTTATTTAGCTCTGCAATTGCTGCCCCCAGCGCGATTTTGTAGATAAATTTTATACATATATTTCTCATTTTGTATTTCCTTTCAAACTTTATATTTAATTTGTAAATTTTTGTCTTGGTTGGAGCGGATTTTCTAAAGGCACTTCTCTTAGCTGGCGGTTTCCGCCATTTAATAGAGCTCCTCTTACTGTGTTCAATGCATTACATTTCTCCCCGCGCCAGTATGCTATATCTATAGTGTGTTGGCTAGCTCATTATATTTGGCAAGATCGCTTGAGTGAGGAGATTTAATTCCTTCGTCATTTGTAAAAGCAAGCCCAGTACTTTGATTATACAAATCTTTATAGTCAGTTGACTGTCCCCGGTCAACTCGAACAGACTAACAAATATATGACTGTAATATGTTAGTATGCATTACGAAATGACTTTAATCGGTTAGGTGTTAGTGAGCCACTTAATAAGTGGTTCAAAGCAACAAATATACGACTGTATTCTCTATTCGTATATGTGTCGGTAGACGTAAGGGTTTCAAAAGGGGACACTATTTATTTAGTGTTTAGCTCTTTTCCCGACGTCTTGGTGTTATATAAGTATATAATTGCATTATATATGTATGGGTTTCCTCCTTTTATAAAACACCACGGCTACCTATAAGCATACCATAGGCGTTAAAATAACAACTAAGGGGTGGGGTGGGGTGGCATGGCTATCAACGGGTATCATGGGTTAAAGGACATCATTGGCGTAGGACCTGCTGCTTTGCAAGGGCTTATCAATGTTGCTAAACCTGTATGGAATGTAACAGTGTCAAATTAGGCGGGGTGGGGGGAGGGGGGGTCAAGGAAAAGCTTCTAGAAAAGGTTCTTATTGTAAAAGGCGAAGTTTGTAACATAGAGGAAATCGAGTCAGACAGGTTGCTAGTGAAGATGAAAGTGCCACTAGAAATTCCAGATGACAGAATCATGAATGAAATCAAGAAGTATGGCAAACTACAAAAGATTGAACGGGAAACATATCCCTTTGACAGAATGCTAGAAAGCGGTGTAAGACGCATCTGGTTTGATAAAGTGGATAGCCCTTTACCAAGCAGATTGACGCTTGATGGCAGCTTTGTCCTGCCCTTATGGTATAGAGGGCAAATTAAGGAATCCCGGATCTGCCTAAGTACTGACCATTTGGCAACTGATTGTCCCAATCGAAACAAATGTTTGCTCTGTCGTTCAGTTGGTCATTTTAAATGGCGCTATTCAAAAAATCAAAACAAACCCTCAGTATCACGAGATAATCGCCCATTAGAGGATGCAACTGAGTCAAATGCTTCTGAAGCAATCGCTATGGAAGCTGTTGTTGTGGTTCATGTCACTGAAAATGACACAAACAAATCATCAAATCCTGTTAAAGTAACTGCAGTTGATGAAATTCAAGTATTAGAGGAGGGTATATCCTTAAGTCAAGAAAATAATCAAAATGCAGTTAAGCCAAACGTGGCTGTAAAAGACAGACAGAAAAATGATGATCTTCAGAAGAGCCAGTTTACAATTCCTTAGAAAATGAATTAAAATTAGGACAGGATAAGTTTAAGACTCAGACGATAGAAGGTTCAGTTGATTTTCCGCTAAGCCCACTTGATTTAAGTCAGCTTGAAGATATGGTAAATGACGCTCCTGCAAAATGTAACTTAAGTAGCAATAAGCGTCATAAAGAAGACAATATCTCAGAATCTGAGATTGAAGTAAATGATATGGATGATGATACAATGGCAGTTGCAGAATCAGATGTGTCCATTCAAACACAGAGTTCACAGATGAAAGATGAAATGGTAATGTACCGATCAGAAGTGGGTGAAGTGTTAGTGTCATATGTAACGGCGAGAGGCATGAAATATCGTCTACTGCGCCATGATTCTGATATTTCCAAATATGAATATTTGTCTGTGGTAGAACTAGGAAACATTGAATTCGCAGGAAAATTAGGTAAATGGTCTAAGAAACGAGCTAAAAAAACCAAATCAATTTAATCTAATGATGGTGGTTGTAAACATCATTTTATAAAATTATGATTATCTGCACCATCAATTGCAGAGGATTAAATACCGAATTCAAGCAGCGCCACTTGCTTGAAGAATTAGCAAATGAGAGAGTTGATATTGCTTTTCTACAAGAGACCAAAATTCAAAAAAATGAAGTGTATGAATCTCTCAAAGATATTTCAAAAGGGCAGATGTTTTATTCTTTATCACAAGATAATAGTGCGGGAGTGCCCATTCTTATCCTGCCCCGCTGTCTCAACTATGTTGACGTTATATCGTCGTCATCAGATACAAATGGAAGATGGATTTGTGTATCAATTGATGTACTAAACACAAGTTTAAATTTGATGTGCCTTTATGCACCTAGCTCTCATCAATTGCACCGTGAATTTATAAATGATGTTTCCACAATAATTCAAGACAGAACGCCTGAAAACCTAATCATGGGCGGTGGCTTTAATTGCATATTAGATGAGGCTAAAGAGAGAAACGCTAGGTCTAATTTTAATGACACATCGCATAATATTTTGAAACACATTTGTGAAAATAAAAGCTTGTTAGACACTTATCGGATTGAAAATCCAGAAGGCCAGCAATTTACTTGATTTTCAACCGATGGAAGGTTAGCTTCAAGGTTAGACAGGATCTATGTTGAACGATCACTGAAAGGTTACATGTGCAAAACTAACATAAAACCAGTAACTTTCTCTGATCACAATATCTTTTCCTTCACATTAAACAATGCTGACTGGGTCAAACGAGGAGATGGATTTTGGACACTTAATGTAGCATTGCCATTGCAATTATGTGGAAGGTTGTAGGAGGCATTGTGATGAAAGAAGAGGTTCGTATGAATGTATAACAGACTGGTGGGAACTGCTAAATCAGACCTGAAATATATTTCAAGGCAGTATTCCATCAGGAAAGCACGTGAAATACGAAAGCGTAAAAAGGCGCTTCAGAGGTCGCTGTGTAAAATTAATAAGAAACTTATTGACGGGGAATATAATTATTACGAACTATTAGTTAAATTAAAAGGTAGACTAAATGAAATAGAGCAATATCAGTTTGATGGCGCCAAAATAAGGTCAAGAGCACAAATGCACGCCGAGGGTGAAAAGCCTACACGTTACTTTTGTAACTTGGAAAAAGCAAGAGGCATAGAGAAATTAATGCACTCACTGAAGTCTAATGATGGAGTATCAGTGTGCTCAAATGCAGAAATGATGGAAACGGTATCAGAATTTTACAAATCATTGTATAAATCTGAGGGAAGCGATGAAACTGCAACTAGAGATGGTTTAGCTAATTTGACGAAAAGACTTCCAGATTCATGTCGTGAAAGCTGTGACCAATCAATAACAATTGATGATTTGACAAAATCTCTCAAAGGTATGAAGTTAGAAAAGTCTCCTGGATACGACGGACTTCCTGTTGAATTTTATCAAACATTCTGGCACATATTTGGGCCAGTATTAGAAGAAATAGCAACCAGCATTTTAAAGCAAGGGCATCTCCCTCCATCGATGGAGCATATGTTCGGCTTATATACAAGAGGGGTGACAGAAATAAAATACAGAATTATAGACCAATCTCTCTACTCTGTGTAGATTATAAGATTACTGATCGGGCACTAACATTAAAACTTGGCGCAGTCCTAGGCTAAGTCATTGATGATGATCAAACCTGCTCTGTGCCAGGAAGATCAATATTACACAACACTTTGCTTATACGGGACCTTATTCAATTAGTTGAAAAGGATTCTATCCCAGCAGCAATAATAGCACTTGATAACGAGAAGGCGTTTGACAGACTAGAATTGGATTTCGTGTTTAAGTCTTTAGACCATATTGGCTTTGGTTAAAGATTTATTAAGTGGGTAAATATTTTATATACTGATATAACAAGTTGTTATATTTATTAAGTCAGCTATCCAAACCTGTAGTATTGGAACGAGGTGTCAGACAGGGTTCCTCACTGTCCCCGCTTCTATTTGTCCTAGCTATGGAATCGTTGGGGCCACATTGAGGCAACGCAATGACTTTCAAGGAATATGTATATGTGGCGTAGAAAGGCCACTAACGGTTTCTCAATATGCAGATGATACGACTGTGTTTGCGGGTAAAAATACGGGTTTTAGAATTTTAAATGGAGTATTAACAGATTTTCAAAAGGCATCAGGGATTAAAGTCAATAAGGATAAATCTAAGGTCTTATTTTTGGGCAATCGGAAGGGAAGAGCTGAAAATATGATGGATATTAACTGGTCAAATGATGTCATAAAATTTTGGGTATTTACTTTAGTAGAGAACAAAATGTATTACTTAGCTGCGAAGAAAGGCTATCCAAGCTAAAGTGTGCATTAGTAAATTGGAAACGACGTCGCCTAACTGTCTTTGGCAGGGCATTTGTCCTTAATAATTTAATTTTATCTGGACGGTGGTATACTGCTTCTGTAGTTCATATGCCCAAATCAGTAGAGTCAAAGATCAACACATTAATTTTGTCCTTCTTATGGGAGGACAAAGCCCATTTAGTATCACACCAATGAAAAGCATGCCGGAGGCCTGCATTTGGTTAATGTTTCAGCAAAGTGTGCTTCTTTAAAATTGAAGTTCTTGAATAAGTTACTTACTTCAAACTCATCGTGGTCAAGTGTTTCAATGGCACTTCTTCAAAGGTACGTTGACCCATTTCCAGTAGAATGTTTATTTATGTGCAATAAATTGCCACCTAATCATCAAAAGATTCCAAATGTATATAAAGAACAGCTCGAAGCCTTAAAATTTTTACACGATCAATGCTACAACCCAATTGTTGGGAAGATGCCTTAGAGCAATGTCTTTGGGGAAACGAGTTGATTCGTGATAATGATGATGTATTATATTTGCCCTCTATGGCCGAAAATGGTATTCAATATTTACGTGACTTGGTAAATCCGAAATCTCATAAATGGATTGTGATGCAAGATGTAGCAAGAATAACATCAATGAGATAAATTGATGCTCAGCGCTTATCTGTTAGAATAAAGAATGCAATACCTAATGTATGGTTCAAATTGTCGAAAGCACGTGGCAATATTGATATGTTGCAACCAACATTAGTATTTTTGTCAGAACATATAAAATACAACATGGCATCTAGAGACTGGTATAGAATTCTAATGCAAAGTCGGAGACAGTCTCCTATTGTGGTTAGGCATTGGAACAATTTAGGATGCACGCCAAAGAACTGAAAAAATGCCTGGAAAGCAATACATCTACCTTGTCTACCAAGAAATGCACGGGACCTGGCATGGTGATTACTCCATCGAAGGCTATGGGTCGGTCATCTTACTAATGTGTGTAAAATAACAAGTACAGACCGGTGCTTATTATGTAATACTGAGGAGGAAATGATAAACCATCTATTTACTCACTGTAATTACAGGCTTTTGGACATATATCAATATGCTCCTTGCTAAATTTGGTACCAAATATGTGAATTTAGTGGCTGAAACAATTTTGTTCAAAGATTGCTCAACAATCGGACGAATCATTAATAGCAAGGAGAAAGAATTGTTAATAACCCTGTTATCTGTAGGAGTGTGGGCCATCTAGAAGCATCGGTGTTCAGAGGCCAGAGATAAAACCGGCAACAACCATCAGAGAGCCGTACAAGCTATATTTTGATCATTGTTGATAAACTGCATTCATTGTGAATTTTACAGGCTAGTAGCACGTGGGAAGGAAAGTAGATTGAAAGACATATGGTGCAAAACTGGCCTAGTATCAATTGAATACGGACATCAAAAAATATCAGAAGTGGAACTTGTATAAGCTAGCATACTCGCTGATTGCTGTATATTGATAATTGTTATTTTAATTTAATTTAATTGCCTTTATTTTAAAATTGTAATGCCTTAGGAGACTCTAATCTTGACGAATATCCTAACCTTGGGAATCAGTATATTTAAATATCAAATGAGCATTATGTCAGTATTCTGGAGGTGATCCGATTTTCAAGTTAACAGATTGTGATATCTTACAATTAGCTTCATGTTGTAAATGTTTACTGTAGGTGTATTTGTTCCAGGGTAATTTGCAAAAACTTACAATGAAGTAAATTTATAATGTGAACCCAAAGCGCCATCTAGGTAGTCATAGTTTGTATACTTTTGCTTTGTGCATTATATTATATAAAGGCTACTACGTCCGTTGGGTATTTAATAATCGGCTAACTGGCGTCAATGAGTGACTTTTTGTTACTTATTGACGAGTAACCTCGCCACTTGTTGGCGAGTTGCACTCGCCATTTGGCCCTACTACTATACGGTGTGCTACGTTAAACTACATATGATCTACTTATCCTGCCGGTCATGAATCGGCTCAATGGCGCCAATGAGTAGCAGTAGCTTACTGCTAATTATTGATGCATCGCGTTACCACTTGTTGGTTAGCTATGCTCGCCATTTGGGCCTACTACTACACGGTGTGCAAATAGTAATGGCTTTGTTGAATTATGTTATATTATCAGCTCTTTATTAATTATGTTTTCTATGTAGTTATGCCACGGTTGTGGTATATGATAATAGAGTATTTTAGCTTGCACTGTTTTGATATGTTAGGTATGTATTGTTATTCTATTAATAAAGCCTGCCATTTCATCCGATTTTTTATGGGGGTTTGCAAGGCCTTTTTAAAGGAGTTCTTCCGTGAAGTGTATCCGACTGCGTCAGCGCCGGATTTTCAACAAAAAAAAGGGAAAAAAAGTAGTAGTAGTGGTAGTAGTAGTAGTAGTAGTAGTAGTAGTAGTAGTAGTAGTAGTAGTAGTAGTAGTAGTAGTAGTAGTAGTAGAGTAGTAGTAGTAGTAGTAGTAGTAGTAGTAGTAGTAGTAGTAGTAGTAGTAGTAGTAGTAGTAGCAGCAGCAGCAGGCGCAGCACCAGCAGACGCAGCAGCAGCAGCAGCATCAGCAGCAGCAGCAGTAGTAGTAGTAGTAGTAGTAGTTGTTGTTGTTGTAGTTGTTGCTGTTGTTGGTGGTGGTGGTGGTGGTGGTTTAGTAGTAGTAGTAGTAGTAGTAGTAGTAGTAGTAGTAGTAGTAGTAGTAGTAGTAGTAGTAGTAGTAGTAGTAGTAGTAGTAGCAGTAGTAGCAGCAGCAGCAACAGCTGCAGCAGTAGTCATATTGATTTGGCTCTGCTGTTAACGTCAATTTAAGACGATTCCTACTACGCATATATGATTTATTTTTTGTCTTGCTTCCTTATAAATGTATATAAGTTGGTTTTGCTGTTTTCGTTTCTTGAAATTTTGTTGTGGGAGGTGGCATTTTGTTGCGAAGTTTTCCTGCCATTTATTTTTTATTTGACTCAGATAGCCATTGTCTTGTCGGCGTCCTGTCTTCATACTGTAGTTGTACATTGTCCACGTTTAGTTGATGGTGATTCGCTAGCAATTACTCCCGTCTCTTTGATCGCGTGGCTACACCGGCACTTTCTGTTGAGCTTCGTGCTTCGTGGCTGTATACAACTCTGGCTTTCTGCGTGGTTTAAAAGCTGCATTCGAATACTGAATATCACACAGCAGCCGCGGCGTCTCCCTTTGGTCAATTATATCTGTTAATTAGCCAAAGACTTTTCTTATTATCCACAGTAAATGTCATAATGTTCACACCGCTAAACTAAAAATGTCATCCGAATATAAGCGGATGTTTAGTCTTAAAATTAGCACAAAAGGCCGGGGCGTTTCAGCTATTGATGTGCATAATGCTTGAAGAATACAATTGGCACTTGTCCTAAGGTATTACAGGGCCTGATTAACGTGACCCGTACTATATGGAATGTCACAGTAAGCACCCAAGAGGCAAAGGATACGTTATTGGAGAGCGATCTTGTTATAGCTGGAGAAATATGTAACATCGAGGAGATTGACTCAGATAAATGAATGGTAAAGATAAAAGTACCTCCTGAAATCCTGAATAAGCGTTTGTCAAGCGAACTTAGCCATTATGGGCAAGTATTTAAAATTGAGACCGACTTACCGTTTTGATAAACCTTGGAAAATGGTATTAGAAGAGTGTACTTTGAAAAGATAGACAAGCCTCTCCCTAATAAGTTGTCTATACATGGTAGTTTTATCCTTCCACTGTGGTACAGAGGTCAAGTGAAAGAGTGCAGGATTTGTTCCAGCACTGGTCATCTGGTGGGAGATTGTCCACAAAAAAACAAATGCTCAATTTGTGGTTCAACAGAACATTTCAAGTGGCCATGTCCCAACAACACACGGACGCCTAAGCAAGATACACGTAGTAGCTATGTGGCATCGCTTACTGAACATCACATTGAGCGAGATAACCCACTCCCTGCTCAAATTGTTAGAGTTGTTGCTGAAACTCATTCAGAAGATAGTGTAGTTACTGTGAACATGGTCATAGTAGAGAATGTGGACGAAATTGTTATTGAGGAAGGTCTAAGCTTAACTCCGGAGAACAATCCAGGATATGGATGCAAAGTCAAGTCAAAGCGATCATGATGACGCTCTGGATGAGAGCGAATTTCCTTTGTTACACCGACAAACTACATCCAGGTCGCAGGTGGCCGATGAGGATGATGACTTTCCATTAAGTCCTTTTCCATCAACTCAGATTAAGGACCTATTTAATACGACTCCTGCGAGTATTAATATGGATGGCAAAACATCTATAAAAGATAACGTTGATAAGCATGTTACTGATGTTTGTGCTAGACTTAAGTGTCACAAGGAAGAATTGTCTAGTTCAGAATCTGATGTCGTGGAAAATGATTTTGAAGATGATAATATGTCTTCTGCTTGGTTAGACTATTCTGTACAGACGCAATGCTCACAGGCAGCAAAGGAAATGGTTTTATGTCGTTCAGAAGATGGTGAAGTGTTGGTGCATTATGTAACAGCTAAAGGAGTACATTATAGACATCTAAGGTGTTTATTCCGCTATTTCTAAGTACAAACATTTAGAAGTAGTTGATTTGAAAAAATCACGATATTAATAGTAAGCTGGGTAAATGGGCCAAAAAATGAAGCAAGCCTAGTAAGAAAAATAAATCCAGTTAGATTAACAATGGCAGTCCTGTATAGTATTCAAATATTTTTGCTCATTTGCACGATAAATTGCAAAGGCCTAAATACTAAAACAGAGATGTTTGTTGGAAGTGCTTGAAGACAAAAAGGTCGATATAGCTTTGCTTCAGGAAACGAAGATTAAAGATCATGAAATCTTTGAGTCATTTAAACAAGGTTTTTTAAAGGCCAGTTGTTTTAAGCATTAGCATGCGATAACAGTGTTATTGAGGGCGGGGTGGGGTGAGGTTGCTATTCTTATTCTTCCACACCGTCTTAAATTTGTTAATGTGTTAGCATCGTCATCAGATACAAATGGGCGTTGGGCCAATGATATCTTTGAATTTAGCTTGAATATAATATGTGTTTATGCGCCTGTTTCACATGGTTCACCTCATACATTTTCCATGATATCTCGGCCATTATTCAAGACAATATATCTGAAAATTTGATATTAGGAGGTGATTTTAATTGTGTTTTAGACTCAAACATTGACAGAAAATCTTAATCTGTATATAATGATACGTCACACATTGAATTAAAACATATTTGTGACAGAGAACATTTATTTGACAGCTATCGTTTGAGAAATCCTCACGATAGTCAATTTACTTGGTTTTTGTCTGATGGATGCATAGTATCAAGATTAGATAGAATTTATTTACAGCAGTCACTCAAGGGCAATCTTAGCCAAACAAGTGTATTTCATGTAGCATTTTCTGATCACAATATGGTGTGTGTGTTACTTTAGATAATGCTAGATGGGTGAAACAAGAAAGTGGGTTCTGGAAATTTAATAATTCACTATTGTACAATACTAACTATCATCATCATTATATCCAAAGTTTGTGGCAGTATTGGCTTCGAATGAAAGATTCATATGAGAATTTAGCCCTGTGGTGGGAGGAAGGTAAATCTGGCTTGGCTCATATTTCCACGAAGTTTGCACTTATAAAAGTAAGAGATAGGCGGAAACATAGGAAGGCATTGAACACATGTTTATTTAGGATATCTTATAAAGTAAGCAATGGTGATCAAAGCTACAATGATCTGCTAGTTAAGATAAAGCATGATAATAATGAATTAGATCAATATATGCTTGAGGGGGCCAAAGTAAGATCGTGGGCTCAAATGTATGCAGAAGGTGAAAAGCCTATAAAATTCTTCTGCAACTTAGAAAAAGCACGGGGTATTGAGGAAATCACCAGACACCTGAAAACAAAGGACGGTTAGGTTGCTAATTCAAATGAGGAAATGCTGGATGCCGTTTATCATTTCTATGAATCCTTATATGCATCCGAAGGCAGTGATGATGTGGCAACTTTAAGCATGTTAGGAAATATGAGGAAGACACTATCAGATTCTGACTGTGAACATTGTGAAGGGAACACTACTCTTCTCAGGCTGGTCCAAGTTGTCGTCATGAAAAAACACCATTTGAATACTCAACCAAATGTATTATTTGTGCCAAACCAGAATGCTCTAAGAAGGGTCTACATTTGATAAAAGTCAATACGGTGCAGAAGCAAACCAATATTTATAACCAAGCCAAGTAGTTAGCCAGTGAATGCCCAGACATTATTTTCAGAATCGAAGCAGAATGATGGAACCTCTAAGAGCTAACTAATGGAGACGTGGTCTTGTTGCACGGCCTGATATTCCCCCCCCCCCCCACCACCAGAGCAATCACGGACGGATAGCTAGTGAAGATAGCAAGCTTGACATTCAATGGGTGACTGGATTGCGCGTGCCTCAAGTCATCATGGAATTCATATCCTGTAGGCACTCTCGTGTGCATAAACTCCATAGCGGCCAGTGCTTATCTAATGGACTAAAGTTTACAGAATAGTGTAAGCTTCAGGATTGCACCAACATGACACATGCGGATGTGGATGATCCAACACAGAATATACTTGATGATGAGGTGATGAATGCTGAATCAGACGTTCTATTCAAAGAGTGAAATCAACGTACAAATGCAGATGTCTTCGATAAGACATTGCCGCCACCACCACCACCACCACCACCCCCACCATCACCACCACCACCACCACCATCACCACTACCATCACAACCATCACAACAACCTCCACATCAGCGTGCATACACACAGCCACGAGCGCGCGCACACACACGAGCGTGCGCGCACGTACACACACGCATGACGCACGCACGCGCACAAACACGCACACACACGCACACACACTCATGCAGAGATGGACACACGCACGCACACGATCACGCACTTAGACAAGCACATGTATCCCAATTTTAATAAACGGTTTAACATTTATAAATGAATTTGAGTTTACGCTGCTGTTGGCTTAAACAGCAACATCCTTCGATTAAATTAGTTTCGAGATATTTAACAAAATATATTTACATAGTCAGGAATTTGATGTATCAATTGGGATTGAAAGGCTTAAAGATTTTAAGATGAAACTATGAGAAATGATGTCCCTACTTGCACAATAATATACTATGCATGTATGTTACTATAAAAACACAGCAGATACCAGATGATATTGTCAGCTATGTACAATGATCAGCATTTAACCCTGAATGCTAAATATCACAATCTCCAGGAAACCATACAGGCAGATATAGCGTATTAGCTAGCTGATTTGGAATGATTTGAAATGAATCGATGATAGGCAAGCAATCGGAATTAATTTCAAAAGCGTATAACAGCATATTCCCCTACATCGTAAGGGATGTAGTGTACCTGAAACGTGGTGTTGAAAGCGCCAATATGCGCCTGTGTCCATAGTGATAAGCTGGTGTGCAACTCAAACTGGAGTTGAAGCTATTAGTCTCACAATCAGTAGCCACATGCAATGGACTTATCCGGTTTTAGCTATGCCCCGCCCATCTCTAGCTAAGCTCCACCCACACATCGCTCGTGTTGGGAACGATCGATCTCTGAACACTCTGACTATCAATTTCCAAAAAACTACACAGGTAAGCTGTAGAATATGTTGAAACTAATTTGACTGAGTGCTGTTACTGCCCAAGGCAGCAACAGCGCCCAGTCAAATTAGTTTCAAAATATTCAACATGATGTTTATTAAATAGCGAAGAGTTACAAAGACATACAATTCATACAACGTGTCGGACTTTGAGATTTGATGACGGTCTATATGGCACCCTTAGTGACGTAATGATTGTGACGTTATCATATACCCGCTGAGCTGATTATGACGTCATACTAGGTCAAATGATGGTTGGATACTGTGGAAAGATGAATTACATAACTTTTAGAATGTTCAATATAATATCTTTACATTGCATAGAACTTACTTTCTTACGTGTATGGGGTGAAAGGGTTAATAGCTACCAAAGGTTACAGTTATTCCTTCATAGTAGCCAGTTGTTTATTAGGTCAGTGGTCCAGTGATTTCAGTCGTAAAGACTGGTGTATTAAATTAGAGAAAGATTATATGACATAATTGGATTCACACATGGGTTGTTTAAATAAAACACCCATCAGCACGTCTTCATTTTTGTTTGTTAGTCCTTATGTTTGGGAGCAAATTACTACCAATAAGCTACAGCGTACAGCTGTCCAGCATGCAGAATCGGAAACCACAGATACTAAACCTTTAAAAAAGAATTGTTTGGTTTGGTCTATCTGGTACTAATCGGCCAAAATATGGCTCCTGGCCCATGGACTATAGTGCGCGCGCGTTATCAGCACAGTTTCCCGCGAAGCGGATGTCATCTGGGTTACCCAGAGTAAACAAGACGATCTGTTCCGCTAAATTATTGCGGAACAATTCTCTATTTCTCTCAGGCCAAGCAATAAATGATATATAATAGGCATATATTCACACTCAGAATTATGCAAATAGTTTTAATTTTGAAACCAAATTAACCAAAGAGCAGCAACGACTTTCAGTTAGTGTTCACACAATAGTTAGTCCTAGTGATAAAGCACATAACGCAGGTTGCTGGGCTGGTAATGGCTCAACCTGGGCTGGTAAACGCAGTACCGGGCCTGTAACATCGCGTCCTGTGTGTATTCAGCATGAAAACGAACAAACGTAGTTTGCAATTGTTATAAAAGTTGCACGCTCGAGTACACTCTAATATGGAATTCCATAATTGCCATCGCACTAACGTGCGACGTTAATGGACCGTTCCAGTTTTAGCTTTGCCCCGCCCATCACTAGCTAAGCTCCACCCACAGTTGGCAGTGTTGGGATTGAGCGATCCCCGAATGCCCTAACTATCAATGTCCTGAAAACTATGCCGTTAAGTTGTTGAGTATTTTGTAATATCGTACGTCATCCTTGCGTCGCCCTATTAATGTCGCCCTTTAAAAAGATTTATTAAAGATCGCGATTGCGCATGCACATGATTCCCGTCATATTGATTTTGTTGTTGTTGTTAATACGTACTTGGTTGATGTATGTGGGCCTAGTTAAATCTTCCTTAATATTAAATCAATGCTATGATTTAATGTGTGTTATGGTTTGGAATATTGGTCAGTTTTAAGACAGTTTTAATAATAATAATAATATATACGGTCAGGTAGGCGAGAACGTTATGATGAGGCAAGGATGCAGTAATGGGCTGTGATAGAAGGGCTTTTGATTGGCTAACAAAAGCGGGACTTAATTGCCAATATATAGTGTCAAAAAGGGGCAGGTCCTGGTGGGCGTTCTTGTACAAACACGCCCGCAAGAACTCGCATTCCATAGCATTGATGTGCAGCCGATGGTAGCGGTAAGTAATACGCTATGGCTGTGGCAATGAGCCCACCATATCTGTGCTAAACAGCCCGCAATAGCAGTGGTAGTTGGTCATCCATAGCAGTGGTATGTAGTCACACATAGCTGTGGTAATCAACCAGCATAGCAGTGGCAAGTATGCGTTGGACTTGGTGGTATGTAGCCATCGATAACTGTAGTAATTAACCAGCCATAGCTGCGGTAAATAGCCATCCATAGTGGTGATATTTAGACAGCCATTGTTGTGGTAAGTAGTCCGCTATAGCTATGGCAGGGATCAAATAGCTATCTATAGCTGTGGTGATGAGCCAGCCATAGCTACACTAATCCCTAAAACATAGCTGTGGTAAGGAGCAAGTCATAGCCGCAGTAAGGAGACAGACACAGATGTGGCAATTAGCCAGCCCTAGCTTTGTAAGTAGCCACTCATAGCAGTGGCAAGTAACCAGCTCTAGCAGGTGTAAGTAGCCAACTATAGCTGCGGCAAGGAGCAAACAATAGCTGTGGTAATTATCCAGCCATAATTGTGATAATTAGCCAGCGATAACCGTTGCATACGGCCAGCATATCAGTGGTAAATAGTCAGGAGAGCAATAGTAAGTAGTCAGCACTAGTGGGGGTAAGTAGCCAGCCATAACTGTGGTACAAAGTCAGCTATTGGTGTGGTAAGTAGCGATCCATAGCGATGGGGCTGGTATCTAGGGTAACTAGTCAGCCATATCTGTGGTAAGCAGCTGACCATAGCAGTTGTAGATAGCCATTCATATAAGGGGTATATAGTCAGATATAGCTGCGGTAAGGAGTTCACCATAGATGCAGCCATATTCGTGGTAAGTATCCAACCATAGCAGTGGTAAATAGATAGTTAAAGCTGTTGTAAGTAACCAACTATTGCTCTACTGTGTAGCCAACCATGGCAGTGCTAATCATCCAGATATTGCTGTTGTAAGTAGCCAGTTATTGCCGTAGATAGTAGCGAACCGTGGTTGTGATCAGTAGCCCGTCATAGCTGTAGTAAGTAGCTAGCGATACCTGTAATAAGTAGGCAGTCCTAACTGTGGAAGTAAACCGCCATAGTATTGCTAAGCAGCCAACCATAGCTGTGGTAATTAGCCAGGCATAGCTTTGGTAGGTAGCCAGTCATAGCAGTGATAAGTGTCAAACCATTGAGGTTGTAAGTGTGTTGTATGCAGCCAGCCATATCGGTGATAAATAGCCAGCATGGCAGTGACAAGTAGCCAGGACTACAGGTGGTAAGTATCCATCTATGACTGTAGTAATTAACCAGTCATAGCTGTGGTAAATAGCCATCCATAGCTTTGATATTTAGACAGCCATGGTTGTGGTAAGTAAGTGAGGTATGGTTGTGGTAGGGAGCCAGACACTGGGGGGGGGGGGGGGGCATCCATAGCTGGAGTAAGGAGCTGGCTATAGCTGCAGAAGGTAATCAGCCACACTACTGTTAAACAACCAGTCATAGCAGTGATGCGTAGCCAGTAATAGCTGCTGTAAGACGTCAGCCATGGCTCTGATCAGTAGCCAGTCATAACTGTGGTTACTAGTCAGGTATAACTGTAGTAAGTAGCCACCCTAGCTGTTGAAGGCAACCAGCCATAGCACAGTTAAGCAGCCACAATAGCTGTGGATAGCTGTGGTAAGTAGCTAACATATTTTCAACTGTGAAAAGTAGGCAGCTATAGCTGAGGTAATTAGCCAGCCATAGCAGTTTTAATGAGCCAGCCATATATGTGGTGATTAACCCGCTATAGCTTTGTAATTAGCCAGCTGTCGCCATTGCATGGCACCAACAGCGATAGCTGATGTATACAACCAGTGTTAAAGAGGAAGCCATTGATGTGGTAATTAACCAGCCATAGCTTTGTATGTTGCCAGTCGTAGCTGTGGTACATAGCCAGCATAGTAGTGACAAGTAGCCAGGACTACCGGTGGTAAGTAGCCAGCAATAAATGTAGCAATTAACTAGTCATAGCTGTGGTAAATAGCAATCCATAGTTTTGATATTTAGACAGCCATGGTTGTACTAAGTAATGAGCTATAGTTGTGGTAGGGAGCCAGCCACTGTGGGGAGGGGCCATCCATAGCTGGGGTAAGGAGCTGGATATAGCTGCGGAAGGTAATCAGCCACACTACTGTTAATCAACCAGTTATAGCTGTGATACGTAGCCAGTTATAGCTGTTGTAAGGAGTCAGCCATGGCTCTGATCAGTAGCCAGTCATAGCTGTGGTCACTAGTTATATATAACTGTACTAAATAGCCAGGTTAGCTGTTGAAGGTAACCAGCCATAGCAGAGTTAAGCAGCCACCATAGCTGCGGATAGCTGTGGTAAGTAGCTAACATATTTTCAGCTGTGAAATGTGGGCAGCTATAGCTGAGGTAATTAGGCAGCCATATATGTGGTGATTAGCCCGCCATAGCTGTGTAATTAGCTAGTTGTAGTCTTTGCATGGCGCCAATAGCAATAGCTGTTGTATACATCCAGTGTTAAAGAAGAAACCATTGATGTGGTAATTGAACAGCCATAGCTTTGTATGTAGCCAGTCATAGCAGTGTTAAGTAGCCAGCTATAGTTATGATACAAATCAGCTCTAGCTGTTGCAAGTATCCCACTCTAGCAAGGGAATGTAGCAGCTATAGCTGAGATAAGTAGCCAGCGATAGCTGTTGAAGATAGTACGTCATATCAGTGGTAAATAGCCAACCTAGCAGTGGCAAGTAGCCGGCATTGGCGGTAGTAAGTATTCAGCCATAACTCTATTAATTACCCAGCTATAGCTGTGGTAATTGCTCATCCATAGCAGATATATTTAGCTAGCTGTGGGTCTGGTAAGTGTTCAGCTATAGCCGTGGTAGTGAGTCAGCCATGATTGTGGTAAATAGCTCGCTAAAGCTGTGGTAAATAACCAGCCATAGCCGAGGAAGATAATCAGCCATAACTGTGCTAATTGGCCAGTCGCATCAGCGGTAACTAACCAGCCATAGCTGTAGTAATTAGCCAGTCATAGCTGTGGTATGCATCCATCCATATCCCCTCTTATTGTCTGTCTTCCTTTCCATCCATCCAGCCATTCGTTCATTCTTTCGTTCGTTCGTTCATTCGTTCATCTGTCCATCCGTCCGCCCGTCCGTCTGCGCCCACCCACCCACCCACCCACCCATCCACCCATCAATCCCCATCCATCCATCCATTCATGAATCCATTCATCCATCCATTCATTCATTCATTCATTCGCTTCCACCATTACACCAAACATGTTCATTGACTTCCAATGCAAACCCTGACAAGTAGGAATGCCGTAATGCATGTAATGTCTGTAAATCAATAGCGACTTTAATTGTCGGTGTGGTAAAGAAATCAGCGCGGCGTGACGTACTTTCGCGCGTGCCTACCGCATTGCTGTTTACAACAAATATTTTTGATTTTGAATATGATTTCTAACATTCAAATGCAAAAGGAAGTAACGATGAATGATCACAAAAATATAATCTTTGCAGATTCGTAATCTGGGATAACCCTACTTTCTGACACATAGTGTTAATACATATAGAGTTAGTGTTAAAGGTTATAAGTGCCTGTTCAAAGAAGACAGATGCTCGAATTCACCTTTCCAGAGTAGCTACCCATCATATGACGTCAAAATGAACTGCGTGATGTGTACATCATAATGAATGACGTCATGAATGACGTCGATAAGTACGTCACGAACGCATATTTGAAGACGGTCTATGTTTTGTTGTATAAATTGTTTGCTTTTGCTATTTTATAAATATTCTGTTGAATATTTTGAAACTAATTTGACTGGGCGCTGTTGCTGCCATGGGCAGCAACAGCGCCCAGTCAAATTAGTTACAAAATATTCAACAGCTTCCCTGTATAGTTTTCAGGAGATTGATAGCTAGGGCATTTGTGGATCGATCAATTCCAACACGGCGAGGTGTGGGTGGAGCTTAGCTAGTGATGGGCGGGGCATAGCTAAAAATGGAAAGGTCCATTCTAGAATATTCGTGGATTTCCCATACACTCCTATGGGACAGACTACCATCTACACATATTATAAAAAGGAAGCAACTTGCTGCTTCTAACTTATGTAGATTATTATAATCCACATCAATTGATAGCTAATACAATTTTCTTTCTGAGCAATATGTGTTAAATTACAAACAAAATATAAATAGAATAGGGAAATAAGTATTGTATGAACATCTCTTTGTTTTATATTAAATTTCTGACCAAGTTAGGCGAGAAATGTTGCGCATGCGTACTTGACTTCCGCCGCTATTGGTGTTAATGAATATTTGATTTATATAGACAATGTCAGTGTTGAATTCTGTGCTTATTATAAGTTCAGTTTACAGTTAATGCGCATTGTTCAGGTGAAACTTATTTATCTATTATATTAAATGTTTAACTAAAGTGTATCATTAACAAGTAAGTCTGAGCAAGTAAAGGTTGAAAATCATTTAAAGAACTCTTCTGTGTTATCAAGTAATTATCGCGTGATTGTGAAGCAGTAAGAGAACTATCCACCAGTAGAGGAGACACGAGCTGGGCCCCCATTTTCACACATTTTTCTTTTGTTCTTTCCTTTTTTCTCTCCTTTGTTATTTTGACACCATCTTTCCTTTGATCTCACCGCCTTTTGTGTCGGTTTCCTTTAACGGGGGCCCAGCTCTTCACTGTTTTGATTGGATGTTAGATGCAGAGGGTGTCCATAAGCCCCTCCCCCTCATTAAGTCCCGTGACGTCTGTCATCCAATGAGGTGAGCTTAAGGGTAATTAGCGCAATGATTGACAAGGGTTAATGAGGGTAATTAAGGATGATTGACAGGTTGCATGTCTGGCATCGTCTTTTCCTGGGAACTCGTCCAATCGCGAAGCCTCACCCCTCGTTAAATCACGTGTCTCCTGGCATCCAATGAGGTGGAGCTTAAGGGTAATTAGCGTAGTGATTGACAAGAGTTAATGCATAGCCTACGTATGAGTGACAGGGTACATGTCTGGACCCATGTTTTCCTGGGAACTTAATCAATCACGAAGCCTCGCCGCCTCGTTAAGTCACGTGCCTCCAGACATCCAATGAGTTGAGCTTAAGGGTAATTAGTGTAATGATTGACAAGGGTTACTGCATAGCGTAAGGAGGATTGACAGGCTACATGTCTGGAGTCGTCTTTTCCTGTGAACTTATTCAATCACGAAGCCCCTCACCCTCGTTAAATCACGTGCCTCCAGACATCCAATGAGGTGAGCTTAAGGGTAATTAACGTAATGATTAACAAGGGTTAATGCATAGCGTAAGGAGGATTGACAGGCTACATGTCTGGAGTCGTCTTTTCCTGTGAACTTATTCAATCGCGAGGCTCCTCCCCTCGTTAAATCATGTGTCTCCAGACATCCAATGAGGTGAACTTAAGTGTAAATAATGTAGTGATAGACAAGAGTTAATGCATAGCGTATGGAGGATTGACAGGCTACATGTCTAGACATGTATTTTTCTGACTCCGACTGCATGTAACACTTTTCGGGGTTGTATAAAGTTCAACGAATAATTTTCAAGAGTGTTAGATTAATAACAATAACCTATTACATTTTAACGGGCCTCGAGCGGCCACACAAAATCGGGAAAAAGTTCCCACTAAAGGTTTGGACGAGTTATAGGCGAGAGTTCTTTCAGTAATTTTTTCAATTAAAACAATACAAAGCATTTCACATTTCACAATTTTTAAATAAAATTAAGTTTCAGTAACTCTATACACCTGATGAAATATGTATGATTACTGTATTCTGCGGCTGTAATAGTAGAAACATCCTACAGCTGCAATCGTCCTTCTTCGCTTTTGCCCACTGTGTCTTGTCCTCAGCCGAATTCCTTAGCTTCCTCAGGTCCATTCTTGACTTGAGTGTCCCGAGTCCTGCTTTCTTGAGGGCACCTCGTAGCATGCTTAGCAAATTTATGCAATGACGTCCTTCCCTGGCTTTGTATTTGCTAGCTCCGAGTAGGGCGAATTCCAAGGCTCTGTGCTGGTGTCTCTTCTGGCATCCTTAGCACATGGCCAAGCATGGACCATCTTTGCTGGGTGACTTTTACAGACAGCAGCGACGTATTACACATCTTGTATAGTACATCGTTGGAAATTATGCTTTCTGCCCATCGGTGTCCAGTGGTGGTGTGTAGGTGTCTGTGATGGCAGGCATCGAGTTTGTCTAGAGCTGCCTTTGGAGCTGCCCAGCTGTTACAGTTATACAGCATCAATGATACGCAGGTTGCAGTGTATGAAAGTAGCCTCTTTATCAAGGGCATCTTTGATCTACGAATCCATAGCTTCCAGAAGGACTGGAAAGCTATGTTCCTCATGACGCAGTACTGCAAAGCAGGAAGCCCAGGATTTTACTCTTCCTCAATAATTCGCCGCTACGAAGTGGGTCGTCATTTTCTATAGTTTCATGCTTTGTCGATAGGTATATGTGGGTGGACTCTGTTTTGGATTCATTCATAAAGAGATTCTCAATTTTTAGTTGGCTTGCAGCTATTGGGAGAAGTTCGTCAAGGGGTTTCTTTTCCCCGTCTATGAAGTCCACATCGTCGGCATATTCCATCTCTAGCGGCATGCTCAGTATTGACACTGGGGCGGTTGGCCTTGTGGAGCTTTCCCGCACAGATTTCAATGCAGCAGCAAGGTAACAGGTGAAAAGCACCGGAGATAGACCATCTCCCTGGGGGGAGCCGATTGATCTCTCAAACTCTACATACATCACCGACTTGACTCGTACTCTCAGCTTGGTGTCTGCAAGCAGTAGTCTCACTAGTCATAGCTCATCTTCATTGCAACTAGGCTGGCATAGTACATCTAGGATCTTTGAGCGTTTAATTATGTCGAAGGCTCGTGATATGTCATTGCCCATTTTGTGGAAGTTCCAGTGTTTAGACATGACTACCGACACAAGCATGCGTTGGGCCTATACAATGTCTGCACAGCTGCGTCCAAGTATGATGCCACTTTGACATGATCCGGTGAAGTAATCGATCTTGTCTCGGATGCGGCATAGAGCAACATTGGATAGGATTTTCCGTATGCTGTTGAGGAGCACAATGGGCCACGGATTGGCTGGGGCCCAGGTAGCTTCTTGGCTTGGGTAGTGTGATAAGGGTGCCTTGGCCTACAGCGTCGATGGGAAGGTGGTGCATAAAAGCTGAATTGATTAGGTGCGTGATCCGTTTTGAGATAATGTCACTTGCATATTTGAATAGTTCATTGCTCATGCCATCAGGTCCAGATGCATGTCCATTTTTCAGGGTTTTAAGTGCCTTCTCAACTTCTGCTGTTTTAATTGGTGTTAGTAATGGCCTGGGGTCTCCTGATAACGGGTGCAAGGGCTCATCATCGTTTTCAGTGAACTGTTCCTTGAACCATTCTGGGATCGCCTCGGCTTTTCCCTGGTCAGTTCCGATAAAGTATCCTTCCGTTGTGTACAGTGAGTGTTGGTGTGTAGTCAGTAACTCTCATGGCTCGGGCTGGCCGAAACATTTTGTGATGGTCATCCCTGGCAGTGATTTCATCAGCTAGGAAGTCTGCCTGTTGAATAGCAAAATCTTTTAAGCATTCGCTAATGTGGCGCAGAATAATATTGCGCTCCCGGTGTAGTTTGGTGCAGTCTTCACGTTGGCCAATTTGATAGATGCGCAGCCGTAATGCTTTCTGCTCTGCTGACAGTTTTGCTACAGATGGTCGTCAGTATACCTAGTTTGGTTGTTTTTAAGAACACCTATGGTACTGGTAGCGGATGATTCCACAGATTTCAGTGTTTTGGTTAGGACTTCGTTTGGATCGGAGCTGACATCGATGTTAGCTATTTGCTTCCAGAGGGCTTTTTGTATGGCTTGAGTGTCAGTGTCGCTGATGAGCCTGGGTAGGTTGTAGGTAACTCTACCCTCTTGCCTGGTATGGTGCTTATATATTAGGTAGAGATCGTTCATCTGAAGGCGTGTAATGACTAGCTTATGGTCAGAATCGAGGTCTGTACCTCCATACGAACGAGCGTTCCGGAGTAAGGTTTTTGCTTCTGTCTTGCATAGTATGAAGTCTATTTGCTTGAAGACAGCTGTTGTAGGCTTAAAACCTTTTGGGGCTTTGTGATCAGTAATCAGCTGTATGTGTGACAAATAGTCCATTGGAACTAAGGAATGCCACCAGTGCATCTCCATTGCTGTTGCGTATGCCCTATCCATAGGATACCATGCATAAGCCAAGTCATGAACGTTTGTCCGCAATTCTGAGTTTACCCAGCTTCGAGTTGAAATCTCCACACACGAACAGTTGCCATCTAGCTTGGATTGTAATGGCGGAGCTCAGTTCTGCATAGAAGGAATCTATTATTGCTGGATTCTCTTTGGCTTTTGCTGTAGTTGGGCCGTATGCGTTGGCAATTCGACACTTAGTGGTGGTGGTGTGTTTTCGCGTATGTATAGCCAAGTCGATGAATGCAACGCGATTACTGGCGTATCCAAAACTGATGACATGATCCAAGACCCTTGGTCCGATTACGAAGCATAAGCCCGGGTATGTGGCCTGCGCTTGCTCCCCGAGCACTAGCTTATGGCCTGTCTGTAGTTACTGCTCTGAGTGTTTAGAGCGCTTTTTGTATGATAAAAATACACATACGAATAACCGAAAAATATATAAACTAAATATATGTAAAACGAATACAAACAATAATAATTTAATTAAAATATAAAATTTACAAATGTTTCGAGCGGGATCCAGTGACCTGTAAAGTTAAGCGATAGATATAGCCTAGAGAATGAATGGCAGAAGTATTACGCGAAACTGATTTTAGAGCTATTATTTAACTAAATTTGAACCGATCTTAGCGATACTGACCCCCTAACAGTTTGATTGTAAAGATAGGTCAGGGGTTTGTACAGAGGTAGGGTTTGGAGATATTAACTTTCAAAGCATGTGAAGGGTGTGTAGGGTACATTTTAAATAGGTTAAATAATGGTTTTAAAAACCGGCTCAATGTATGATTATATAACATAATTTATTCGAGGCGTACCATCCACCCACCCCAACGCCAAACCATATAACTACGCATCGCCCTCCACACGCGCACGCGCACGCACACACACACACGCACGCACGCACGCACGCACGCACACACATCTAACTGATAATAATAAAGCAGAAGATTACTTACCCCCTCGATGACGGGTATGCTAGTAATCTTCGCCATTACGGGTTAGCACATTATATGTCGTACAAACACAACAGCTCAACCACACACACACCCTCACCCCACCCCACACCCCTCCTATAACTATGTATATCCCTCTGCAGATATCTAACTGTTAATAATAAAGCAGAAGATTACTTACTCCCCCTCAATGAAGGGTATGCTAGTAATCTTCTACGTTACGGGTTAGCGTATAAGCGACAGCTCAACCACCCTCAACCATTTCCCCCACCCCCCCCCCGCACGTTTTTCCAATTCGATCACGCTCAAACCCACATACAACCCAGATTCCGCTCGACTACCCATGACCTACCCCAATACGAAAGCACCCCTCAACTGTCCCAACCCCACCCCAGGCTGTCGTTGAAAATTATACGGTTTTTTGTAAGTAAATCAGAAACTTCTTCTTCATCACAGTGTGTGATACAACGTTCGACACCAGATCAATGATATTGCTGATTGGATGATGACCCCCCCCCCCCCGCCCTATCTCTCTCTCTCTCTCTCTCTCTCTCCCCGGAAAAGTGCCGATATTTGTCCAAGGCTTGCGAATACATATTCGCCTTGTCATATTCGCTTAGGTCATGACTTAACAAAATGGAGTTTAATTCGTCATCTAAGCGAGCTACCTCTCTTAACATAGAATCAATATGAAGTAAAGAAATCTTACTTTGCTCAATAAGAAATGATGTGGAACCAGCGCCATTTTACGAGCGTGTTCCATAATATTCATCCAAACAGCTTTCCTAATAATGGTATTACACTATCAAGGTAATAACGCTCCCAGAAATCCGCGAGTCTGTAACACTCATCTCCTTCTGAAATCCGTTAACCCCCATTTCTGGGCGAGGATACGCAGATGTGGTTTTTTTATATTTACTAAGTTTCTCAAACCGTCTTGTGTCAACTTAGCCAATTAATTGTCAAATTAGCCAAAACGGCTTCTACCGCGGTCTTGAGGAGTGTTCATTTGCGGTCTAAGAGAAGAGTACTTATGAAAATTTACCACTGCTATTGACTGCCTCGGAAACCGAACCAGTCATTCCAGTGGTAAACGTTCAAAAAGACCGGAAATACTGACTTGTGCAGTGAGTGAATTAACTTCCCTCTCCGAATCAACTTATGAATACATACATTTCTCGCTATGTATGTCTACCTCGAGCGAGTTTGATTCTGTAGTATGAAGCAAAATGAGAGAATCTATGTTTCTTTCAGGTTTCTGACAAATTAATTTTCAAAAATATTTAAAGGGTTTGATGCTACGGAAGCAAAACCTAGCCAATTTTTTCAGTCAAATTAGTTTCAAAATATTTAATGACATTGTTTAGATGCTGTCCTACTTAGATACTAGGTGCGCTATTTGGTCTGAGATCGTTTACGCCGTACTAGTGAAGCGACGACACACTGCCATAGGCAGAGTATACATACTAGGAAGTTTTAGCCCAACTACATGTTAAATCATAGCCGATTGAAATACTATGGATGTAAATGACTGAAAAGAGTTATCTCGCTTTAAGAGTTGAAACCAAGTCAAAGTTGGTTTGTTTCAACAAGAGTTGTGGATTATCCCCCCTTTGACCGTAGATATATTGAAGCAGAATAGATGCTTAATCAGTGAGACAGTGGACAATTATGACAAGAGCAAAAGCTGAATATTATTTTTTTATTTATTAAGCAAACAATACAGATATGGTTTATGAATAGGATACAATATTATATGTCTTTCATAATGAAGTAATGAAAAATATATTCATGCAAATATTATGCAAAATATTCGTGTTATATAAATATTAAATATTATCTTAAGCATACATCGTTATGTAACTTATACACACTCCACTGTCTTACACAGCCTTAATAAAACTTCCTCATGACATGCCAGCATCCGGGGACGAACACGGGATGGTGGCAACCTGGCCACAATACCTATCAAGAAAGTTCACAGAAATCGCTGCGGTATAGTTATTCCGAGTCAGCCCTTGTCGTTTTGCGAGAAGGGTCATGTCGTGGAGGAAGGTTAGATGGTTCTCTGGGTAAGAGTCTCAGTGTGTGCGTGCCGTGGTGGTGCAAGAATCTGGTCCCGTGGCTGTGTGACAGGTGCGAACTTGAGTTCTCTGGGATATCTCAGAGATGGATACCATGGATCCGGGTCCCCATCTTCGGGGTGTTAGCATTAGTTGTTTTGGGCGAGTCGGTCATGCAGTCCCATCCTTCCAATAGAGCTGTTATTGCACACAATTGGGAGATCAGGAGAGCACTCGTATGTGGATCTTCAGTCCCGAAACCAGCAGTTGGGTAATTCCAAGCTCGCGTTGACATGTCTATCATATACAAGTACAGTGGAGTCGCCAATGTGGTCGGCTCATACCCGACGGTTCTCGGTACACGCAACGGTGAAAAAGATACAGCAACGATGATAGTGGATGCAATAGCTAGATCGTCCATGGTGGTTATCATCGGAACCATGCTCCCTGTGTGAGCCAGGTGAATGAAACATCTGCAGTAATATCCACAATGGCGGTGGTGGTACTTGTGGTAACAACGGTTGCACTTGTCGAACAATGGTCGTGGCAGTGGTAGTCACAGTCACGCATATCGCAATCAGCGATTGTTTAGTCTCGATGTCTGCTCTCACGTTCTTTGGTTCTCTTGTTTATGACTACTTCTCCACGCATGAAGCAAAAATGTGTTAGGATGGGGTGGAAATCCAGGATGCAACTCTTGTTGTTTTATATACAATGACAATAATATTATCTTTGCACATGGCATCATTAACTTCAGGTGTTGTATTTATTTATTTTCATAAAAGGGCTCACTTCTTTTAGTGGGGAAAGGCTGCCGGTATATTATTATAGCAAATGTTATAATGATATACACTGTTTTTACGAAATACACCACTAGCATCACCGAGTCTAGCGTTCCCGTATTTGGCAAATGCCAGGACAGCAAGTTAGCACGTGCATTCTAGCCCTCGCGACCTATATGTTTACAGCCGCTTAGAAATGTGGGTTCAGATTGTTATCTAACACATCATGAATTTCCTATCTCGGATGATTAAACAAAAGGGCGAGGTCAAAGGCTACATGGGCCTGCTAGACCCAAGGAAGTGACAGAACACGGGTCCCCACTGTGACAGCAATACCGTTATTGGTATTTTTCGCTACATCCCCCGCACCGGAAATGGGCCCATCAGCAGTGACAACATTGATCATTAGTCAGATACGTCACTCTAGACTAAGGTCTCCCTTTGGCGTCTTACGTTAGATGTGCTGGAAGAATTTTCAATTCCACGAAATATCTATGGCAAAGTACAGAGAGAATACTTCCCTCGTTGATAAGGCACCATTCTGATCGGGGAGTGAGGGCCTTGTCTATGCTTTCTCAGTTCTACCATGCAGGATATCCCCCGCCAGCTAGTGACAGTTTCGGCCATAAGCGCATAATGGTATATTATTCTAACCGTCAGTGGCAGATCCTGATTAGACCCGTTAACGGGGTATTCCACCATGGGGCTTCCTGTGCGCATATATGATCTATAACACAATATTTATAACTCACATATATGCTGTACATATTTACATCAGCTTACTTGTACCTTACACCACTGTATATATTTACATAACCTTTTACCACTATACATATTTACATAACATTTTACCACTGTAGATATTTACACAACCATAGGTTGGGTGTCCACAGCAGAAGACAGAGGCTCGAAGTGGGGCGGGGTGGAGATTTGGGACCTACCTACCTAACATCGGATCACCCATCGACAAGGGGTAGCCTTCAGCAGATGTCAGCGGTTAGGAGTGGGGGAGGGGGAATCTTGGGATCCATCTACCGAGCATGATATCATCCATTAGATGTGGGTGTCCATGGCAGAAATCAGAGGTTCTGTGTGGAATATTAATACCCCCACCATGGGTGATGTCAGCCGAAGACATAGCCTTGGGGTACATCGCCAGGGCTGGATTTATGTCATCTTGATGACAGTCGTGGGCTGGGGTGGTTTGAGCTAGAGCAAACTATCATTCCTATTGGGTGTAGATCGTGATAGCAGTGGGAGGGATGGCAGACCTAAAGGTGATTGGTACTGTGTGGCATCACGTTCCAGCGGTAGTCCTTCCCTTTCCTCCACACAAGATTTCAGGCACTCAAAGTGGAGGATGACCTCCCGGTCATCTGACACACGTAGGATGTATGTTATGTCTGACTTGCACTGAAGAACTGCATAGGGCCCCTTCTACTTGTAACTTAATTTGCGACTGGCGCCGAGAGGTGGGCTCTAATCTTTGATGAAGTAATTCCGCATATAGTGATGGAGAGTTAAGCTTCACTGGTTCATGTGGAATTACCATGTCCAATGGGAGCGACAACTGACGGCCTAACATCATATGTGTTTGTGTAAATCCAGTGCTAGATGAAACTGCAGTACGATAGGTCATCATTATGAAAGGAAGTCATAAATCCCAGTCGTGGCAGTGCAAATGGGGTTCTTCCATCAACATGGTGGCGAGGGTCTGGTTAAAGCATTCAACCATACCATCACTGGGCATGTGAAAAGACATAGTTCACATTTTCATGATGTGCAATAGGCGGCAGAGTTCTTGGAATAGCTGGCTCTCGAAGCTAGTACCTTTTGAGAGATTCCAAAGTGGAAGAAGACCTGATTCATCAAAGTATCCACAACAGTAGCAGCTTCTTGATTAGGGAGCACAAAAGTCTCTGCCAACTTGGTGAAGTAGTCTTGAAAGATGAGGAGGAATTGGTTCCCATTATCCGAATTTGTCAGAAACCCCATGACATCAATGGCAAAACGTTCAAAGGGCGAACCTACTATATAGGTTTGAAGAGCAGTGGTTTAAGTTTTTGTAGCGCGGTGTTGGCTCAGGATACATTTCTTGGTCCAGTTTTCACAGCGGCATCTATTCCACTCCAATGAAAATGCGGTCAAATTCTCTCCTAGCGTGTGGTCGTGAACAAAATGTCCCCACACAGTCATATATTTGTTCTAGATCTGCTTCGCGGTAGTTCTGAAGTACTACCAGATGATCACAGTATTACAGTATCTCATCATGCAGGCGACATTCTTCGAGATGCTGATGGTAATACTTCGGGGTACTGGAGGTGGGAGAAATTTGTTTGCGAGATGGACATTTGTGGTCATGCAACCATGTCAAAACAGGTCGAAGGTGTGAGCCGTTTTCTTGGGTGGTGCGCACGTAAGCAGATTCCCATTTTTTATCGGCAGGGACGTAGCAGGGCTCTGGGTATTTATGAGGCAGAGCATCAGCATTTCCTACATCTTTCCAAGGCGATGGACTACGTTGAACTGAAATGGCTGAAGGGTCTCCTGCCAGTGGGCCATTTGTCCTTCAGAGTTATGTAGTTTTTGCAGCCAATGGAGAGATGCATGGTCAGTCCACAGGGCTTTCCATAGAGAAAGTATTTGAAATGCTAAATGAAATTAACAGTGGCAAGTAGTTCATGTAGTGGAATAATGACGTTCCATGCACCAAAGGTGGCGGGATCCATAGCATAGGACTTGCTCATGTCCATCACGGCCGATTTGTGACAGAACAGCAACAATCCTAGTATCCGAAGCATCGGTATAATGGATGAAAAGGCATGAATGGTCTGGGTGTGCTAATATTTGTGCCAAGACTAATTTTTCTTTTAGGAGCGAGAAGGCGGCCTCGCATTCTGGCGTCCAGAGGAAGCTGTAACGTGGTCCCTTTCCTTGAGTTGGAAAGCGGCGTGGTGATTTTTCTAAATTTGAGAACGTTAGCATGGTAATATTGGCAGAGCCCGAGGAAGCTTCATATTTCCATAGGAGAAGTGAGAGTTTTCCATGCAGCAACAGAGGCTACTTTCGTGGGTTGAGTGGAAACGCCTTGGGGAGACACAACGTGGTCTAGAAATTTTACCTCTTTGCTGAACAAGTCTCTCATTTCTTAGGCTTCAACTTTAAATTGGCAGTGGCGAATTGATCCAGCACTTTGCAGACATTACATATAGCATCACCACCATACTTCCGAAGACGATTTCATCATCCAAGTAACATAAGATAGTTTCCCACTGTAATTTGCAACGCCGACGTTCCATCAAATGTTCGAAGCTACCTGGAGTGTTACAAAGGCTGTAGGGCATTTGTTGAAACTGAAAAAGTCCCTCACGGTAGACGACGGTGGTCTATTCTTTATCGTGTTCGTCAATTTCTACCTGCCAATATCTGATAGCCAGGTCAAGGATGCTGAGCCAGGCAGTGTCGGCGGGAGAATCTAGAGTATGATCTATATGTTGAAGAGGGTAAGCGTCCTTAATGATGCAGTAATTCAAGCATTTGTAGTCGATACAGAAGTGGAGAGTGCCATCCTTCTTACCTGATAAGATGATGGAATTAGCCCAGGGCGAATAGATTTTCGATCACTCCAGATCGCAGCATTTCCATTACTTGCTGGTGGCATTCCTGTTCTTTATGCATAGGAAGACGCTGGACAGGCTCTTTCACAGGGCGGTGATCTCCTGTGTCGATAGTATGACACACTAAGTGGGTTTCACTGAGGTCCAGATCTTCAGTAGAGAAGGCTTGCGCATGGTAGAAAAGCATGTCATAAACGTGATGTGTTTGTTCGCTGTTTAGTCGTTCTGTGGTACGAGAATATAAATCGGTCAGGTGGGGTGGCAAAGAGAGGGATGAAGTGGCACCTTCCAAGCAGCAAGAGTCACTGGGTGGATGATGTTCATCGTTGACAGTGTCGACTTTAAAAAGTCAACCACATGGATGTCCAGCTTATCCGAAGGAGACAAATCGAAAGTCCTTTCAGGGGACAGTTCCTGTAGTGGGATTTCCGGCAATTCTTCATGCATGATTGGTGAGGTCAGATTGTCCAGGCTGATGTTATTAATGCAATTCCGGCATTCGTGTCCCGGTTGGTTGTGGTCCATGCAATACTTGTGGTGGTAGGTGTAATAGATGTCGAATCTGACGAGGAGATGGAATATGAGTCCACAGCTTGTATGGTGGTTTGTGCAATCGTTGAGCTTCCGAGGGGGTTTGAAACAGGATTCGCAGCTGATATATGAGCAGACCTTACTGAGGGGGTGGGGTCCCTAGATTGCTCTGGGATACCCGAGCGAGTTTAACTTGCTTGGTGGGTACTCGGGATCGGTCTCAGAATTCGCATACTCGACAACAGGTTCCGTGCATACGATAGCACGAGCTGAGTAACTTCCCGAGTGGTGTGCGGGCATTTGACACCCCAATGTCCAGGTTGTCCACAGCAGAAGCAATGGTCTGATGTGGGCTGTGTGTGTGCTGATCCGGGAAGAGGAGGGTGGAAAGGCATGCAGGTGCCAGTTGCCGAAGGGCGAGTTCCAGCAATGTGGGCAGGAAGGTTAGCAAGGTGTTGGGAAATTCGCCCCCAGGTAAAGTGGAATGGGGAAAAGAATCCTACTTTAGTGTTCGCAAAAGAGAGAGGGAGTGAAAATTGGTAGTTACCACCTAATTGATCTGATGTTCTCTGCAGGCATTCTTAGGCGGTCCTTCTGCGTGTACTTACTCCTGAAGCTTTTAATAGGGGTCCCGTGCAAGGTGGTATTTTTAGCTATCTCAAGAGTTTGTGCAGGCTAAGGCCTCAATTGGCCACAAAAAGGACGCGATCAGTTAAGTTATATGAAAACCTCGGTAAGGTCGGGCGAGCCTTCCATACAGAGCCTAGATCATCATGAATGACGTGAAATAGGCACAGAGGACTGTTCTTTCAAGTTTCAGATGGCCGAACAGGTCCATGTAATTAAAGGAGAGAGTTTAGTGGAACCTCCGCTGAGCACTATGAAGACGTGACAGGCTTGGAAAAGATTCTGGTGATGCAGCAGTTAGCGGGTTTGGTCACTAGAACTGGTGTTAACTGCATGGTCAAATACCTACCTACACTTTATCCTGACTGCCGGCCAAATGGTTTAAAAAGAAAAGAAGTGATGAGCTTCCTATGCTGAGTTCTTAGAGGAGCTACGCTGTTGTGTTGAAAGTCCAACCTAGGAGGATACAAGTGTCTTGGTGATGGATGCGAAAGTTTAAGTGGCGGAGCTGTCTCTCGAGATATGGTTAAATAGGGGTGGCGAGACCCATTGGGCAGTCGAAATGATGACAGTGGTTAGTTGGATCCGGGATTAGGAATATCCATCGGTAATGATACCGTGAGGTGATATCACGATGTTGAAGTCGTTTGCAATGTAGCGGTAACAAGTGGCTGCTACGAGGTCTTTTTCGAGCAGAGGAAGGCGAGCTGAGAGGGGTGGCGAACTGAGGTATCAGTTTTCCTAATCCTGACTAATGTTTCCTACTCGAAAGAGGCTATCTGGGCCTATGAAGCGAAGAATTGCAGATCGGGGAGACCTGGCGCATGCACCGAGAGTGCTAGCATCGAAAGCAGGAGCTAGTAGGTGAGACGGTTAAATTCCGCCAGCGACTACTTGAGGGTTGTCCAAGTGAAGTATGGGGGACCTACTGAACAAAAGAAGAAGCGACCTTTTAGGTGAGCGACTGATGTCTGAGCACGGGTGAAACATCGCCCACTTTGAAGGGAGCAGAGGTCAACGTCCTAATTTACAATATCTCTTTTTCAGCAAAAGGAGCGACACCATTGCAGCACTATTAGTTTGTATTTGCGTCGAATGCTGTGCGAGATCGAGGTCAATTAGAGATGGCTAAGAAGCACGATCTCTCTTTCGAACATTCCCAATCAAAAGGTGAACTACCGCTAACATCAGACAAACAGAAATGAATGTGCTTAAAGTGGTATATTTAACATTGTGTAGAGAAAAAAAGCAAGTTAGGTTAGTACATACATTTAATATTTAACACATGCTCGATTCAAGCATGTAAGATAGTTTTGCAATCACAGGCAACAGTCCCATCAAATGCAAGGTCTAGGTTTTGCTATTGCGGACATTGCCAGCTTTTAACCAACCTTGGTAGGTATATTCCCAAGGTACAACGTCGCGTGGTGGCTTAGTGCTTGACAAGCAAAGCTCACAACAAGCCAAGCGGGTGGTACATCTAAAGAACGAGTGAAAGTTCAGCGGTTCCTCACAGATAGCGCCGTCACAAAGCGGTGATGCGGAGGATGAGAATAGTCCCTTCAAGCATTTGTGGGGTAACACAGAATGGCATAAGTCGAAATGGTAGATCATGGAATCAACGGTCGAAAAAAAGAAAGTTCTGTTGTCGTGGGAAAAGGATCTCACTGGAGGTTTTAGCTTCGTTTCTTTCCCGAGGTTTTCTCAGAGTCAGGAGACATGGCAAGGTATTGAAGTCAGTGGAGTCTGTCAAGCTGTACTTATTCAGTGGAGATTTCTGAAGGCGGGAGAATTTTGAATGATTATTCAGTTCTTTTTTTATTTGACTGTTTATTCTTGGTGGCCAATCCAAAATTTAGGTCGTTCTCTGCTACCTATGTAAATGTAAATCAGTTAAAGAGCCGACCATTTCCGCAATGCAATTTCCCCACTGGTTACTGGTCCGGGGAGAGGAATGTATACCGTTGACCAGGGTCATTGGCGAGGCAGCTGGAGAGCAACCTCTATGTGGCTGATTTTCTAATGCAGAGCGAGCAGCTTTTATACTTTCTGCTCTGAATCTGATTATCATTTGACGAATGGCAATCTTTCCTTAAACGATCAACAGCCAATTGGTAGTCTTTCTTACAACCACGCCGGCTTTCACAGCATCCTGCAGGAGATGACGAGCTCACTGAATAGACTGTACTTAGATCGTATTTCTTTCGGGAGGTTCCTTAATTCACGTATTGGTGCATCGATATATCTCTGTCTTGACCCGCTATTATCACCTTCAGGAAGAGGAAATCTCCGGCTTTCTGAAGGTATCAAACATTCTCTGATTTTTTTGTGATCATGGCCTTTGCGAGGAAGAAGTCGTGCAAAGATTATATCAACAAACTAAGATTGCCCGAACGCAGTCATGGTTCATCTCACGAAGGAAACTCTGTCTATTACGGATGTACTCCCAGTGACCCGGCGCATGTGCAGAGAGGGGAATCGTGTCTTAGACATTTTCACCATCGTGCATGCCTTAGGTTTAGGGGTCCCTAGTGTAGCCGTAGCACAACCTAGAGGGGTGGGTTACAGGTTCCGGGTTGGATAATCCTTCCCGTCACTCGATCACACATATACACCTGTGCAAAAGTTAAGCACCAGCAAAAACAATAGAACGTAGAAACATGATGGTACAACTAGGCTGCCATACTTTTTGTCCCCGCGTTAGCTGACATAATTCCAAGTACGAAATACACATGCATGCATGACTTCACGCCGCTTGATGTCCGTGCGTGGCGGGAAACAGCACACGTGTTCAGTTATGTAAAAGTCCAGTTTGAGGTGTAGAACATTACATACAGATTTAGGCGACAAGATTAGGAATTTTGTGTTCATGACCGTGGTTTATTTGTACAGAGAGAATTAGCTCTTGATTGTGAACCGCTATGGCAAGACGAAGGTTAAGTGATCGTGTGAAATGGCAAATCATAGGCATGCATACCACTGGTATGTCATGCAGAGAGATTGGCAGACAGCTGAACATTAACCATACTGTAATCAGTCGTTTGATTGCAAAACATGGGCAAACTAACGAGGTGAAGGACAGGCCTAGATCTGGAAGACCGAAGAAGACTACTGCCCGTGATGATCGAGCCCTAGTACGCCTTGTTAGGAGATCTCCATTCACCAACAGCAGAGTTCTCAGCCAGCAATGGGAAACGCGCAATAGAGTGTCAATGTCTACCGTCAAAAGGAGACTGTATGCTGCTGGCATGAAAGCTAGGAGACCTGTCAGACGTCCTCTCCTCACTGCACACCACAAAGAGGAGCGTCTGAGGTGGTGCAACGAAAGAAGACACTGCAACATGAGATCCTGGAGACGGGTACACTGTTCCGATGAAAGTCGGTTCCTGCTTCATGCCACAGATGGTCGAACTCGTGTATGGAGGTCCAGACGCACGGCGTACGACCAACGTAACATCATGGAAGAAGTTCCATTCGGTGGAGGTTCCGTTATGATATGGGGGGGGGGGGGGGCATCTCATTTGATTGTAAGCTGGATCTGTTGACTGTACCTGGAACACTAAATGGACAAAGATATCAAGATTCCATACTGGATAGAGTTGTGGTCCATCATTTTGTAAATCATGCACCTGGAACCCACCCTATATTCATGGATGACAACGCCCGACCACATCGTGCTAGAGCTGTGCATGAATACCTCCGCCAGAATGCCATCGAAACCCTACCATGGCCAGCAAGGAGCCCTGACATGAACCCTATTGAGCATATCTGGGAGATTCTGGGAAACATGGTGAGAAGGAGGGATCCTCCTGTGCAGAACCTACAGGAATTAACAGACGCACTCCATCTTGAATGACAACGAATACCACAATGGCGTATCAGTCGGTTGGTGACCAGCATGAGACGTCGTGTCCAGGCCGTCATCCAGGCACAAGGTGGATATACCCGGTATTAATAATGACAGTCTCAAACTCGTGCACAGATGTTAAACTTCGTTTTCAGACACCATTAATGACAATCTAGCCACGTGTGTCAACTGTAGGGCAATAGTTGTCAGTTGTGTCAACGTAACCATATTCAGGCCTCGTTTTCAAGTTCAAAGAAAAACATACAGTGTTTCCCCCACCATCATAATCAGCATTCCTATAGTTGCATTATTACCTCTTGCACTAAGATGGATGGGTACATAAATGTTTATGCTATTGCTTTCTTCATAGCACATGAATATACCCTCGCATGTGCGTAAAAATAGGGTGGTGCTTAACTTTTGCACAGGTGTATATGTTGACACTGACTCCATGTTGAATTTGACACCCATTGTACTCCTCTTCAGGGATCAGGTCTATTACGATCGATAAAAGTTCACAGAAGATAGATTTTATGAGATTCTGTTCTTTCACACCAGGACAATAATGATAATTTAGCCTGTAACGATATTTTAGAAATGTTAAAGGATGATTGCATAAGAAGCAACTTCTCCGTTTCTCTTTACCACTGTTCTTTGTCTCACCCATCTCACCATCCCCGACATCTTCATTAAGGTTATCATCAACAAAACCACCAACCCAACCTGGTCGATGACTATTACAGGGCGTCAGAGAAATCAAATCATTATAGTCACACTCAGAGGCACTAAAAGTATATAAAAGAATACGACCATTCCATTTACGTTTTGTACCATGACGACGTGGAGGGGAAGGCCCGACATAGTTCATATTCGTATCAATCATCTCGCTAGTCAGCTGAGCAGAAACTCCACTGTCGCGTAATCCAATCAGGCATTCTCGTATTGCTCTAGGAAACGAATACTTGAATTCACGATCATATAAGCCACGACGTCTTATTATCATATCATCATCTTCAATACAAATACTCAAGATGTCATCAACTTCTCTAAAATGCTTTCCTCGTACTGATATCTTTCACCTATTATTGATGCAATGACATATCAACGCTAGGGTGTGAATAAACAACACAAATACATCCGTCTGCCTGATACAGGTGAGTTTCTAAATATTCCAATTAGTTCTTCATGTTTTTCGTCACTGTTCATGACAACTCCGGAACCATTTTTTGCCACCCCGATAGTCTTATAAACATTATTTTCTTATGGATAGGAGATCATCAAACGTCTCCAACTGTTCATGAGTCATCTTGCGTCTTCTTCCTCTTCCTCTTCTTAGGAGTCTTTGGTGGCATTAAGGTATGCGGAAATAACTCTTGTTCAGCTTTGTTTATCAGATCCCCACATGACAAATCTTCTTCTTCACAGGCAGCTTTAGCACCCAATTCCATGGCCGCTAAAATTTCATACACCTTGGTCTTCACTTTTCTCAAGTCTGTAATGTTCAAATAAATCCCATGACGTGTTGGTAAATATTCAGACTTCAGATCTGACGGCCAAAGTCTACGACTGTCTACACCTGGAAATGTATCACTTATTAATATCCGAATTCCGCCCCTACTAGCCTAACATAATCGCCAAATTCAAATTCATTCGATTCTAGAGTTGAATGTTCCTCTAATTCAGGCAAGATTTTACTAAACTCATAAAACTTGGGTTCAGTCAAATAAACACCACGTTTCTTAGGATAAACCTGAGGATAAGATTCTCTAAAATCTCTCATCTTTTACCATTAATCTCAACTACCCTGGCATAACGAGTATTTGATAATTCAAAATGACAGCGAGAACTAATCATATATTTCAAAGATTTGCCAACTCCTGCTATGGTGACTAAAATGATTGATATGACTAATCTTGTATATACTTTTTAACACTACTGTTATATCCTTTTCTTAGACATGATTTCATCTCTCTTGTCTCAAATTTCATCTTTGGTTTTCATGGACAGTATGTGATTACCTTATCACTTCTTTCAGGTAGAAATCATGTCATGGAAATAATGAAGTTATGACTCATTAAAAACTTCACGTGCTTACTTCTGGACAGAAAATAACAAAGTCATGACTCATACAAAATTATGACTCATACATAACTTCAAGTGCGTACTTCCGGACCGGAAATAACACAATTATGACTCATGTACAAACTTTCAAGTGGATATTTCCAGACCGGAAATAACAAGTGTATGACTCATACAAAGTTATGACTGATACATAGCCGGAAATATCAACGTTATGACTCATACAAAGTTATGACTCATTAAAAACTTCACGTGCTTACTTCTGGACAGAAAATAACAAAGTCATGACTTATACAAAATTATGACTCATACATAACCTCAAGTGCGTACTTCCGGACCGGAAATAACACAATTATGACTCATGTACAAACTTTCAAGTGGATATTTCCAGACCGGAAATAACAAGTGTATGACTCATACAAAGTTATGAGATACATAACCGGAAATACCAACGTTATGACTCATGCTATAACTTTCACGTGGATATTTCCTGACAGAAAGTACTGATAACGTCATTTCCGGTCTATGACGTCACTTCCGTAGTATACCGAGTCGTTTCCACTGCTCAGAAGCGCGTCAAGACACTGGCAGATGCAGGAATACATCTACTGCACAAGAGCGTCAATACACTGGCAGATGCAGGAATACATCTACTGTACAAGGACATGCTGCACAAGAGGGTCAAGACGCTGACAGATGCAGGAATACATCTACTGCTCACAAGAGCGTGAAGACACTGGCAGATACAGGAATACATCTACTGCTCAAAAGGGCTTCAAGACACTGGCAGATGCAGGAACGCATCTACTGCACAATGGCGGCAAGACACTGACAGATGCAGGAATACATCTACTGCACAATATCTGTCAGTGTATTGACGCTCTTGTGCAGTAGATGTATTCCTGCATCTGCCAGAGTCTTGACGCTAGTGTGCAGTAGATGTATTCCTGCATCTGTCAGTGTCTTGCCGCCCTTGTGCAGTAGATGCGTTCCTGCATCTGCCAGTGTCTTGAAGCCCTTTTGAGCAGTAGATGTATTCCTGTATCTGCCAGTGTCTTAGCGCTCTTGTGAGCAGTAGATGTATTCCTGCATCTGTCAGCGTCTTGACCCAATACTTAGTAGATGCAGTAGTGCAGCCACTACACTAGAGCATACAAATAGTGGTTTGGAAAATATTGCTGAGGGCTCTGTGGATGGCGCAAGGATCGTAAGGTTTGTTGCCGTGCCATCCTCTGCCCAACGTTATATGTGGAAACTGCAGATTAGTCGGATAGTGACTCTCATGTTAATGGAACACCCAGCACCGTATATCAGAATACATTTTAGCCCAGCTAACATATGTTATGAAGGGAAGACGGGATGCTAACGAGTGCATCTACGCTAGCTCCAACTGATTGGGGGAACTAATGCAGAGGCTTCCTACTCTCGCATGGGGTTTCCAGCCCATAGGGTACCCTAGATAAATAATAATTAAGCGGACGCGCGCATGGTCGCTGCTCAAGCAGCAAACGCAGAAGATCTAGATGTAAGATAAGTAATCTCAATCTTACATACAGCCGTGATGCATCTCATGTAGCAAATGAGGACAGTTTCGTGCTAGATTTGCAAAGATAAATATCAGAACAACTGCAAGAACACAGAGAGGGGGAGCAAGAACGGAGAGAATAAATACAAGAACAGAAGGACCAATTGCAGCAACTTGGTGCGCTCATGGCGCCAGTGCAGGCCCAGGACGCGTTATTGAATTAGTGGCTGATTTGTGGCTAGGGGACGGGCACCTTAAATACTTCCACCTCCTTGGTTCTCCCAGGAATACAGGATTGTAAAAGTGAAAAACTGCCGTGAGCGCCATGCCTTTTCGTTAAACCTGGACACGGCCTAGAACCAATGTGCAAGCGTAAGATCCGGGAAGCACAAATAATAGGCGTAACTACCCAAACACGAACTAGGTCCGCTAACCAATAATCTAGTCCTCGCCTTCTCGGTGCAGTATCACATATTGGTGGAAAACAGTGACTGTATGTCATCTTATTGCATTGAATCTTATTCAATGTGTTCGAACTAACTAACCGAATATTTGAGAAAAGACACATCCATATAACCACATCTCTCGAAATGTTACGCAAAAACGCCAGTCTTTAAAAGGACTTATCCAGGATTGTCAGTGCTATGCTATATAAACTTTATCAGGCTAATGTGAAACAGTTGCTATAGGGATCGGATCTGTCCCACGTTAACTGAGGTCACAATTATAATGAAGTCTGTCACGAAAATCGAAAAATCTGTCAGAAAGTATTGCATGTTTTTGATGAATTTGCAATTTAATAAGCATAGTGTTGAATATGTTAAAACTAATGCGACTGGGATTGGCAGCAGCGGTTATAAACAGTATGCGTGCGTGCGTGCATGCGTGCGTAGAGAGAGAGAGAGAGAGAGAGAAAGAGGGGGGAGAGAGTGGGGGAGTAAGAGAGGGAGAGATAGGGGGTAGGGAGGAAGGGAGAGATGGATGGAGATAGGGAGGGAGGGAGGGAGGGAGGGAGAGAGAGAGACGGGGAGAGAGTGGGTGATGGTAGTAGTAGTAGTAGTAGTAGTAGTAGTAGTAGTAGTAGTAGTAGTAGTAGTAGTAGTAGTAGTAGTAGCAGCAGCAGCAGTAGGAGCAGCAGCAGCAGCAGCAGTAGTAGTAGTAGTGGTAGTAGTTGTCGTAGTAATAGTAGTAGTAGTAGTAGTAGTAGCAGTAGTAGTAGTAGTAGTAGTAGTAGTAGTAGTAGTAGTAGTAGTAGTAGTAGTAGTAGTAGGAGTAGTAGTAGTAGTAGTAGTAGTAGTAGTAGTAGTAGTAGTAGTAGTAGTAGTAGTAGTAGTAGTAGTAGTAGGAGAAGTAGTAGTAGTAGTAGTAGTAGTAGTAGTAGTAGTAGTAGTAGTAGTAGTAGTAGTAGTAGTAGTAGTAGTTGTAGTAGTAGTAGTAGTAGTAGTAGTAGTAGTAGTAGTAGTAGTAGTAGTAGTAGTAGTAGTAGTAGTAGTAGTAGTAGTAGTAGTAGTAGTAGTAGTAGTAGTTGAAGTGAACGCACGCGTTTATTTAGCTCTGCAATTGCTGCCCGAATTTGCTAGTTTCTAGCGCGATTTTGTAGATAAATTTTATACATATATTTCGTATTAGTATTTCCTTTCAAACCTTGTTTAATTTGTAAATTCTTGTCTTGGTTGGAGCGCCTTTTGTGTCTCCATTTTCTAAAGGCATTCCTCTTAGCTGGCGGTTTCCGCCATTTAATAGGGCTCCTCTTACTGAGGTCAATGCAATACATTTCTCCCCGCGCCAGTCTGCTATTTCTATAGTTCGTAGGCTAGCGCGTTATATTGACAAGATCGCTTGAGTGAATGGATTTAATTCCTTTGTCATTTGTAAGCACAAGCCTAGTTCTTTAACTATATAAATCCATTTAGTCAGTTGGCTGTCCCCGGTCAACTCGAACAGACTAACAAATATATGACTGTACTATCTATTCATATATTTGTTAATATACTTTAATCGGCTAGGTCTTAGTGAACCACTTAGAAAGTGGTTCAAACTAACAAATATACGACTGTACTCTCTATTCGTATATTTGTTGGTAGACGTCAGGGTTTCAAAAGGGGACACTATTTATTTAGAGTTTAGCTCTTTCCCTGACGTCCTGGTGTTATATAAGTATATTTTTATTATATTTTGTAGTAGTATGGGGTTCCTCCTTTGATAAACCACCATGGCAACCTATAAGCGTACCCTAAGCCTTAAAATAACAACTAAGGGGTGGGGTGTCACGGCTATCGACGTGTATCATGGGTTAAAAGACGTCGTTGGCGCGGGACCTGCTACTTTGCAGGGGCTTATCAATGTTACTAAAACTGTATGGAATGTAACAGTGTCAAATGAGGGGGTCAAGGAAAAGCTTCTGGAAGATGTTCTTATTGTAAACGGTGAAGTTTGTAACGTAGAGGAAATCGAGTCAGATAGGTTGCTAGTGAAGATGAAAGTTCCACTAGAAATTCCAGATGACAGAATCATGAATGAAATCAAGAAGTATGGCAAATTGCAAAAGATTGAACGGGAAACGTATCCCGTTGACAGAACGCTAGAAAACGGTGTAAGACGTATTTGGTTTGATAAAGTGGATAGCCCTTTACCAAGCAGATTGACGCTTGATGGCAGCTTTGTCCTGCCCTTATGGTATAGAGGACAAATTAAATAATGCCGGATCTGCCTAAGTACTGACCATTTGGCAACAGATTGTCCCAATCGAAACAAATGTTTGCTCTGTGGTTCAGTTGACCATTTTAAATGGCGCTGTCCAAAAAATCAAAACAAGCAAGTATTAGGAGATAATCGCCCATTAAAGGATGCAACTGAGTCAAATGCTTCTGAAGCAACCGCTACGGAAGCTGTTGTTTTGGTTCATGCCACTGTAAATGACACAAACAAATCATCAAATCCTGTTAAAGTAACTACAGTTGATGAAATTCATGTATTAGAGGAGGGTATAACCTTAAGTCAAGAAAATACTCAAAATGCAGTGGATCCAAACGTTGCTGGAAAAGACACGCAGGAAAATAAGATCTTACAGAAGAGCCAGTTTACAATTCCTTAGAAGATGAATTAAAATTAGGACAGGATAAGTTTAGGACTCAGACGATAGAAGGTTCAGTTGATTTTCCGCTAAGCCCACTTGATTTAAGTCAGCTTGAAGATATGGTAAATGACGCTCCTGCAAAATGTAACTTAAGTAGCAATAAGCGTCATAAGGAAGACAATAGCTCATAATCTGAGATTGAAGTAAATGATATGGATGATGATACAATGTCATTTGCAGAATCAGATGTGTCCATTCAAACACAGAGTTCACAGATGAAGGATAAAATGGTAATGTACCGATCAGAAGGGGGTGAAGTGTTAGTTCCATATGTAACGGCGAGAGGCGTGAAATATCGTCTACTGCGCCATGATTCTGATATTTCCAAATATGAATATTTGTCTGTGGTAGAACTAGGAAATATTGAATTCAGAGGAAAATTAGGTAAATGGTCTAAGAAACGAGCTAAAAACCCCAAATCTAATTAATCTAATGATGGCGGTTATAAACATCATTTTACAAATTATGATTATCTGCACCATCAATTGCAGAGGATTAAACACCGAATTCAAGCAGCGCCACTTGCTTGAAGAATTAGCAAATGAGAGAGTTGATATTGCTTTTCTACAAGAGACCAAAATTCAAAAAGCTGAAGTGTATGAATCTCTCAAAGATATTTCAAAAGGGCAGATTCTTTTTTCTTTATCACAAGATAATAGTGTGGGAGTGGCCATTCTTATCCTGTCTCAACTATGTTGACGTTATATCGTCGTCATCAGATCCAAATGAACGATGGATTTGTGTATCAATTGATGTACTAAACACAAGTTTAAATTTGATGTGCCTTTATGCACCTACCCCTCATCAATTGCGCCGTGAATTTCTAAATGATGTTTCCACAATAATTCAAGACAGAACGCTTGAAAACCTAATTATGGGCGGTGACTTTAATTGCATATTAGACGAGGCTAAAGACAGAAACTCTAGGTCTAATTTTAATGACACATCGCATAATATTTTGAAACACACTTGTGAAAATAAAAGCTTGTTAGACACTTATTAGATTGAAAATCCAGAAGGCCAGGAATTTACTTGGTTTTCAACCGATGGAAGGTTAGCTTCAAGGTTAGACAGGATCTATGTAGAACGTTCATTGAAAGGTTACATGTGTAAAACTAACATAAAACCAGTAACTTTCTCTGATCACAATATGTTTTCCATCACATTAGACAATGCTGACTGGGTCAAACGAGGAGATGGATTTTGGAAACTTAATGTAGCATTGCTACGAGATAGTTGCTACCGCAAATGTGTGGAAAGTTGTTGGAGGCATTGGGATGAAAGAAGAGGTTCGTATGAATGTATAACAGACTGGTGGGAAGATGCTAAATCAGACCTGAAATATATTTCAAGGCAGTATTCCATTAGGAAAGCACGTGAAATACGAAAGCGTAAAAAGGCGCTTCAGAGGTCGTTGTGTAAAATTAATAAGAAAATTAATGATGGGGAATATAATTATTACGAACTATTAGTTAAATTAAAAGGTAGACTAAATGAAATAGAGCAATATCAGTTTGATGGCGCCAAAATAAGGTCAAGAGCACAAATGCACACCGAGGGCGAAAAGCCTACACGTTACTTTTGTAACTTGGAAAAAGCAAGAGGTATAGAGAAATTAATGCTCTCACTGAAGACTAATGATGGAGTATCAGTGTGCTCAGATGCAGAAATGATTGAAACAGTATCCGAATTTTACAAATCATTGTATAAATCTGAGGGAAGCGAGGAAACTGCAACTAGAGATGTTTCAGCTAATATAACGAAAAGACTTCCAGATTCATGTCGCGAAAGCTGTGACCAATCAATAACAACTGATGATTTGACAAAATCCCTCAAAGGTATGAAGTTAGAAAGGTCTCCTTCCTGGATGTGACGGACTTCCAGTTGAATTTTATCAAACATTCTGGCACATATTTGGGCCAGTATTAGAAGAAATAGCAACCAGCATTTTTAAGCAAGGGCATCTCCCTACATCGATGGCCCAAGCATAAGTTCGGCTTATATACAAGAGGGGTGACAGAAATAAAATACAGAATTATAGACCAATCTCTCCACTCTGTGTAGATTATAAGATTATTACTCGGGCACTGACATTAAAACTTGGCGCAGTCCTATGCGAAGTCATTCATGATGATCAAACCTGCTCTGTGCCAGGAAGATCAATAGTAAACAACACTTTGCTTATACGGGACCTTATTCAATTAGTTGAAAAGGATTGTATCCCAGCAGCAATAATAGCACTTGATAACGAGAAGGCGTTTGACAGACTAGAATGGGATTTCTTGTTTCTTTAGACCATATTGGCTTTGGTTCAAGATTTATTAAATGGGTCAATATTTTATGTACTGATATAACAAGTTGCTATTTAGTTAACAATCAGCTATCCAAACCTGTAGCGTTGGAACGAGTTGTCAGACTGGGTTGCTCACTGTCCCCGCTTCTATTCGTCATTGCTATGGAATCGTTGGGGGCCACATTGAGGCAACGCAATGACTTTCAAGGAATATGTATATGTGGCGTAGAAAGGCCACTAAAGGTTTCTCAATATGCAGATGATACGACTGTGTTTGCGGGTAAAAATACGGATTTTAGAATTTTAAATGGAGTATTAACAGATTTTCAAAAGGCATCAGGACTTAAAGTCAATAAAGATAAATCTAAGGGATTGTTTTTGGGCGATTGGAAGGGCAGAACTGATAATGTGATGGATATAAACTGCTCAAATGATGTCATAAAAATTTTGGGTATTTACTTTAGTAGAGAACAAAATGTATTACTAAACTGGGAAGAAAGGATATCCAAGCTAAAGTGTGCATTACTAAATTGGAAACGGCGTCGCCTAACTGTCTTTGTCAGGACATTTGTCCTTAATAATTAAATTTTATCTGGACTGTGGTATACCGCTTCTGTAGTTCATATTCCTAAATCAGTAGAGTCAAAGATCAACACGTTACTTTTGTCCTTCTTATGGGAGGACAAAGCCCATTTAGTATCACAGTCAATCCTCACCAATGAAAAGCATGCTGGAGGCGTGGATTTGGTTAATGTTTCAGCAAAGTGTGCTTCTTTAAAATTGAAATTCTTGAATAAGTTACTTACTTCAAACTCATCGTGGTCAAGTGTTTCAATGGCACTTCTCCAAAGGTACGTTGACCCATTTCCAGTAGAATGTTTATTTATGTGCAATAAATTGCCACCTAATCATCAAAAGATTCCAAATGTATATAAAGAACAGCTCGAAGCCTTAAAAATAGTTACATGATCAATGCCACAACCCAATTGTTGGGAAGATGCCTTAGAGCAACGTCTTTGGGGCAACGAGTTGATTCGTGATAATGATGATGTATTATATTTGCCCTCTATGGCCAAAAATGGTATTCAATATTTACGTGACTTGGTAAATCCGAAATCTCGTAAATGGATTGCGATGCAAGATGTAGCAAGAATAACATCAATGAGACATATTGATGCTCAGCGCTTATTTGTTAGAATAAAGAATGCAATACCTGCTGTATGGTTCAAATTGCCGAAAGCACGTGGCAACATTGATATGTTGCAACCAACATTAGTATTTATGTCAGAACATATAAGATACAACATGGCATCTAGAGACTGGTATAGAATTTTAATGTAAAGTCGGAGACAGACTCCTATTGTGGTTAGGCATTGGAACAATTTAGGATGCACGCCAAAGAACTGGAAAAATACCTGGAAAGCAATACATCTACCTTGTCTACCAGGAAATGCACGGGACCTGGCATGGCGATTACTCCATCGAAGGCTATGGGTCGGTCATCTTACTTATATGTGTAAAATATGAAGTACAGACCGGTGCTTATTATGTAATACTGAGGAGGAAACGATAGACCATCTATTTACTCAGTGTCGCATAACTACAGGCTTTTGGGTATATATCAATATGCTCCTTGCTAAATTTGGAACCAAATATGTGAATTTAGTGGCTGAAACAATTTTGTTCAAAGATTGCTCAACTATCAGACGAATCATTAATAGCAAGGAGAAAGAATTGTTAATAACCCTGTTATCTGTAGGAGTGTGGGCCATCTGGAAGCATCGGTGTTCAGAGGCCAGAGATAAAACCGGCAACAACCATCAGAGAGCCATACAAGCTATATTTCGATCATTGTTGATAAACTGCATTCATTGTGAATTTTACAGGCTAGTAGAACATGGGAGAGAAAGTAGATTTAAAGACGTGTGGTGCAAAACTGGCCTGGTATCAATTGAATACGGATATCTAAAAATATCAGAAGCGGAACTTGTATAAGCTAGCACACTCGCTGCTTGCTGTTTATTGATAAATGCTTTTTTAATTTAATTTTATTGGCTTTATTTTAAAATAGTAATGCCTTAGGAGACTCTAATCTTGACGAATATCCTAACCTTGGGATCAGAATATTTAAATATCTAATGAGCATTATGTCAGTATTCTGGAGGTGATCCGATTTTCAAGTTAACAGAGTGTGATATCTTACAATTAGCTTCCTGTTGTAAATATTTACTGTAGGTGTATTTGTTCCAGGGTAATTTGCAAAAACTTACAATGAAGTAAATTTAGAATGTGAACCCAGAGCGCCATCTAAGTAGTCATAGTTTGTATGCGTTTGCTTTGTGCATTATATTATATAAAGGCTACTACGTCCGTTGGGTATTTAATAATCGGCTAACTGGCGTCAATGAGTGACTTTTTGTTACTTATTGACGAGTCACCTCGCCACTTGTTGCCGAGCTGCACTCGCCATTTGGCCCGACCACTATACGGTGTGCTACGTTAAACTACATATGATCTACTTATCCTGCCGGTCATGAATCGGCTCAATGGCGCCAATGAGTAGCAGTAGCTTACTGCTAATTATTGATGCATCGCGTTACCACTTGTTGGTTAGCTATGCTCGCCATTTGGGCCTACTACTACACGGTGTGCAAATAGCAATGTCTTTGTTAAATTATGTTATGTTATCGGCTCTTTATTAATTATGTTTTCTATGTAGTTATGCCACGGTTGTGGTATATGATAATAGAGTATTTTAGCTTGCACTGTTTTGACATGTTAGGTTTATATTGTTATTCTATTAATAAAGCCTGCTATTTCAACCGATTTTTTATGGGGGTTTGCAAGCCTTTTTAAAGGAGTTCCTCTGGGAAGTGTATCCGACTGCGTCAGCGTTGGATTTTCAACAAAAAAAGAAAAAAGTAGTAGTAGTAATATTAGTAGTGGTAGTGGTAGTAGTAGTAGTAGTAGTAGTAGTAGTAGTAGTAGTAGTAGTAGTAGTAGTAGTAGTAGTAGTAGTAGCAGTAGCAGCAGCAGCAGCAGCAGCAGCAGCAGCAGCAGCAGCAGTAGTAGCAGGGTTTTGGTCTTGTGGAACTTTCCCGCACGGATTTCAATGCAGCAGCAAGGTAACGGGTGAAAAGCTGGAGATAGACCATCTGCCTGTGGAGATCCGATTGATGTCTCAAACTCTACAGACATCACTGACTTGACTCGTACTCTCAGCTTGGTGTCTGCAAGCAGTAGTCTCACTAGTCGTAGCTCATCTTCTTAACTTAAGCTATCTTAAATCTTACCCCATTAACCTATCACTCCAGCTACATATTGTGGCTCATATGTATACAGTTTCTGTTAAATGTTGTCTCAGGAAAGCTTCCTACAAATTAATTATTTTTTTCTGTTTTTTTTAGATCTGATGGCAGGAGTTATTTATCACATTTGGCACACGGGAAAATGGTGATGCTGTCTAAATATAGATTGGATAAGCTATCGTTCGTTGCTAGTATTCCTACTACTCTTCGCGAAACCTGGTTTCCTAACCTGGTCCGGGACTAGACTTCGTATTGTTTTCTCGTAGCTTGATCTATTACTAGATAAGTCTTTCAAGTGATGTCTTTAACTATGCTTCCGGTCCTATTTATCCTGTACAAGTGAAGATGTTGTTGTCGTGTCCACAAATAGATGCCACAACAATGTAGTTATTTCGAATATGCATGTGTCAAATTGCAAAAATTACCCTAAACTGAAGGACCAGTATTGATCCTATCATTTGCTCAGATCCCTTCATTTTCTTATTCCACTTTGTATTTTCATTATACCTTTATAGAGCTGGGCAGACTGGACCCCATAACTTTCCCTTCTCTGGGGTCTCTGCCTGCATTTCAAATACTTCTTCTAAGACTTCCTTTCTTCTTCATGATATTTCTAATACATTCTGGTCTCCAGACACTTCCTTTGTTTACTCTGGGTACTTCTTTACTGATCATCTCTCCCTTCTTCAATCTTATTTGTAACATTGCGTCATAATCATGTACGTCACTAGGCAGCTGGCAATCATAATGATGTAACAATCTCCATCAAGAGCATTGAGAACCACGTGAAGTGTACGAAGTGTACGTCTTTGATGGATTTACAAGTTAATAAACATTCTGTTGATTATTTTGAAACTTATTTGGCTGACAGTGAATGAAAAGGTCTAACAAGAACAACTTTATAGGTGGCATCCACTCATATTATTCGATTGCAAGATTCTCCTACTGTCATGGGTAATTACCATGGCTCAGAAATGCATACTTCTTAACAAAATACTGATCACATTATAAGCACGCATTATGTGGATATGTTGGGCCAATGAGCAGATGCTCCTGATCACAGCATGATTGGCCAACGTTAGGCCAATGGGCAGAATGATGTTGAAAAACATAGATATTAATCGTGGGGCCAGTATTACAACATGATTTTGGCGAACGTAGTATGGTTAAATGGATATATACCTCTGGACATGTAGGACGGGCGAGCTCAGAGGATCCAGATATCGAAATTTCCTGTGTAATAAATACTAACGCCGCACACCTGGTGTTCCAGTTCCGCTACCCTGTGTTAGCGAACCAACACCACCTTCTTACTCTCAACAACAAACATGTGCGTTCCAGCCTACTGGCTTGGATAGCATTGTGCACATATTCTATATTTGCTAATGACAAAGTAATATTAGATTGTGTAGCCGTTGTAATTAGTCCAAATGTTCAATGTGGCTCTCAGCTGTATAATTAAACATGGTATGTCACATAATGATTGAAACCAGAATCTGGTAGGAGTATGATACTTGGCAATACAGAATCTGGTAGCAGTTTGGGACTAGACAGAACCAGAATCTGGTAGCAGTTTGGGACTTGGCAGAACCAGAATGTGGTAACAGTTTGAGACTTTCCAAATCCATAATCTGGTAGCATTCTAATACTTGGCAAAATGGAAAGTGGTAGCAGTCTGATACTTGGCAAAACAGAATCTGGTAGCAGTATGAGACTTGGCAGAACCAGAATCTTGTAGTAGTTTGGGACTTGGCTGAACCAGAATCTGGTAGCAATTTGAGACTTGACAAACCCATAATCTGGTAGCAGTCTGATACTCGGCAAATAATACTGAAAATTAGGCAGCTTTACATCTGTATATATACTCGTTCAGAAATGTGCATTGACTCAGTGCCTTGGCCTCAGGAGCTTAATAAGAACAAAATATAAAGCTTTAAATATAGGAACTGGAAGGGTACATTTAAGATGATTGTCAAAGCGTCGAATAGCAGACAAACGTTTGGAGGGCACACAATCGTCCCAGACAACAGGCACTACACTCGGTTCTGTTATATTATATCAGGCTACCAAGTAGTACTATGGTCCCGGGGTTAATAGGGTTACCAAAGCGGCATGATGCTAATAGTTTTAACAGAGCATTATTTTGGAAGACGTTATTTTCTTGATCAATGTTAATTAACTCTCTCACGTATTACTATGTTGCCAATAGTACGATGTTAAAAGGTAGACCCACTTATAACTAGCCTGCAATACCAAGCTGTTAGTTCAAACACACAACATGGTTTAGAGACAGTGGACTTGATCTTCTGACTTAGAAGTAGTTGATCTTTTTATTGTTTCAAGCATAGGCCTATATACTAGATACAATAGCTTCTAAAAGGTGCAAGAAATACTGAGTTGACTATTTTGAAGCTAAAAAAGCCAGTAATGGCTTCAAGTCAAATTAGTTTTAAAATGTTCAACCGTTTCTCTGTATTGGTATTGTGAATTTGAGACACTGGCTGGTAAGTCCATGTTTCAAGCAATAAATATAAAAAATATTATATTTCAAATAAATAGTCTCTTTTTTCACTAAAAAGGAAATGAATAGCATCTATGCACCTTAAAACGTTTCTTGGAGTTGGAAAGACGCATGTATGCGCTGCGCAATGAATGAGTGAGTTAGTGACTGCTGTGTGAACGAGCGAGTGAGTGAGTGAGTGAGTGGGTGGGTGGGTGGGTGGGTGGGTGTGTGGGTGGAATGATTGAGAACTGAGTGAGTGAGTGGGTGGGTGGGTGGCTGTGTGGTGGTGGCTAAGTGGTGGGTGGGTGGGTGTGTGGTTGGGTTGGTGGTTGGACGGGTGGTTGGGTGGGTGGTTGTATGGGTGCGTGGGTGGGTGGGTGAGTGAGTGAGGCGGCCGAGCTGATGGGTGGGTGGGTGGGTGGGTCGGTCGGTCAGTGGTGGGTGAATCAAATGGGTGTTGGGTTGGTGGGTGAGTGACGTAGTATATGAATTAACGATGGCTCGCGTGAGTGCGTCCGTGCGTACGCGCGTTAATATATACACAAGCAGAACCAGAGCATAGTTTTCTTTGTTTAAGGTTTTATTTATTGATATTTTCTTATTAGGATCCATGTCAATCATTATCAATATATCAATCATTATCCATATGTCAATCGTTATCAACATGTCACTCATTATCAACATGTCAATCATTATCAAAATGACAATCATTATCAAAATGTCAATCATTATTAACATGTCAATCATTATCAAAATGTCAGTCATACTTAACATGTCAGTCATAATGAACATATGCTTTATAATAATAGCCATATGAATGACAATATACAGTTAAATATGTTTATTGCGGACACCTGTGTTGGTGTGGTCCACCCATTTTAACCATTTGAACCAAAACAAAATCATTTACGATGTTGAATAGTTTGAAGATAATTTGATTGGGAAATGTTGTTGCCTATGACAGCATCATATTCATATCAAATCAAATTTGGTTCAAAATATTCAGCAGCCTACCTGCATAGTTACCGTGAACGTGAGCTTCTGGAATTCGGGGTATAAAGTATTAAAGCACCGAGATCGTGTTGCCTCAAAGAACATGTATTATTGTAAATGATTAAGGAGACCTTTCCAATTTATCCATCCATCTTATGACGTCATAATCACGACATGAATGACTTTGATTTAGTCCGTCTTAAAAGCGTAATAGTCCAACACATTGTATGAATTGTATGTATTTACCATTTAATAAACATTTTGTCGAATATTTTGAAACTGATTTGACTGGTCGCTTACAATTTTACAGCACCCAGTAAAATTACTTCAAGATATTCAATATCTTACCTGTATTGTTTTCTGGAAATAGGTAGTTAGGGAGTTCAGGGATCGATCGACTCCAATACGAGCAAGGTGGGACTGGAGCTTAGGCAGCGATGAGCGGGGCATAGGTAAAACTGGAAAGGTCAATTGCTGGGCCGGTACTATGCCAATAACGGGCCAGTGCCGATCGGTATTGTACCAATATCGACCCATTAACCTGCATTATCAAGGTATAGCGAGGATTATTTTGTGACTCATGCAGAGGTCTAGCAGCAATAGACTAACGCAGGTTACTGGGCCGGCACGGGATGGCACCGTACCGCATTGGCTCGCTATTGCGCCAGTACCAGCCCAGTAAGCTGCGTAATCAGTATATATACTAACAAAGCTACCATAACTTTCACTAAAATCTTAAATAGTTTATTCTCTAATCAAACAGCGCTTCAGCTTCGCTAACCGCTTTCTTTACAACTTCTTCTCGCATTTTGCTAATGACCGAGTCACGTGGCTTAAACTTCATACACTTGAACTCGCCCGTGATGCCATTAGTGTCCTCTTGTACGAAGAGCACACGCGAACAATCGCTCCAAGCCTTGATCTGGATACGGTATAACTAAAGAAAGATAATAAAACAAGACATCAGTGTTACACTCATTGGATAATGGCGAAAATCTTTGCCATTTTGGATATTTTCCAAATGCAAGTGAACCGTAATGTTAAAACGTGTAATTTATGCAAACGCTACAATGACTTTTGACCTCATAACATCAATAGCAGTGTGCTCCATCCCATTGATATACGGAAGCCAGTGTCCAAGTTTAGTTACAATAGGGCGAACCTTTCGTGAGATACAAAAAAAAATTTGTTGAGCTAAGTAAAAAACTTAACCATAAAAATAGTTTTATGCCAAAGACACAGTTACCTTGACCTTTGCCCTGATGACCTCAATATCATTGTCCTCCGTCCTGCTGATATATAAAAGCATGTGTCCAATACGATGAGGCCATAACGAGATATAAGCTGATATACTGAGCTAGACCAAAATCTTAACCTGAAAAGATAGAGTTTAATACCACGGGCGCAGTGACCTTGAACCTTGAACCTTGACCTCATACCGTTAATATTGTTGCGCACGATTCCCTGAACCTAAGGAAGTACGTGCGCCAAGATTGACTTCTAAAATGATTAAGTTATGCCACGATATATAACAATATGCTGAGCTAAACCAAAATCTTAGTCAGAAAAATAGAGCTTAATACCACGGTCATGGTGACTTTGAACTTTGACCTCATGGCCTTAATGTCATTGTGCACCATCCCATAGATCTAAGGAATCATATGTCTAACTTTAGTCCAATATGGTGAAGCCATACCGAGATATCCGACGATATGTTGACCTAAACCAGAGACTTAACCGAGATTGGACGCAGAAAAACAGACAAACAGACAGACAAACAGACAGACGGAGTAACAGGAAAAATTGATATATCGGTGAATATTCTAATTTTCGCAAATAATAATAATAATAATAATAATAATAATAATAATAATAATAATAATAATAATAATAATAATAATAGTAATAATAATAATTATAATAATAATAATAATAATAATAATAATAATAATAATAATAATAATAATAATAATAATAATAATAATAATAATAATAATAATATAAACGACAACAAGAGGTGTATTAGAGAAATGATCAAATAGTTCGTCAGGCACATATTAATGACTTTAATTAACTATTAATTATTCATGTCAGGGTCAGCGGAGGGGTCTAATCTGTTATTCAAGTATATGACGTCAGAAGCAATTATGTCACGTGTAGGGTGACGTCACTATGAAAATTCATAATAAATGCTATATCTAGCTCTGTCAGGAACATTGAAAACTCTGCTGAGTGTATGAATTTACGATTTTATAAACATTATGTTAAATATTTTGAAATAAACATAATTGCGAGCTGTTGCTGTCGGATGCCGCAACATGCCTTAGGAGAAATAGTCTCAATAGGTTACCTGAGTAGTTACCATGAAATTTAGATTATGTCAGGTTTCAAAGTTTCAAATCGATTCCTACACGCATAAAGACTGGGCGTAGCATATTTAGAAATGGGTGGGCATATCTAGGAATGAATCCCTCAATTCACTCCTGAAAAAAAGAGAACGTGTCCATATGATGAGCAATTAAGCATAACGAGAACGTTTCCTTATGATCAACAATTAATCATTGGGGGCGAATTGACCCTGGGCGGTCAATGACGTTAGTATAACCTACTTTATCATGTATATAGTATGCCATGATAGCAGCTGCTGCCAGTGACGTGCTGGCAAGGGGCGAGGTGACGAGAACTCGTCATGAACCCTTGGCCACGTGGGCCCTCACCCACACAAGTAAAAAGGAATGTTCACATACTACTGTCCATCATTCTAGTCCGTAAATCTCCATATCCGTTTGGTTCAGCAATTTGCTTCAATTGAACCTCCCTTAAACAACATTTGAAGCAAAAAGAGTTCGTCGAATAAAACCAATTTAGTTTGGATGGAAGCTGTGATGCAATCTCACTTTCAGCTCTCGGCTTCTCCTACATTAGCATATACATAGTATGTCAGGATAGCAGCCGTTGCTCTTGGCTTCCCCATGACAGTAGGCCTTCTGAACATGAGGCAAACATAAGACAATAATAAAAATCCATTCCACCATGAAACAGATAGAATATAGCACTAAAGAATCGATGTTTAAGCCTTGTTTGGAGAAATAAAAACAAATCTTGTTTTCTCGAAAACGCATAATCCGTTGTTGAGGAGTTTTTTAAATGGTTAACCGGGATATAAGTCCACCCCAAACCCAACCCACGCCTACCCAACTCCCACCCCCACCCCACAACCACCACCACTCCACCACATCCATCACCCCACCCCCCTCCCCAGCCTCCCAATCCACCACATACGCACACAGACGAACGCACACACGCAGCACCCCCATCCCACCCAACACACACATATATCCCTGCTCCACCACCCATACCATCCTCCCCACCCACCCTCCCACCAACCACATACGTGCATACACGCATACACAACCCCACCCCATCAACACACACCCTCCACCTAGCCCACGCCTCCCACCCTATTCATCCCTTCCTTGTGCAAATGGCAACATATGTTTCATTAAGTTGGCGCCTGGCTGTAATGGTGGTTAAGAAAAAACTAAAATTATTTTTGAAACCGTAGGATTACCATTTGACTTACTTTTCGATTTTAAAAGCATAACCAGATTTAAAAGCTTTAAAAGATAAATCAGTAAAAGAAATTGGAAAATCTCCAGATGTAAGCCCAAACAAAAATCAAGAGGAAATCATATAGCACACTCTGTGCCTGTTTCAGAGGTCTGCACGTTTGGTAACTTTGACATAACATGGGAATTAGAGTGGGATCGTCCATATGTAGTCTTAAAAGTTGTGACAACAGTGTTAGCACTGGTCTGTTAATAATAATAATAATAATAATAATAATAATAATAATAATAATAATAATAATAATAATAATATCAGCATTCAAAGATAGTCACTGTGAGGTTTAACTGACGTTATTTTGATGAGCTTGCATATTGTATAGATCTTCTTGAAGGCCCTTGGCATTTACTTGATTTCCCATCATGTCCTGATGAAGCATATTTATATGCAAGATCTCGTCAAAAATACATTAAGTTACTCATAAAAACTACATACTGCCTTTGAATCATGTTACCCATATATGATTACCTTGAAAAATGGATGGTCAATATCAGGATAACGTAAGATGCCCACATCAATCATCGTCCTCTCGTGGTACTCAAGTTTTACAAAGAAAGTTTCAAATGAAGAGATCGAAGCACCAGTCGATGCGACAATCTTGGCAAGAACTGAGATGTCAATCTTAGTATCATCCAAAACATCCTGGTCACTGATGAGCTTCACAAACCACGTCTTTACCTCGTTCACAATCGCCTGACTGGGGCTACCGTCGACCTAGAAGTAAGATTAAGATTGAGAAGAAGAAGAAGAAGAAGAAGAAGAAGAAGAAGAAGAAGAAAAAGAAGAAGACCGAGAACAAGAAGGGGAATGAGAATAAGAATGAGAAGCTAGAACGAGCGTGGGATCAGAACAAGAAGAAGGCAAAGATGTTGGAAAGAAGAATAAGAACAAGAAGTGCAGTATTCATATGTTGTCTTTTACGGTTAACTTTCTTGATTTTTGACAGACGTTGATGTCTGTCAAAAAATGTTAGAACGAATCTTTGATCCCAGAGATGAGTGAATAGGCATCGGGGATAAATTATGTTGTGCTGAAGAATGAGGCCCAGTAACCGTTTCTTGACACTGATCCGTATTGGCCCAGAGATGCCTAGAGATGTTATAACGAATCGTTAAGACCAGAGATGAGTGAATGGGAATCGGGGATAAATTATGTTGCATCTGTTCTGCTCTGAACTAGCGATCTGCCCAATGCGAGCCAAGACGGTGCTGGCAGGAAGTGGGGAAGCTGTATCCTAAGCCCATCTTTCCTATTCTATTCTATTCTATTCTGTTTTATTCTATTCTATTCTGTTCTATTCTATTCTATTCTATTCTATTCTATTCTAATCTAATCTAATCTAATCTAATCTAATCTAATCTAATCTAATCCATTCCATTCCATTCCATTCTATTCTATTCTATTCTATTCTATTATTATTAGTTTTAGTTTAGTTTCATTTGATTTATATTCTTGTTATGCTATTATAATCGTATATATTATTTAATATTATTATATTATATTATATTATATGCCGTCATTTGACGTATTTCAACTGTATGTGAGTGGGAGACACGGTAATAAGATAAGTCTTAGCGTGCTCCCACTGAAACAAAAAATAAATAGTGTTTAAACCAATTCTCTTTTCCTGAGGAATGAGGCGTGTACCTGCAACGTAAACTAAAGGCAATGTGAGCGCATGCGTGGCTCATGTACCCTTCCCTGATAACACAGGTTGCTGATCCGTATTGGCCCACTACCGGCCCAGTAACCTGTGCCATAGCGATTTGGTTCAGGTGTTCCAAACATGTGACCCACATCAACATACATAATATATCTAATAGGAACGTATTCATTTTTCTGTAATCTGGATAAAATTGTGCACATATTCACGAATCGTAAAAACGAGTTGAATAAAATGACCAGTTTTCAATGATTTTGCAAAGATAGAATCCACGAACCCTGTCGTTGTTATTAGTTATTTGGTTTCGAAACTGTTGCCGTTATTATCCTTTCTGTCGTTGTCATCTTTATGGTCGTGGTGAATGTCGTGGCGGTCGTCTTTGAAATAATCGTTTTCATCGTCGCCACCGCCGTAGCCAGCGTCGTCGACGTCATCGTCGGCGTCGTATGCGTTGAAGTCGTCGTTATATTCGTCGTTATCGTAGTCGTGGTCGTCGTTGTCGTCATCGTCATTGTTTTCGTCCTCGTCGTCGTCGTTGTAATTCTTGGCGTCATTGTTGTTGTAATTCTCGGCGGCGTCGCCGTTGTCATTGTCGTCGTCATTGTTGTTGCCATCGTTTTGTCGTCGTAGATTGTGCAGAGTAAATCATGCGTGTAAGACAGTAGATGTGAACAATCAAAAGGTTTTTTTTGTAAATGTATGGTCACGTATGGTTGTCCAGTCACCCATATTAATCAACATCCATCTTGTGGACCCAAATGTAGGTGCCCGGTATAAACAGGTATCGCTGTATACTGACCTTGAAGACATTTGTGCCTTTTTTGATGAGTTTATCGGCGCGCGTGATTGTCGAGCCCTCCATTGGTTCTAGCAGTGAGTTTTGCATCATACAGGATACCACGTTCTTCCAGGAGAGGTCAGTGAGTTTACCGAGCGCCCGCATAGTACCCGCTATCATCACCTAATGGGGTAATAGAAACAAAACACATATAGATCACCGGATCTAGCGGATCAAGCACACTGGGAGTTAGTCTGGGAAAGATGGAGGGTTGGGGAGGGAGGGGGGAGGCTGGGATAGTAGGTGAGGGAGAAACCGGAGGGGAATGACGGAGCGAGCGACAGCGGAAAGCTGAGATGGGGTGGGGGTGGTGGAGGGGCAGGAAGAGAGTGGGATTAAGCGAGCAATGGATGGGCGAGGGTAGCCGGCAGGGAGGGACGGGGGTGAAGGTTGGGTGGAGGGAGGGACGAGAGATGAAGTGGAGGGAAGGGCTAAATGAATTAGGGAGGGTAGGGTGGACGGAGGGAGCGAGGTGAGGGGTTAGGAATGGGATGGAGGGGTGAATGGGAGGAGGGAATAAATGGGAGACTGAGGGAGGGAGAGAAAGGGGAGCCGTATGGAGGGATGGTTGGAGTAATGGAGGGGAAGAAAGGGATGGATGGAGAGGGTGGAAAGGATGCGAGATGGACTTTCCTAGTTTTACACTGGTACCCATTTATACTCCTAGGTTGAGGAGGGCAAGGATGAGTGAAGGAGATTGCCTATGTCACCAGTGGTCACAAGCCAGCCGATCAGAGACGCAATCCTGGTGTCGCCAGTTTCGCAGTTCGGCTCTTTACTGCATGAGCCACCGCCTCATCAATGAAAGAAAGAGCCAACATACCAACAATAGGTAGAGATATACAGACGCAGGAACAGATATAACAACATACAGACTTAGCGAAGCCGGCGTTCTATAGAAACAGTTTCTTGGTACATAGAAGCACCAAGCACAGAAGTAACAAGCACAGAAAGTATAGAAGCAACAAGCACAGAGAGTATGGAAGCTACAAGCACAGGGAGTATAGAATCAACAAGCACAGAAAGCATAGAAGCAACACGCACAGAAAGTATAGAAGCAACAAGCACAGAAACCACAGGCGAATCACGATGTTACAACTACTACTTATGGTAGTTATTTATGTCTGACTACAGCAAATCACAAGACGATAATTCTTACTGGCAATAACTCTGAGCCTGTTGAATATTTTGAAAACAATCTGGCTAACAGTTATTGGTGGTTTGGCCACCAACAACTTTCAGTCAAATTGTTTTCAAAATATTCAGCATTTCTAAAATTAAACCCCATGGAAAATGTCGTCTGCAGATATTCAGCAAGCAGACAGTTGATAAATAATTCGCTTACCTTTAGATGTTCGTCCATCATTTTCACAGACTCCTTATTAAGTGTGCCAAATGATGCCGCCAGATTACAATGCACCGGAATGGTGGTCGTCTGCTTATCGGACACCGTAACTTTGTCAAGGAGATTCTTCCCCTCAGCAACAATATCTTGGATATTCTTCAGGTACGCACCGGCCGTTTTAACACCAGCAACTTTCGCCATCTATGTAAAATAATAACAATACTAGAAGAAGCTATTCCCAGCCATGGCCCGCCCATTTCTAGCCATGCCCCGCCCACTTCGTGCGCGAGTTGGAATTAATTTTAACACTGTAGTCCATAAATCCCAATTTCGACGTGCATATCTGTTGTATATTTTGCAACTGATTTGACCTCGAGGTGGGTTTGCCTATAATAAAATTTACCAGGCAAATTAGTTTCAAAATATTTCAGAATAATTTCGGACAAACTTTCGCTTTTGCGAACAGGTTTTTATTCCCGGATGCAGCCACAATTGATCCACTTGACCGATTTTGCCCAAAATGGAATCATACAAATCCGCAATCCGTCAGCTATTGGGAAGTATCAGAATGGTCAAAATCTCTGTAATAGTTCAAGCGGTATCCGTATTCTTATATTAACACTTAAAACATCCCGCGTCTTACACCTTACCTTTGCAAATTAGTTTTCGTGCGTTCTGGGAAACACCGACAAATAGGCAAAGTTTATTCCTAAGAAGTCAATGCCCCTTTCATGGCTAAATGTGGTCAACTACATTAAAATATTTACGTATTGGATGTCCACTCGTTCCAGTGGTAAATTTTCAAAAATATTATTCGTTCGGCCTGCAAACTGGACATTCCTCAAGTCAACCGTAAAGTCATATTTGGCCGACCTCGCCGTGAAAGCAATACCATCTTTAAAGTTGCAATCATGTTAAAACACGGAAGCAATAATCAAGTTCCATTTTACAATTTAAAACTGAAACACAAAGAGAAGTAAAACACTAGCCGGATATTAAGATAGTCAAACGACTATTTTAAAGTTGTACGCGCTCTATTTTATTCCAAATTGCAGCAGATGCGTGAAACTGAGGTTCCACGATCAGATAGATTGGAGAATGTGTTGTATGACGTATTCAAATGACTACGGGTCGTACGGGCGTATGGTAAATCTGAGGGTGTAATTGCCGGTTAAATGAAAAGCAACACCGCAGCCCTTCATGACCACACTTCATATATTTTCTTATGAAATTAGGACCAGAAACATTACTTTTTCTCCCAAACTGGGTTTAATTACTGAATTAATTACAATTGCCTAATTACTGAATAAAATTAATGATTTAACAGTACTAATATAATAGCGCATATTCTTTCTTTAAAGTACGACCCTTCTGAAAATAGACCAATATACTTTGAATATTGTCCGTTCCTGAGATATATACCTTGACACCTGTATTTGAAGTCCCTTGGTTGCTAACTGTAGCCAGCCCAGTGTTAACAGCATGAGGGGGCTCTATACGTCAGGTGTGCTATAGCACAGGTTCAACAATACAGACAAGCCTGCCTATAGCGGACACTTGTCCATCAAAAGGTGGCCAATAAAGACAGGTTGGCGCTTAACGTAGCTCACTGCCATTGGTAAATAACTTGTATCGCCAATTGACGGTGGTTCGGTCTGAAAGAATCGCCACCTTTTGGGCCACAAAACCGGTGTCCGCTATATACAGGTTCAACAATAATCATCTCTTACCTTGTATAAATTATGTTATCGTCGTCAATGGAAACACGAAGCGGTCTTGGATAACGTTCAGGCTCAGCGGATTTTGATCTCAAACAAACAGGCCACCAAAGAAACTGTTTGCATATTTTCTCTGAAAATAGCATGTATTTATAGCAAAGCTGGAGCAACCCCAACATCACACCAACTCACCCTACCACACCGTCACACCATCATCAACTCACCCGACCACACCACGACAACCACTCCATCTACCAAAATCCGATCCGAATACTAATCGTATTATTATATATCTGATAATCGGCTCATGGCCACATGCCCGGAAACACACGACAGTTTAATCAGCCAGGAATGATGGCTCAACTCTAGTGGCACGTGTTAAACCGCCAGAAGGGAAGTTGAACTAAATCCACGATGAAGCGTCTGTCACCGTTATAGAATTAATCACAAACCGCGAGACTCACCCACCCACCCCCACCCCGAGAAGTTTCGCACTTTTGGTGGCGGACTGGCGGTGGTGATGGAGGTGATGATGGTGATGGTGGCGGTGGTCGTGGTAGTGATGGTGATGTTATCGGTGGTGATAGTGTTGATGGTGATGGTGGCGATGGTCGTGGTGGTGATGGTGATGGTGATGGTGGCGGTGGTGGTGGCGGTGGTGATGATGGCGGTGGTGGTGGCGATGGTGATGGTGATGATGGTGATGATGGATGTGTTCGTGTTGGTGATGGTGGCGGTGGTGGTGGTGACGGTGGTGGTAGTGGTGATGGTGGCGGTGGCGGGGGCGTTGGCGGTCGTGGTGGTGGTGGTGATGGTGGTGACAGTGGCGGTGTTGATGTTGGCGGCGGTAATGGCGGTCGTGATGATGGTGTTGGTGGTGGCGGTGGTGGTGATGGTGGCGGTGGCGGTAGTGGTGTTGGCGGTGATGGTGTCGGTGGTAATGGCGGTGGTGATGGTTGTGGCGGTGATGGTGGCGGGGTTGATGGTGTTGGTGGTGGCAGTGGTGGATCCAGCGGTGGAGGTGGTGATGATGGCGGTGATGATGGTCGCGGCGGGGAAGGTGGCGGTGGTTATGGTGGCGGCGGCGGTGGTGGTGGTGGTGATGGCAGTGGTGGAGCCAGCGGTGGTGGTGGTGATGATGGCCGCGGCGGGGAAGGTGGCGGTGGTTATGGCGGCGGCGGTGGTGGTGGTGGTTATATGATTAAACGCACTGGCTCAGGATCTCCCAAGGTTGGGAGATATTTTTTATTTATTTTATTGTCTGAGATTTGTTATGTTTGTTTTATAGAGGCGGTATGGCCTATAAAATATGAATAATATATATATACGATGGTAGTGATAGTGGTGGTGATACTGATGGTGGTGGTGGTGGTGGTCGTTCTTGTTTTGCTGGTGGTAGTTGTGGTAGCGGTGATGGTGGTTGTCGTGATCAAATGATGACGAGATGATGCTCTTGATGATGATGATGATGATGATGATGATGATAATGATGATCATGGTGATGATTATGATGATGATGCTGATGATGATGATGATGGTGGTGGCGGTTGTGGTTGTGGTCGTAGTGGTGATGTTAGTGGTGGTGATGGTGGTCGTGTTGGTGGTGGTCGGGAGGGCTGGGCTGGTGTGGAGGTGGTGATAGGGGTGGCTGTGGTGGTAGTGGTTATATGATTAAACGCACTGGCTCAGGATCTCCCAAGGTTGGGAGATATTTTTTATTTATTTTATTGTCTGAGATTTGTTATGTGTGTTTGATAGAGGCGGTATGGCCTATAAAATATGAATAATATATATCATTCATTCTGAAGGTTTTTGAAGAGTTGTTTTAGATTTAACCAAGATGTCACGTAGATTGGAGTTTTTCTTAAAGGCTATCACTGGACGCAAATTGAGAGGTTCTTTCATTTTATCCTGCAATTTATGATATTCATCTTTCAAAATTTCAGAAATTTCAACATCTTTTCGATTGTATGTTAAACTGAATGGAATAATTTCACGTTGATTAGCAAGACCAGGGTCCACGTTTATGCCACTCGGCCATTTTGTTTTCAGTTGCTTAATCCAAAATGATTCTCGAAGTTTTCTTTGTTTATCAGTTTCTTCGGCCGTAGCAGAAAGAGGCAGTTGCTCAATAGGCATAATTTCAAAGTGTCTATCGACAGAATGACCAGGAAGATTGAAATGTTGAGCTACGTTGGTGTCCTCATCGTGTCTAATATCGCAAAGGTGTCTCATTGCTCGCCATCTTAAAGGGCATTTTGTTGCGTGTCGTTTTACAGAATAATTGTGGGTGTAGCGTGTTCTGAATGCAATACAGTTTAGATACAAATCATGCAGTTAATTTTATAATTAAAGCATTGGTTTCCTTAATATTTTATGATTATTCTACAATAAGTGGGGATAATGTCGCCCGTCCGTCCGTCCGTCCGTCCGTCCGTCCGTCCGTCCGTCCGTCCGTCCGTCTGTCTGTCTGTCTGTCTGTCTGTCTGTCTGTCTGTCTGTATGTTTGTCTGTCTGTCTGTCTGTCTGTCTGTCTGTCTGTTGGTCTGTCTGTTGGTCTGTCTGTTGGTTTGTCTGTCGGTCGGTCGGTCGGTCGGTCGGTCGGTCGGTCGGTCGGTCGGTCGGTCGGTCGGTCGGTCGGTCGGTCGGTCGGTCGGTCGGTCGGTCGGTCGGTCGGTCGGTCGGTCGGTCGGTCGGTCGGTCGGTCGGTCGGTCGGTCGGTCGGTCGGTCGGTCGGTCGGTCGGTCTGTCGGTCGGTCTCTCGGTCTGTCAGTCTCTCGGTCTGTCTGTGTGTTTGTCGGTCTTCATGTGTGTCTGTATGTCTGACTATCTGCGTGTGTGTCTCTCTGTATGCCTAGCTGTTTCTCTGTCTGTGTGTCCGTGTGTATGTGTGTTTGTCTGCCTACCTGCCTGCCTACTCGCCCGCCCACCCACCCGCATGCCCGCACGCCTGCTCATCCACCAACTCACCCAGTTATCCATTTGTCCGTTCTTCGGTATGTCTGTCCGTCCGTCCGCCCGTCTGTGCATATGTCTGTGTGTACGGACGATTAATTGTAATGCAACTCCACAGAAACTAAAGGAAAGTTAATTCAACGAAATTTGATATGTCTGTTACCCGTATCAGTACGAGTGAAAGAGTATATGTACATTTGTCTCCGCCACAGGTGGTGGTGGATGGGTCATAAGGTCAAATTTATTGTAACACAACTCTATACCACTAGACCGGAGTTAGCCAAATTTGGATTGTGAGTGACCCATATGATTGCGGAGTGCAAGGCTATATTTGCATTTGTCTCCACTCACAGTGGGTGGGGGAATCAAACGATCAACTTTTAAGGGGCGGAAATTGATTTTGGACGGAATTCAATCAAATTGGTTATACGAGTTACACATATCAATGTGGAGTGCAAGAGCACATTTACATTTGGCCCGCCCCATGCGTGGGAGTAAGGCTCAAAAGGTAAAAAAACGGATTATAATGCAACTACTCCGAAACTATTCGGCGGAATTCAACCAAACTGGGTATGTGAGATACCTATATGATTGTAGAGTGCATGAGGACATTTACATTTGGTCGGGGGAGGGGTGTGTGAGTGAAAATATCAAATCCGCGAACGGGAGTATTTCCCATAACGCGTCATCGACCCAACAGTCTAGTTTTCTGGCACGATGGGTCTTTTAGCCAATATAATCAATTTACATAAATTTTAAGGATAGGTCTATTGAATATTCTTAGATTTCCTAAGTACTAAACCCCAGCAGGGGAGTGAATTGTACTTGGACTTCTTTGTAATTTCTAGAGTTATGTATAGAACACTTTAATTTTTAAAGGTCCTACTATAACGAGTAGCTGAGTAATATGAAAATCCTGCTATGTAATGATGTCAGGAGATACGCCTAGAACACCCCCTCTCAAGGTTTATCTCTCACATCTCATCAATAACAGAGTCGTAACGATTTTAATATTTAACAGTGGGGTGTCCTTATAAAAAGCCACTAGGAATCGATAATTGGCTCCGTAATGACGGTGATGGTTACCCTGAGAATACCCCACACAAGTCTTATTAAGTTGCATTCGTCATTAACGGATGAGTAGCGATTTAAATTTTAAGGGTGTGGCGCCCCACTAAATCCCAGCAGGGCAGTGAATCGAAAACAACAACAACAACAACAACAACATCAGCAGCAGCAGCAGCAGCAGCAGCAACAACAACAACAACATCAACAACAATAACAACAAGCTTTAGAGATCCGTTCCGGATCAAAAAATGAAACGCATTGTTCAGTACCCGCCCAGTAATCTGTTTTACCAGAGATGGTTGTGAAAGTTTGGAAACAGTTGTTAAAGAATGTATTCCATCCGTAATGTTGCATGTTGGTAGATCAGATTGTAATGCAGTATGTAATGTTACGTGACTAACCAGTAGCCGCGACACACGGGATGTTAATATAACTGATCCGCTTTAGAACGTAATCCATTCCGTCATAGGCGCCAGATGCTGAGTGACCGGAAATAGCATAATCCACATGAAGTACCTGCCAGCGATAGATAATGACTTCAGGTTTACCTAGATTATTAACAACTCCGATAACACGGGTTACAGGGCTGTTACTGTGCCAATGCCGGAGCGTATTGCTGCAGTACTGACCCCGACCCCGTAACCTGCGTTATTAATAAACCAACTTCTCTATTTATCAAAAGGGATGGGATCTTATTGCTGAAACGTTTACTATATAAGAAAAATACATGACAACTTTAGAAGTTAACCATCTCTCACAATCGCCAGCCGACACAATACCCAAAAGATACACTAGCTCACTTCCTGCAGACGAACCAGCTTTCATCACAGACAGTCATCAAACGATAATTCATATTCAGCGGACGATATCTTAACGCGCGAGCAGACGATACATCGTGTAGCCGGTCGTCATATCCAGCAGACGATTTACAAAATAACCGTAAGTGATATTTGTTATTTTCTTTTCGTATATGCCCATTATAGAGTCGTCTATTACGCGCTCTTGATAACGCAGGTTACTGTGCCGATATTTGACCAATACTGAGCCAATAGGGCCCGGAATCGTCTCGGAATCGGCCCAGTATTGGGCCAGTAACCTGAATTATCAGGGTTACTACTCGTAATATTCACCTGCGCACTAGCTGTTTTTGCTAATGAATAATTAGTTAGCTGTACCAATATTTGAGCATTGATTTCACCCATACAATGCGATTTCTTTCTTGAAGAATGGATCAAGAGACAAAGTGCTTTCTATTATTTTGTTGGTGGTGCTTTAACATCTTTCGTGAAGCAAACCGTTTGTAATAAAGGATTTTTACACAGATCAATGATAAATTCATTTCACAAAGATTGAATGTTTCGAGTAGACCCTATATCGCTCCAGACGAATCTCCATAGTGCATCACCTCCCGTATTTTCTGTACTCGTTGCTTTCGTATACTTGGGAGTTCTCTAGCAACGACGATATATCTATCACGTCTCTGACGTCATAATCAAATACATCGCGCATTAGCCGACATCACAAGGACGCATAGCTCCGTCACGAAAATGCCAACAACTGCACCCAAATTAGTTTTTAAATATTTAACAGCTTACGTGTATAGCTTGCCTTGAAAGTTACATTCTGCGAATTCAAACTTCAAAGTTGTATATCAATTGCAACACGGCTAAAACGTTGACGGAGCTTAGGTAGAAATGGGCGGGGCATACTTAGAAATGGGCAGGGCATAGCTAGAAATGGGCCGGGCATAGATAGAAATGGGTTGGGCATAGATAGAAATAGGCGGGGCATAGCTAGAACTGGGGGAGGCATAGTTAGAAATAGGCGGGGCATAGCTAGAACTGGGCGAGGCATAGTTAGAAATGGGCGGGTCATAGCTAGAAATGGACGGAGCTTAGGTAGAAATGGGCGGCCATAGCTAGAAATGGCCAGTGCATGGCTAGAAAGGTGTGGAGCATTGCTAGGAATGGGCGGGTCATTGATCGAATTGGATCCCGTCATTCAAGGAGAAAGTACATTCATAGCTTCAGCATTTCACTTCATCGACAGATTTCACCAAAAGGTTTATAATTAAGAATTTTGAGTTTTAAAATTTAATAATAAGACAATGCGCGATTTTGACTTCAGGGTTAATACCAGGCCGTGTATTATAGAGCTAATGTGTCTGATTGATGATGTAAATAACATAGCGTATGTTCTTCTTTGCGACACACCGTGATTAGTCCAATGGACCTTTCCAGTTTTAGCTACTCCCCGCCCATCGTTTGCAAACCTTCACCTACACTTCGCCTGTGTTGGGATAGATTAATCCCTGAACTCCCTGACTATCAATTTCCAGAAAACTATACGGGTAAGCTGCTGACTATTTTGAAACTAATTTGACTGTGTGCTGTTGCTGTCAAATTAGTTTCAAAATATTCTGCAGAATGGTTATTAAATAGTAAAGACATACAATTCGTACAACAATCATCAATTAAGCGTTCGTGACGAACTTATCTATGCCATTCATAACGGCATTGCTTATGACGGCATCCTACACGATTATGACTATGTTAATTAAACAACTACGAGCATAATACTGAGGTCACATAGAAAACTTTGTCAAAAGGTCAAATATTTAACTGACCGACGAAACGGGCGAGAGAGCGAGCGATCGATCGACCGACCGACTGACCGACCGACCGACTGACCGAACAGCAAACCAGTCGGCCAACTGACACACGGGCCCATCGAACCCACACCAACTGACTGACCGACCCACCGACCAACCCAACGACCAATCCACCGACGGACGCACCGACTAACCGCTTGACCGACCAAGTTATATATCAGTCAACTAGAAACATATTTCCTTTCAAAATTTATTACAGATGCCTTCGTCTCAAGCGAAAGCCGGTTTTCAAACAGCGGCGGGATTCCTGTCCGATGTTCACCAGATTGTGGAAGATGGCAAACAGTCGTTGTCACTGTCCCGGATCACTGACTCTTCACCAACTCCCATTCAATGTGATCTGGCCGTGTCTGCGGGAGATCTGAACAAGGAGACGTTTGAGAAAATGGAAGACGACTATCAGGTATGATATTTAGTGCCTCTGGTAATTTTTAAGTAGCTTTGCGACAAGCAACCAAAACGATCTTTAAACGTAAACAACTTAATGTTTGGACTAACATCTCCACCGCGCTCATCCTTTTCCAGCGGCAAATCACTCCTATTTTAATGTATTGCTGTGAATTGTGGAGCCCTTACTATTTTAAGGGATTCGGTCGCCATGGTTTTAAATCTTTCAGCGACAGCTTGCCAGCGAAGGGTGTCTCTGTCAATTCGGTAAATATCTGCTTGGCACCAACAGAAAGCCACAAACGATGCTAATCGTGGCGCACTGGCATGCACGCTGTTCTGACACCTTGTTTGCAGCATGCCACCAAATACAGGTGCAGGCTGTGTGCACTAGATGCGTTATTGGTTCCCCAGACGTTTTTAGAATCATACTTTAGCGCCTCGACTACTTCAAACATGCAAGTCATTTTTTATTAAAGAGATATGTGCTAATTTTCGTTCTACTCATATTTGGCACAAGCAAAGTTTTCATTCTC